>CAWUFW010005134.1:0-540000 GCA_963921515.1 Calotriton arnoldi | reverse complement strand
CCCGGCTCACACCAGCTCTAGTGAAAATAATTCACTTTTAGTTACATGAAAACCTGTTTAGTGCCAGTAAAGGATGTAATTTTTTAGGTCTGGCTTTTGTCAAGACCATTTGATTTTACTAAAATTATATATATTTGTATCTTTTTCTTACTTATAGGAGCTTTCAACCAGTCCTCTTTATCCATGGCCAATTGTGTGCCATTCATATTTTTAGGTCTCGCATACACAGCACATTCTCTGTGCTGCAAGACGTATTGTTTACAATTCAGTGGGCGTACAACCCCCCCCCCCTCAGCATACCATTAGTTGTTTTTATTGTTTTCTTTAGTTGCAGTCGTTCGATTGCTTAGCTACACTGGCTTCCCATCCTTTCTTTTGTTAGCTCCTACCTGGAGCATGGACCAAGTACATGTGTTCTTCTTCATCTTTTTAAAACACACTTTTTAAAATGTTATAACCATTTCAGTATTATTCCTGAACATGTAATGTGCTTTCCTACTTTTAACACCGGCATATAGCTTCTTAATGATTCACCCTATCTGCCTTCTCTATTTACGCTTTAGTTACTTATACCCACAACTGTACTACTTTGTGCCACTCTACACCACTCCACTCTACTTTACGCCACTCCACTCTACTTTATGCCGCTCCACTCTAGGCCACTCTATGACACTCTATGCCATCCTACTCTATGGCACTGCACTCTACACAAGTCAAGTCAAACAGGATTGATAAAGTGCGGCTTGTCGCCCGCAAGGGTATCCAAGCATTGGAGACACAACTCCACTGTACGCCATTCCACTCTATTCTGCTCCACTCTACACTACTCCACTCCACTCTTCTGTACACTATTCTTCTCTATGCCACTCTGCTCTACGCTGTGCCACTCCACTCCACACAGTGCCAATGTACGTACTTTACACCACTCCTCTACTCTACTCTACACCACTCTACTCCACTCAACTCAACTCCACTCCACCCCACCCTACGCCACTCTATTCTACACCACTCTATGCCACTCTATTCTATGCCAATCCACTCTACACCACTCTAAGCTGCTCCATTCTACTCTACACCACTTTACTCTATGTCAATCTACTCTGTGCCACTCTACATCACTCTATGCCATTCTACTCTATGCCACTTCACTTTCTCTTTACCACTCCACTCTATCCCACTCTACTCCGTGCCGCTCTACTCCACGCCACTCTACTCCACTCTATGCCACTGAACTCTACACTACTCTACTGTACTCTTCTCTACTCTACGCCACACTACTCTATGCCACACTATGTCACTCCACTCTATGCTGATTGATTCTACCCTGCGTCACTCTATGGCACTCTGCTCCACTCTACTTCTCTCTACTCTATGCCACTGTATGCCACTCCACTCTAGTCTACGCTAATCTATTCTAAACCACTTTACTCTATGCTGCTAAACTCAATGCCACTCCACAGTACTCTACGGCACTCCACTTTATTCTTCACCACTCTACTCTAAGCCACTCTATGCCACTCAACGCCACTCCACTCCAGTCAATGCCACTCTACACCATTCCACTCAATGCCACTCCACTGTACACCACTAAACTCCTCTCCAATCCACACAATGTAAATCTATGGCACTCTGCGCCACTCCACTCTACTCCACTCCACCGCACTCTAAGCCATGCTGTGCCACTCTACTCTATGCCACTCTGCTGTACGCCACTATACTCGACGCCACTCTACGCCACTGCAGTCTATGTCACTCCACTCTACTCCACTCTATTCTACGCCACTCTACTCTACACCACTACAGTCTACGCCATTTTACTCTATTTCACTTCACTCTACGCCACTTCATGCCACTCCACTCTATGCCACGCTACTTCACTCTCCTCTACACCACTCTACTCTAGACCACTCCACTCAATGCCACTCTAAGCTACAGCGCTCTACTCACTCTACTCTATGCCACTCCACTCTACATCAGTCTATGCCACTCTACTCTATGCCCCTCTATGCCATACCACGCTACTCCACCCTTCTCTACGCCACACCACCCCACTGTAAGCTACTCTACTCTATGCCAGTTTACACCATTCTCCTCTACGCCACCCTACTCCACTCTCCCCTTATGCCATTATCCTGTATACCTCTCTACTCTATGCCACACCACTAACTTTAAGCCATGCTGAACAGTAGCCACACTGCTGTACAACATTGCTAAAAGACATTGACAAAGCCAATAGCTCTCACATATGCAATACCTATTGGCTTTGTCAATGCTTGTTCTTCTGCCCACTACAGCATAGATTATGGGGCAATGGGTCAGCTCACTTGAGCCATTGGTTAACATCACTGCGAGTGATGGCATGCTGATCTTACACAAGCAGCACACCCAGATCCCTTTAGTGACTGGGAGTACCCTGGAAATGCGTGCGTTTTGAGACCAGAAAATATTTTTTGCTTTTAGACAATATTTTTTTTTTATATTTGCAAGTGTCGGGCAACCCCCCAAATAAGAACATTTTAAAACAAAACCATGACAAAAAACAAGCATTGACAAAGCTAAACAATTTGTGGCCAGCACTAGATCTATTGCTTTGCCAGAGCTTGTTAGGTTTTGTCTATAGGCAGCTTTATCCCTCTGTTTGTCAAAAGATCTATGGAGAACAATACCAAAACTTAAAATTGGCGGTTGGTTAGCTCATTGTTTATCATTTGTTGTCTTTCTTGTCATTCTCATTTTCTTCTTATTCAATGGCTTTCTTACATTTTCTTATGTTTTCCTCTCCCAGGGACAGCTATTTAGAGTTTTTCAAACTAAATGTGTTGCTTTCTTCCATTGCTAATAATTCGGGAACTGCATACATTTTTTCCTCTCTCTCCTTTGTGTGCTTTTTTTCTGTTTTACATTTTGACACCCTTTTGCTGTGCTTATTGCTTCCCCCACTTTCTTCATTCCTCTACCACACCTCACTGTTCTTCCTTTGCGCCCCATAAGTTCTTCCATTGCTCTGCTACCTCCTCTGCTTTTTGCCCTCACCAGTTTCTCCGTTGTTCTGTCATCCCTCCCTGCTTCTCCCCAATCCACCCTTTTATTTTTCTGCTGAAACATATTTTGCTTCCATTGAAAAGGCATTTTTTGTTTTCTTAATAATTTTGGCACCATTGAACAAATTTGCATGAAACTTAAAAAAAGCGTCTCCACATTGTTTTTTTATGGCAGGTTTTGTGCAGATCCATCAAGCAGGAGCCTAAAAATGTGAGAGTTGGGTGCATCCCAAAAGTGACATTTCCAATTTTAACACCAACAGGATCATTTGCTCCTTGACACAGAAAAAACAGCTGCACAGAATTACACCAATCTTTGCATGAAATAGAACTTTACTCAAGGACCTGCCTGTTCTTGATTTGGTGTAAATCTGTTCAGTAATTTTTGAAAAATTAACATTTAAAATGTGTTCCGGTCGAGTCATGAAAAGGTTACAATTTAGAGGAATATGGGGCCAGATGTACTAACGTTTTTTGCAGGCGCAAATGGGTTTGAGACCCGTTTGTGACCGCAAAAAATGTGTGGCCCATGTACTAATCCTATTTTGTGAGTCGCAAATCAATTTGCGACCCGCATATTAGGATTAGCGGCTCGCTATTAGGAAGGGGCGTTCCAAGGGCGTCCCTTCCTAATAGCGACTCCTGAAGGTATGTATGACTGTTTTGCGACCGCAATTGCAGTTGCAAAACAGTCGCAGTTTACCATCCTTCACAGAAGGGTGGTAAACCACTCGCCCCTTTGTGAGTGGCTCTCAAAATATTTTTTAAGGGCAGGCAGTGGTCCCTGACCACTGCCTGCCCTTAAAAAATGAAACAGAAAAGTTTCAGTTTTATTTTTTAAATGCATCCCGTTTTCCTTTAAGGAAAACGGGCTGCATTTAAAAAAACCTGCTTTATTTAAAAGCAGTCCCAGACATGGTGGTCTGCAGACCCCAGCAGGCCACTATCCCTGGGAGTGCCAGCCATTCCCAATGGGGTCGCAAACTGCAACAGCCTCATTAATATGCATGAGGCATGCAATTTGCGAACCCATTGGGAATCGCAAACAGTGTCTCAGTCACTGTTGTGCATCCGAATTTGCGACTCGCAAATTGGTGGGTCGTACATCGGGCCCTAGACTGTGAATTCATGGAACTTCTTTTGATTTGTGAATCCATTAAAAAAATTAAAGGCACACCACTTTATCTCCCATCTGGGCCGGACTGGCTGTAGCGGGCACCGGGCATTTCCCCGGTGGGCCTCTAGGGTGGGGGCCGGTTTTGAGCCCCTGGGGGGCCATTTTTGTTACCGGGGGTCGGCAATATCGGCCCCCTGTAACAAAATTGGCCGAAACCGGCACTCGCAAACTGCTCGGCTGCACCCCCCCTCACCACAGGGGGGGCCGGCCGAGCAGTTTGCCAGGGCCGGTTTCGGTTGCCAGTCCGGCCCTGTCTCCCATCATTTTTTTTTTTTTGGCAGAGTTTTATATAGCGCGAACTTGACCCGAATCGGGTATCAGAGCGCTTTACATAGCACCAGTTACGTTACATTGGGACACACATTCATTTTTGTTAGGCACGGGGAGATTAAGTGATTTGCCCAGAATCACAGGATGTTCAGCGTCATTGCCGAGACTCGAACCCAGTTCCCCAGATTCGAGGTCGGACGCCCTAGCTGTTAGGCCAACTCCTCTCCCCCCATCATCCTTTACAGATTTGAAAATCAGGAATTGTGAATCCACTATGCTGGGATATGCTGGCCATCACAGAAAATGTCCTCTGTTCCTGCCATTACCCAACACAGTGCTCCAAGCATCCTTTGGGAAAAACGAAAAAGTGCATAAGAGGGCAGGGCGAACATACTCTTAGGTGAATCTACTCAGACCCCCTATGACAATGGGGTGGGGCAAAGTGACCTGCTCCTGACAATAAAATAAATATAAAAAAATGATTTTTATAGTGAGATTTCTAAAACCTATAGATATTAGTGAATCCTGGACCTCCCCTGTGTCTCCTGCTCCCTTCTGGGGCCAAAAAATGGAAAACGTATTAAGACCACTTGTGGGTGTTGGCCCCAAACAGTGGTTTGGGAGTATAACCTGGCTGCAGTACAGTCCCTTCTGGCACCTCAACAATGCACAGGGGGTACAGACACTGTAGCAGAAGGAGATCCTGACCTCAACTCCTAATGTGCAAAGCGGAAGGCCTTGCAAAGTGAAAGTTGGGTGCATGGTACTGGTGGAGTATATGTCTGTCTGCAGAGGGGAATGTCCTCCCACAGAGGGTTGTGTGCCCAGGTCTGGCTGAAGGCCAAGCCTTGCATCCCGTTTGTGCTTTGTATGTCTATAGACAGTTCACAGAGGGTTGGGTAGAGGACCTGACCACAAGCACATTCATGTGGCCAACCCCCACTGTGCACGAACTAAGTAGGTGTGCTATGGGGGCTGTCTACCTATGATTGGCTGAATGCAGAAATTGTTAAATGTGATATATGAGCAACAAAGCCAAACAATTCACTGAAAAAAGACAAAGGTTAAATTGAAGTTATTGTTAGGTTTGGTCATAATACATGACCACATATTTTAGGAAAACCTAGAAATTCACTAAAAAAACACAGCTAAAGTGGAGTTATGGTTTCAAAATAAACCGAAACCCACTGAAATGTGAACGTCATTGTTAGGGCATTAATCCATGACTCACAACACACATGCAAACAATAACTTGCACAGCAAATGCAATTCTTATTGTCTCGCGATGTTTATCCCAATTGGGAACACCACCTAAAAGCACAACACAAGTAACTAATAATGCTTATCCATATCAATAAGTAATACTAAATTCATTGGGTAATATTATATTGAATTTGGTGTGCAAGTTATGTTTAGCATGTTTGCTGTGCAAATTATCAATTGCAGTACTAACCATAACTTGTGATTTTCAGTTTTTTTCCCCAGGGATGCACCTGTGAGGTTGGAGTGGTACAAAACACAATATACTGAAAGCATCTTATCAACACCACAAAGCAAATGGTTTGCTCCTCACTGATAAGGGTCTACTAGTATGAAAGACGTGCCTAAGGGCACCCAGCACTCTTTGTAACCCCAACAAATATATATCTCCTTGTTGATTAGATCCAACTAAGAAAAAACATGTGTCCAAAGGTTATTCAGTACTCGTTGTGCCAACACTAGGAGAAAAAAAATCTTCATTAATTGTGAGAATGAATACTATTGAGGATTGAATGTACCAAAATGCATAGGTGGACTTGTGCTGACAAGCAGGGAAGGTGCCCCCCACCACTGATTAAACTTAACATTTGGTGTCTTCTCCCTCCTCACACTGTAGACCTCAAGTTAAAAACCCCTAATCATGCTCTCTGCTCAAATTGAATGGATGAGAGTTTACATTTTCAAGATAGCTTGACTTTTGGTTGGTTTTAGCTTCCCACCAGTGCCTCAAACTTAGATAAATAATAAAACTGTTGAGACAGTTGTTTTACACCAATAGGACTTCAAGCAGTAGCTTTGCTGCACAAATGCCTTCATCTTTTTTTTATGAATCTTGTTTTTTGCATTTCCAAACATAACAAGAAGAAACTGGGTCTTCATGACCCACGCAGTTACATATGCAGTGCTTGAAATGGGAAAATAGAAGTGCAGATTCTCTGTACCAGAGTACCTACTTGTTTCTGAGAAGTGCCGGTACTCTCCAATTACAAGTATTACGTCTGTCTTGAGAAGTACCGGTCCTCTCCCTCTCAAAATAAAAAAGTGCTGGTACTCTGGACCGGACAGTACCGGCCCATTTGAAGCACTGTACATATGTCAATAATTTGTTCAATCCCCCACACATCATCACCCCCAGACTATCCAGTGCATAATGTGCTGTCAACTAGTTTGATTCGAACAATTGTACCAAATTTTTTGATATTTATGTGGGCGGCCACTCGCTTAATAGACCATTTTTTCAGCTTTGAACATAGGTCCATGCCATGAGTCCATCCAGCCACAGTAGGCGAAGTAGCAATCCAGTGTTTGGCAATGTTTCGTTTTGCCATCATCAAGCTGTAAGTCACCAGGCAACAGGCACCCAGTGAGTCTGTACCCTCCCCTTTAAAACCAAGGCACTTTTGGGGCATCCGGTCAGACTAAAGCCAATGCTCCGGCTCATTTAATTGTGTATCTTGGCCCAATCACGCTTGATTTCGGACCAGTCCCAGGTCATATTGAAAAGGACAGACAAAATCAAGAAGAACTAGCTCACACTAAAGAAGCTAAATGTTCATGTTTTTGGAAAAACCATTTGTTTTTGGAAAAACCATTTGTTTTTTATGAAAACCCTCACACACCAACCTAGTTGGTGGCATGCTTCATCATTGGGTCCCACCCAAGGTGCCGAGTGCACCCCGGGTGTGCTGCAAAACCTGTTTTACAGCGGAGCTGGTTTTTCAGTGTAGTGATTGTGCAGTGAAGTTAAGTGAAGTGCGTTAAAAAACTGTCCACAGGGTCCCTTAAAGTAAATGTTATTTATTTAATGGTGGGCCCTCTGGCAGTGCTTTAAAAAAAAGGGGGGATATGTATAGAGGTAAATTATGTCTCTAATATCCATTAATATGAAATCAGGTCTACATGTTTCAGCCAGTCTGCGCCGTATGCTGGCTTTCGTCAGGACCTATGTGTTGGTAATAAGGTGGTAAGTGTAATGGTCAGAAAAGTCTGTAATGACCTGTGGTGAAATTGCACTCACTAAGGTGCGCGGTAAGGAGGGAGATGTCCTCCCGTTGATGCTAAAACCTGTAAAGAAAGAGACATGACATACATACACATGAACATATAGTAACTCAAAGATGAGCTTCTCATTTAGTGCACATTGTGGTAAGTGACTTGTTTCGACGTTACTATACCGGGCAATATGCGGAAGAAAATCGAGTGAAAACGTGGTGTAGCGCTTGTGCGTGACCGTGCCGGAGTACTGAGTAATATGCGGTATAGTGAAGAATGCCCGGTACTGTGGCGGTCTCACGTGAGTGCGCCAATGCTTGTATGCTTACGATGAGATTTTCATCAGTGGCAACATGAATCCCACAGGGGGGGCAGGACCTATAGTCATACTCTGTATGTGTGATCGGAGGAAGAAAAAAAAGAAAAAGAAAAAAGGAGAAAAGTTCAGAGGTAAAAGTTCCCCGAGCTCTTGGGGATGCACAATACCTGCAGTCTCCGTCAGATGAGGACTCCGGACTGTTACAGTTACTCACTTCATCAAAGCCATCTGCCCGCTTCCCGTACCTATTGCGGCCTGCTGGATGGGATTCCGAAGGTGTGGTTGCTTTCGGGAACCCAGCTTATATGTGTGTCAGTTTCCCGCCCCTTAGAGGCCGTAATTGCTAAAGCGTGCACCTCGGCGCATCGTGTCGTGATGGGTGGGCGTGGTCTCATCTGTTGTTGTATGGTATGTAAACGGAAAAGAGACTCACTGATACAGAGTCTTTTTCTTAAAGAATAGTAATAAGAAAGAATGAATAATAATAAATACGTATGGCGGCCCTTATTTGCTGATGTCTTCAGTGGGGACCTCAAGGGGTCTTAGTAAATTATACATGTGTATTTATAGGGCATAATTGAGATCTCTCTGTAAGGGTGTGTGTGATCCGGTGCTGGATCCCCATTGTGTTGGGGGACCTCGGGCTGGGTCTCACCTAGATCAGAGTGGAGAAAGGTCTTGGGGTTGATGGTAAATTAGGGGGGTACAACCAGAGTGTGGAGCATTGTAACTTGGAAAGCTGGTAAGTTATAGATCTGTCAGTTGTTCAGCGCATTCCAGGGGATATTATCGTTCAAGCCAGTTTTGTGGGTTGATAAGCGGTAAACCCACCTCTGTTCTTTTTGTAGCAGGACCCCCTCATTATTAGGGCTTGTGTTTACGATTTGCTCTATCACTACCCACTTAAGGTCATTGGAGGTATGGCCTTTCTGGATAAAGTGATCAGTCAGCTTTGTGGTGTTTCTTTTGCAGCGTATGTTGCTGCGGTGTTCTCCAATCCTAGTCTTGATCTTATGGCTGGTCATGCCTATATACCTCAAGCCGCAGGGGCATTCAATGAGGTATATGACATGTGTTGAATTGCAGTTGGTATGTTTCCTGAGATACCAGGTTTTCCCTGCTTCTAGATCAAGTGACTTGGTGGTGATGGTAAGGTGGCAGACACAGCAGTTGCCACAGGGATAGTGGCCCGTTATGCTGGGTAGGCCCCATGAGTTGAGGACCGTATTCTCCTGTTTGGTAGGTAATGATCTTGGGCGTGTGCAGACGAGTCTATCCTTCAGACTGCCTGCTCTTTTATAGGAAAACATAGGGGGTTCCCACCGTAGTTTGCCTGTATTGAGAATCCGTCCGTTTTTGGTCACTCTGTTGGAAGCCGTATTAAATGTGGTGACGCATGTGAGAGGGATGGTGTTATTGTCGCTGGGTGTGTCGTCCAGAAGGGGCTCCCTGTTCTGGTTCCTTGCTCTCTTCCTGGTGGAGCATATGATTTTATCCGGGTATCCTCTTTGGGTGAGTTTAGTGGCCAGATCAGATGACTGTCTTTTGAAGTCCTCAATCTTGCTGCAATTTCTCCTGATCCTGAGGAATTGTCCATATGGGAGATTTTCTTTCAGGGGGCGCGGGTGGAAGCTGTCAAATTCAAGTAGCAAGTTCCTCGCTGTTGGTTTATAAAAAGTGGAGGTCTGTAGGGTTCCCTCCTTTGCTTCTATTGTGAGGTCTAGAAAGGCCAATTTGGTGTTGTCCGCCGTGCTGGTAAATCTCAGATACGGATCTCTGTTGTTGAGCCAGGTTAAGAAAGTTGCTAGTGAGTCCTCTTTCCCTGTCCAGATCATGAGGATGTCGTCAATGTACTGACGCCAGAACTTGATGTTATTCGTAAAGGGGTTTTCTGGTGGTAAAATGTGTGTGGTCTCAAAATGGTAGACGTATATACACTGGGGGCGAATGTACTGCCCATCGAAGTGCCGTTAGTCTGGAGGAAGAATTCTCCCTCAAATTCAAAATAGTTCTCCTTCAGGGCCAGGGTGGCACACTGTAGGATGAATTCTCTTGGGGTGTTGAAGTTCCATGTTGTTCTTTCGAGTGTGCGTTCAATTACCTGCAGGGTCTCATCCTGGGGGAGGCTAGTATATAGACTCTCTATGTCTAACCCCACTAGGAGTTGAGTCTGTGGGTCAAATTGTGTGTCATTAATGAGATTGAGAAGGTGTTTAGTATCCTTTATGTACGTGGTGGACTGTTGCACCAGTGGGTTCAAGTAGAAGTCACAGAATCGTGACAGCGGCTCCAAAAGGGAGTTGATTCCTGAGACTATAGGACGTCCAGGTGGAGGTCTTGTCTCCTTGTGTATTTTGGGTACTGTGTAAAAATACGGTGTCCTAGTTTTGCAAGGGTACAGGTAGTCTGCCTCTTGTTTGGAGATTTGGCTCCTGGTTTCTGCTGTTTCCACTATTGATATGATGGTATTTCTTAGGGTCTCAGTCGGATCCTCTCCGAGTCACTTGTAATTCCGGTTATCATTGAGGAGGCGTCTGCATTCTGTTGTGTAGTCCGTCTTGTCCTGTATGACAATACCACCCCCCTTGTCGGCGGGTTTGATGACGATTTTGTCGGTGTGTTGAAGGTTGCGTAGGGCTTCCCATTCTCTAGTGGTCAGGTTGTGGAAGGTGTCGTTCTCGGTCGTCTGCTCAATGTAATTGTAAACTGCCTGTTCAAAAGTGGTGATCTCTACTGGCACGGTCGATAGTGGTGGGCAAAAGGTAGATTTTAGCCTTAAGCCGGTATCGTTGGTATTGGGTGTCTGGTCCCTGGGTGTCTGGTGTTCAGAAAAGGCCTTTAGTTTTAACTTGCGGAAAAACTCTGCAAGCTCTTGATGGAGTAGAAATTTGTCGAGGCGAGCGGTAGGGACAAAGGTGAGTCCTTTGTTAAGGACTTGTATCTCTGTGGGCATCAGTGTGGTGGAGGATAGGTTGAATACCAGGTCCACTTCATTTTTAGACTCTGTTGTTACCTCTGCCCGCTTGGTCCTGGTTGGGGTCCTTTGGATTTGCTCCTGGTATGTGCTCCTACTGGTTCCGCTTCGTCTGCCCAGTGCACCTGTTGTTGTTGTTCTCTTCTTCTCCCTCTTCCTCTCCGGCCTCTCCCTAAAAAAGGAGGTCTTTGGTTCTGTGCATAGAAGTTCTGGGGTCCTGAATGGAACATGGGTGGATGCCAACCATAGAAGGGATTGTGAGGTGGTTGATTGTAAGCTGGTTGGAAAGGATTTGGGCCCTGTTGGGGGTAGTTGTCCCATGGTTGCTGCCATCTGCGGGGTTTTCCCCTGCCTCTGTTCCTTTGGCCGCTTCCAGTGCTCGATTCACTCGATACCGATGTGTCATCACCCGAGGTGTCTGGTGTTAAATCCTGTTTGCTCGGGGCGATGTAATTGTCGTCCGCATATGGGTATACTTTTGTGTAGGCAAACCATTTAAGGTCCTTCTGGAACTTGGCAATCTTGGATTGGGTCAAATAATCCTTGTAGTCGGACATCTCCTTGTTGGTCTCTTCTAGTTTCTTTTTAAAGGAGGATATAGTAGCCTTAAAGTTGGTCTCAGTTGCTTGGATTTCAATCAGCAATGCGTCAGCCAATCTTGTAGCTGTTTTGATTATCAGGACTATCCAGTCCATTGTGCAGTGCCACGCGATCTGGGCCCAGTCCTTCCTGAATGCAGGATCATCCAGGAAGATTCTGGGTGCGTTGGTCACCAGTAAGCCTCTGGGTGCTGTGTTGCTTCGCAAGTATTCAGTGAGGATTACCCCGTGAAGTATGGTGCGGATCCTATTTCTTTCCTGTTCAGTTAGTTTTTCCCAATCAGATGTTTGTGAAATGGTTTGTGATATGTTGAAGTCAGCTAGTAGGGAAGGGCCTGTGAGAATGGCATTAATGTCTTCCTCTGTGAACGTGAGTCCGGGATTTTTCCCCATATTTGGATGGTATTATGTGTTTGTGGATTTTGAAATACTCTCACAGCTGTGCGCTGCCTAGTATGTATATATCAAAAAGAGAGAGAGGACCGAGTGTCCGTGGGGGCTAGTTCAATTCCCCTGGTAGACATAGACAAAATCAAGAAGAACTAGCTCACACTAAAGAAGCTAAATGTTCATGTTTTTGGAAAAACCATTTGTTTTTGGAAAAACCATTTGTTTTTTATGAAAACCCTCACACACCAACCTAGTTGGTGGCATGCTTCATCATTGGGTCCCACCCAAGGTGCCGAGTGCACCCCGGGTGTGCTGCAAAACCTGTTTTACAGCGGAGCTGGTTTTTCAGTGTAGTGATTGTGCAGTGAAGTGCGTTAAAAAACTGTCCACAGTGTCCCTTAAAGTAAATGTTATTTATTTAAAGGTGGGCCCTCTGGCAGTGCTTTAAAAAAAAGGGGGGATATGTATAGAGGTAAATTATGTCTCTAATATCCATTATTATGAAATCAGGTCTATGTTTCAGCCAGTCTGCCCCGTATGCTGGCTTTCGTCAGGACCTATGTGTTGGTAATAAGGTGGTAAGTGTAATGGTCAGAAAAGTCTGTAATGACCTGTGGTGAATTCGCACTCGCTAAGGTGCGCGGTAAGGAGGGAGATGTCCTCCCGTTGTTGCTAAAACCTGTAAAGAAAGAGACAAAACAGGACATACATACACATGAACATATAGTAACTCAAAGAGGAGCTTCTCATTTAGCACACATTGTGGTAAGTGACTTGTTTAGACGTTACTATACCGGGCAAAAGTGGTGATCTCTACTGGCACGGTCGATGGTGGTGGGCAAAAGGTAGATTTTAGCCTTAAGCCGGTCTCGTTGGTCTCGACCGAGAACGACACCTTTGACAACCTGACCTTTCTCCACTCTGACCTAAGTGAGACCCAGCCCGAGGTCCCCCAACACAATGGGGATCCAGCACCGGATCACACACACCCTTACAGAGAGATCTCAATCATGCCCTATAAATACACATGTATAATTTACTAAGACCCCTTGAGGTCCCCACTGAAGACATCAGCAAATAAGGGCCGCCACACGAATGTATTATTAGAAATTCTTTCTTATTGCTATTCTTTAAGAAAAAGACTCCATATCAGTGAGTCTCTTTTCCGTTTCCATACCATACAACAACAGATGAGACCACTCCCACCCATCACGACACGATGCGCCGAGGTGCACGCTTTAGCAATTACGGCCTCTAAGGGGCGGGAAACTGACACACATATAAGCTGGGTTCCCGAAAGCAACCACACCTTCGGAATCCTGTCCAGCAGGCTGCAATAGGTACAGGATGCGGGAAGATGGCTTTGATGAAGTGAGTAACTGTAACAGTCCGGAGTCCTCATCTGACGGAGATTGCAGGTATTGTGCATCCCCAAGAGCTCAGGGAACTTTTACCTCTGAACTTTTCTCCTTTTTTCTTTTTCTTTTTTTTCTTCCTCCGATCACACATACAGAGTGTGACTATAGGTCCTGCCCCCCCTGCGGGATTCATAATGCCACTGATGAAAATCTCATCGTAAGCATACAAGCCTTAGCGCACTCACGTGAGACCGCCACAGTACCGGGTATTCTTCACTATACCGCATATTACTCAGTACTCCGGCACGGTCACGCACAAGCGCTTCACTACGTTTTCACTCGATTTTCTTCTGCATATTGCCCGGTATAGTAACGTCGAAACAAGTCACTTACCACAATGTGCGCTAAATGAGAAGCTCGTCTTTGAGTTACTATATGTTCATGTGTATGTATGTCCTGTTTTGTCTCTTTCTTTACAGGTTTTAGCAACAACGGGAGGACATCTCCCTCCTTAACGCGCACCTTAGCGAGTGCAATTTCACCACAGTCCATTACAGACTTTTCTGACCATTACACTTACCACCTTATTACCAACACATAGGTCCTGACGAAAGCCAGCATACGGCGCAGACTGGCTGAAACATGTGGACCTAGTTTCATATTAATGGATATTAGAGACATAATTTACCTCTATACATATCCCCCCTTTTTTTTAAAGCACTGCCAGAGGGCCCACCATTAAATAAATAACATTTACTTTAAGGGACCCTGTGGACAGTTTTTTAACGCACTTCACTTAACTTCACTGCACAATCACTACACTGAAAATCCAGCTCTGCTGTAAAACAGGTTTTGCAGCACACCCGGGGTGCACTCGGCACCTTGGGTGGGACCCGATGATGAAGCATGCCACCAACTACGTTGGTAGGTGAGGGTTTTCATAAAAAACAAATGGTTTTTCCAAAAACAAATGGTTTTTCCAAAAACATGAACATTTAGCTTCTTTAGTGGGAGCTAGTTCTTCTTGATTTTGTCTATATCTACCAGGGGAATTGAACTAGCCCCCACGGACACTCGGTCCTCTCTCTCTTTTTGATATATACATATTGAAAAGGCTCACACTCTCTACCCTACATCTAGGGCATCTTTGTGACTGCTGTCTACCCATGTGCCAAAATCTAACCAGGTCATAGCAGGTGCTATGAAATATCTTAAATTGAACCAGCCTGAATTTACCCGATATGGCCGAAAATGTGGCTACCTTTTTAACTTCCAGTCATTCCTCATCTAGCAGTGGGCCCACCTACATCTGCCATCTGTCCTGCAGGAGCACTAAAGGTTCAGGTTAATTCACTACCAGTGAGCCGTAAATGCAGGAGATGCCCTTCTTGACCAATGGTTTCATGACAACTTAGGAAGCAATGTATTAAATTCTGGAAACTCCCAAAACAGATGACCACGATGAGAGAAAGTGTGTCATTGCTGTAAATAATGAAAAAAGTAGGAATGTGCACATCGTATTTCATTCCTCATTTATTCAAATGATTTGAAGCATCCCTCCGCTCATACGTCCCTCGCCTTTGATATGCCCATAAAATCCCATGCTCCAAATCCACTGACAACTGAAACTTGTGTGAGCTATCTACACCATCATAGAAGTTTTTCCCTAGTGACCGTCTTATGCCATTCGATATGCTGCAGGGCAATGTGCCAGCACATCAGGGGATGACACTGTTCAGTTTCAGCAGTCCCCTGGGGATAGCAGACCCATACAGCATTGCTTCTAGCTTCCATTTTTGGAGAAGATCTTGCTGCAATTGGTACGTCTCCATACATTCAATCATTAATTACTACTAGCTGTGACGCCCAGTAATACAAGTGGATATCGGGCAACCCCATATCCCAGTCGTAGGATGCCTGTACACATTTAGCAAGAGGGACCCTAGGCTGGTTTCCCGCCCACAGAAACCTATTTAGGATAGTGTTAATGTCCATGAAGAGGCAGTGTGTAGGTAAAGTTTTGAATTATATATAAGAATGGAGGCAGGACTACCATTTTAAAACGTGCACCATGGACCAATAGTTGACAGAGGTAGTTTATCCCAGTTTGATACTTCCCATTGAATACACGCCATCAAAGTGATGATGTTAAGTTGCCAGCATTGTCTTGGGTTGCAAGAAAAATGGACCACAGGAAATTATGAGTGATAGCCTGCAATTGGCATGTGTTTGGATTTGGGAACATTTATTTTGAGGCCGGAGGTTTTGCCATATATTCACAGAATCTCCAGTAGCTGAGTGATAAGATCATTCTGCCCTCTGCATCTATTCTAAGAGATATTCTCCATACAATGAGATTTGGTCTTCATGTTTTGGGGTCCACCTGAGCCCCTATAGCTGAGCGTCTCTCCTGATCCACTCGGCGAGTGGCACCACCATTAAAGCAAACAGGAGAGGGGAGAGGGAACACCATGTTCCCCTGTAAATCGAAAAAGGGGAGGACAGTGAACAGTTCCCCCAGACTCGTGGCTATGGATCACAATATATGGTCTGAACTAGCTGTAGAAAGTATTGACTGAAGTTCATTCTATTCATGATCAGAAACAGAAAGGCCAGTGAAATTAATCAAATACCTTTTCAAAATCAATCAGTACCAGGGCTGTCACCTCTCGTACTTGCGCTATTCTGGCCATGGCCACCTGCAGGCGGTAAATGCAATGCCTGGTGCTTGACCTGGCATTAAGATAGTTTGGTCTGCATGGACCAGTGATCGTCTGATCAGAGCCAGCTGTGCGGGTAGGATCTTGAAAAACAACAAGGAGGGACTAGGAGTGTTTCCAAGGTCCAGCATACATGCTCCCTAAATATATATGTGTCTACAAAAAAGTATTAACTTAATCTACAGCTAATTGGGATTGAGGGTATAGTGCTTGTAAGGTACCCAAATATAAAATCCCCCACATGGTGCAGGTTATACCTTGTGAAGGTAAATGTGCAAAATCCGACCCTCTAGGAGTAAGATATATGCCCCTTAGGTGTTGGCAGGGGGCAGTACGAGCTGCGGAATGCCCTGCATGGTAAAAATCCGTTTTGCAACCCTGGAGGTTCCACTATACCCTTTACACTATACCCTCAATCCGAATCAGCAGAGGATTAGGTTAATTTATGGTCCTGATAAATTGCCAAGATCAATCGTGACTAATTAACAGCAAGAAGCATATTGACCCCTGCTTTCACCACATTTGAGCTGTAAAGGATCATTATCTCCAGCACAGCCATATATTGGTTTTACTCATGACAAGAGCACCTGCTCAATAAAGACCTTATAGGTCCCTCTCAGTCATTTTTACATCACTCAATCACCAATCTACACACACTGCACCTCCACACATGCTTCATCACAGCTTTTGAAATCTTTAAAAGATCTCTGGCAAAGAGCTCCCTCAAGGGGCCCGTTGGGCATTGCAGCATCGGCCCAACGAGGAGCTGCCCGTTGATGGACCATGACACCCCTTGGGGAGTGTGAGGGCGCTTGCTTCTGATCAATCAGATCCCTCTGATCTGGTTGACTAGTCCCTTCCGACCAGTTATCTTGCTTCCTCCTTCTCCTCTATATGGCTAGTATCTTGGCCAGGATTTTAGCCTCTGTGTTAAGGATATCAGACAATATGATAAGCAGCCTGTGGGGTTCTTCCTTGGTTTCGGGGTAACCTCTATTGTAGCACCCCCAAGATAATATGCCATTCGGCCATGCTCAAACATTTCTTCAAAGACTGCCAAGAGGTGCAGGGCAGTAGGGAGGGGTATCGCTTGTAAAATTTGGCACAAAAGCCGTTTGGACCTGGCGTCTTACCATTGTGCATCAAGGATATAGCTGCTTGTACCTCCTCTAGGGACAATGATTCATCTAGCTACCACCTCTCAAGCATCGTCAACATGCTGATCAGGAGATCAGGTGCTATAAGTATAGATTGCTCTTTCGGCAGGGGAGCCCGTCTGGCATATAAACCAGAGTAAGATTCTGCAAACAACTCTGCAATTGAGGCAGTGTCTGTGACTAAAGTGCCTCCATTTTGTTGTTTCCTTCAAGGTTGGAACTCTGGAAAAAGTCTTTCTGACTGTGACCCGGCCTGGAAAATGAGGGAGCTTTATTGCCTGGTGTGTGGAGAGGAGATGACCTCTGACCAGGACAGCAAGAGCAAGGACCAGAAGTTGTACATATAAAAGTTATTGAGAAGCAGCGAGGTGCCTAGAAGCCATGAGGATCATCCAGTTCAGTTTGTCAGAGGGGAGCCAAGACATCTGCATTGTAAAATGGTGAAAGAGTTGCAGGACACTTGCCAGGACAACACATGCAATGAATATGGATTGTCCCAACCCTACCCACATTTAGGGAATGATAGCAAGTTGCACAGTACTTTAGGCACAGTAAAACTGTGTGTGACTTCACTGTTGCTGCACAGTAAATCTGTCCCAGTACTACGCAATTTCAAGCTAAATGCTCTAATATGGGGAATTTCCTCATTCGAACCAATGTTTCCATCGTAAAATTACACGGAATGTTCAACTCTGTGGGGTTTAACGCATACATTTATCACCTGCTCTGGGCAGGGGTAAAGGAATGCAGGGACCTTTGGATGGGGTGATGGGTGAGGAAGGGGAATGGCATAGTGAAAGTAGGAGAGAGAAAGAAGGAGAAGGAAGTGGAAAGTATTTTCTGTCAGAAAAAAAGACAGGCGAAGGAGGCCTAGCAGCATTTGTGCTCAAAGCCTCACAGGATTTTAAGAGCTGGAAATACTAGCTAGAAAAATTAGGTATAATTCTTCTACAGCCGAAAAAAACAGGTGTGGAAAAATGTACCCATTTGGGATCAGGTGTTGCAAAATTCCACTCTTCCTAACTCATAATCAGCCCATTAATGGGAAGCTGTATTAACACAGTTCCATCTTGGGAGATATACAGGGCTTTTCCCATTTACTCGTGGCCTTATTAAAAAAAAATTGAGCCATCATTTTAGCCATTGCAGTTCCAGGTATATATGAATTCAGATCTGAGGCTGATCGCTAACCCTTAATTCCAGTTCCTCGTTTCTGCCTAGAAGTCAGTGGGCAGAATATGTACCATAATCAGTAGTGTTCAAGATGCAGGCTTTGAAGTTTAACCTGTTGGAAGCACTCACACAGGAAGGTAAGTCGAGTCCCAGCAGGTCAACATGGACAAAAAAGGTTTTGAGACTAATTGTAGTTCACAGTCACACCTGGTTATTCCTGAGTTTTATCTAGTGCTCACCCTGAACATTGATCAGGGACGCTGCTTGGTCAAAAAACCTTAGGAACTCAAGAATATTTGTTCTGTGTGAAGATTTCCCAGGTTGTAGGCCAGGATATGGAGTAGCCGAATCACTTAGGGCAGGTAGAATTAGTCCTATGGCTCTCATTGTATGCCAGCTATCTCAGACTTCCACAGTTATGGGTGGGACGGGTTGCTTAATGTTTGTGGTTGCGAGCAGCGTCGGATAGGTAACGCGGGCACTCGGGCAATGCCCGAGAGGCCGGTGTCCAGTTCCAGCTGAGGGCTGCTTTTTTAGCAGCCTGGGGGGGGGGGGGGATTTGTGCGGTTTCTGCGTTGTCGATGCCGCCAGCGGCCCAGTGGGGCCCCCGAGTGGCCTTTCTGGAGGTAGATGGGCGCTCATTACCTCCCTTTTATCAACGGGCAGAGGTGTCACTCGCTTTCTCTCTCTGGCCGGCCCATTAATGTGTGCATACTGAGCGGGGGCAGGGGGCCTGAGCAGAAGTGGCCTCAGGTGTGTTTCACCAGTGTGAACTAATCCGTGCATCCCCCCCCCCCCTTTTTTTTAAATAAAATTTCGCCGAAGCAGTGTTTTGCGGAAAGGCAATATGTTAATGTGGGCCACTTTTTGTTTAGCATGCCCGGGCCGATTTTTAATCCCAATCCAACCCTGATTGCGAGGACCATCTTCCAATAGTGGTGCCCTTGAAGGTCAGACTAAACATTCAAATGCATGTTATGAATTACATAAAGCATTCGTTTGTATTCTATTTTTTCTTCTTATTCTTGTTTTTCAGCACAAAGTTCATCAACTTAGATATCACGTTTTCTCAACTATTCCAATTACACCAATTGCATGTCTGACTTTAAAAAGGGTATCACTAATTTCCAAATGACAGTAATATGTGCCAACACATATTTTGTGATCCCTTGTCATCTCTTCAGGGCACAATTGCTAGTCTTGGCAAGTATTATTAACACAATGCCTTTCATACTCAATAACGTTTCCAAATGTGTGCATTAACTATAACATAACTGATAAATATCCACTAAATTAAATGTACATCCTTTAGCTAATGAAAACTACCAACCACTACCCAAGATGAAGTTAAAAAACACTTCCTATGTGAATTTAAACACTTGTTATATAGAACAACCTATTTTTCTCATATCTCGGGGAAGAAATGGCATTCGACATTGCTCAATTGCTCAACATGTTTTTTGAACTCTTAGGTTCGTACAACTGGATTTCTCTTGCAAATTCGCAAAAAAAAGCTATTATAATTAATGACCTGACTGAAGAGGATTTGCAGACTTCAGATAAAGACCGCAAATCACAAGAACAGCAGTGGAAAGTGATGATGTCTAACTGGAAGAGCAATAACAACCTCGTGCTTACAAGACCTAGCTGCTTTAGTTTCAAGAGAGAATTTGTATAAAAAGAAGGTGATAACATTTCACAAAGTAGAGACAGTTTTTTGGACTTGGATCATAGTACATAATTATAAAAGGATGTATAAGATTATTATAATTGCGAACACTCTCTTTTTCCATCCATGTTCAGTAAATTTGTTGCTTTTTGATTTGTTAATAAATGGCATGCTATTTTTCTTGCCATCTTCGACTTGTTAACAATTTATTTTTCCATGGTACCTTACACCATACATCTGACATCATGGTTAGTATTAAGGACAATAGACATTAGTATTATTTCAGACCATAGCTGAAAGACATGAACATATCAATGTAGATATAAGTGAAGTGGAACTGTTTTAAAGATATAACTTGTATTGCTGTTTTTAAATATGTTCTGCTATTTGTATTATTTGCATTGTCTTGTTTTGGACAAGTATGGATTGTTAATATGGAATAACATGTTAATAAACCAAAATAAAATGTTAAAAATAAAATAAAAAAGAACTCTGTTGTAATTTCCATCTAATTCTTGAACGTGCACACTTAGCACAACAGCTTTAAAATTGCTTGGTTGTGCCAGGGGGCACCAGAAAAGCTTTTGAATGCAGGTGTGAACTATGAATGTGCTACTGAGTAGTTTTTGTTTATTCTCATTATGAGTAATAGCAAGCCTATCATCTGTCTGTGAAGAACTGTTTGTAGACAGTGAATGACATCTTATGTATGTCTTAAAAAACAAAACTTAAATCACCTTTTTACTAATTTAGTCTGATCATATTCTCTTTTCTTGAACCAGGACGAGGGTGCAGTATTCACATGGTCCATACATAGCCTTAAGGCCTCAGAGTGGAACATAGTCAATTGCTTTCACTGGAATTATGCTTCATTAAATTACATCATATTATTTAGTGGCGTGAACACCCTTAGTCCTAGGAAAGAATGTTTAGCGAGAATATTTTGTCTGGCAACCGGAAGTACATTTCGTAGACAAGATGAACAGGTTTTGTGACAGGAAGTTATGTTTGGTAGTAGTAATAGATGTTTAGTGTCATGAAAGCATGTTTACTGACATAAACTATGTGTCCCATGTTCAGAGATATGGAAACTAGACTACTGACAAAAACAGTTATTTGGTGACAAAGAATGCATGTTTTGTGAAATGAGTACACACAAGAGGTATAAACGTGAGATTAATGACAATAAAAAGAAATTATATATGGGCATATTAAGTTGGACAAAATCATGAAATGTAACTGTATGTGACAGTGTTTCCCAGACTGTAGGACGCAACCCACTGGCGCTCGTTAGTTGATTATTGGTGAGTCGGAAAAGTCCGAGCAATAAATAAAGATTCCTTTAAATTCTGTGTTTATCTTGTCACGTTTGTGGTGCTTCAATGGTGGAGGTAAAGTGTCAAGTTATGTCTTGTGACAAATTCCTACTTATTCTTTTAACATGGTGATTGAGGTTTACTTTTCTTTCTCTGACTGCAAAGTGAGAATATTTTAAAGTGAATTATGTGACAATCCTGCTGAAGTACAGGATATGTGAAAGGAAAAGTTGTAGGACTTCGTTTTTTTGCAACACACAACAAAATGTAAATACCTGTAGATGACCTGTTTGTATTCAGCAGTTAGAAAGGGAAAATGAAACACGTTTTTGTAATTTTGAAGTGTGCTGGAAAGAGAAATTTTAATAGCATCAAGACGCTTTACTTGGTGATGCAAACATGATAAATATTCACAGAACCCCAATGTCCACACATTATCATTTGTGTGCTATATAGTTTTATCAGTAAAACTGTATGGCTGTCCTAATTTATTGGCCATTTCAATAAAAAGTGTGCTGTCTGTAAATGACAATGTGTTAACACACGATGCTTTAGTTACATTCAAAAATTGCCACTCCATATGCCCATTAAAGATGGGTGAGTTGTCAATGTTTGTTGTTCTAAAAAGTGGGTCGTGATTCTAAATAGTTTGGGAACCACTGGCCTAGTGACTTCTTGGCCTTATATTAAATTTCTTACATGTTGGATGATATCAGACATGGAATTAGTTCAATAAAAACACTTTTAGGCACCCTTTATGGTAAACCCATATCTAGATATGAAAGGAGATTAGCAATGTGCCAGCTAGTTTCTTTTTGTTGGCTTGTGAACACAAAGTGTATATTCTCCAGATCAGCTGGCAATGAGTCACCCAGCTTTGTGGACTGGATGGACATGGTGGTGCCTCCTCATACACCTTCTGTATACTTGGAATTGTAGGTGCAAAAAGACCTTTGCAACAAGTTTTAATCTTTAAAAACGGACTTCTGTGTAATACACAATGATAATCAGGTATGTCCATCATATGAAGCACCACTGGAATTATGCAGCAGGAGAGGCCCAAATTGTGTGGCTCGGTTGACTAAATTATACAGCAACAAAAGGCAAATTATGTGGCATAATGCAGTACTTTTTATAATGGCATTACATCATTATTTTGTCATTTTTACACGTTAACACCGTCTGAGCAAAGGTTTCACTTCCTTTGCACCAGTTTAACTCCCAAATACAGCAATAAGCAACAGAAAAGTAACCTGTCAACCTTTGCGAAGGACCTTTCACTGTGCAGCAACATGTTGCTGTACTTTTAGCAACTTTTGATCCATTTGAGCGACAAACATCTTATTTTGTTAAAATCTGCAGATTATGCAGTAGATGATGTATTATGTGGCAAATGCTGCAAATCCATATTTATGCGGAAATAATTGGAACGGCAAAATTGCATAAGTCCTGTGGCACTGATCATCGGTGAACCATGTCCAGTATGACGCGAGATATTCAACTTTATCACTACGTAAATTAATTCCATTTTGAGTTTATGTATGTAAATTTGTTTCATGTTGTGCTCCTGAACATATGGCATTCGGGTATCCTATGTCTACATTGGATATGATTGATCTAAACTGAACTTTATATTTAATGGCAGGCATTGCCAGGCTAGGGTAGATGGGGCATATGCCGCTGTTCACCTGCCCTCCTGCACCAGGAAGAGCTTGGTATAGCCTGGTGCATTAGTTATGCTTGGCTGAAATTGTGGCATTAGTGACATGAAATCATCTTCAGTTATGTGAAATACTATTTAGTGGGGATAAAAATCTTATTTAATTACATGAAGTCATGTTTAGTATCATACAGTGGCGGCTCCTCCGCTAAGGCGGAGGAGCATCGCCCCACTGCTTTTTGAGCAGTGCAAAAAAAGAAAAAGAAAATGATAATAGCAAGACGTTATTATCATTTTCTTTTTCGGTGCCACTCAAAGCAATGTTGGTGCGGGGCGGGGCTGCACTCGCCGCCGTCAGAGGGAGCAGGAGTGGTGTGCACTCCCTAAGTGCACATGACTGTTTGACCAGCCCTTTGGGGCCGGCCAAACAGTCATGCGCACTTACCATGTTCTCCACCTGGCTGTGTTGCACAGCCCGGTGGAGAACATGCCCAGGCACTGCCTGAGCAGCCAAACAGGCCGCTCAGACCAATCACGACGCTGCTAATGCAGCGTCATGATTGGCTGGGAGAGTCCAGGAGTCTGAGTGCTTCCTGTGTGTAGCAAAGTGAGGACGGAGGAGAGGTGTGCAGCGGCAAAGGTAAGTTTATTTTTTCATCCCCCCACCACCTTCACCATCCCTGTTCCGAGGCAGCCTCCACTGGTATCATAATATCATAATTAATAACTAATGTTGTTGACAAAGCATAATTACTGATATTGGTGACATAAAGGCATGTTTGGAGACGTAAAATCATGACGAGAGACAGGAATAATTTAGTAATGTGAAATTATGTGTGGTGATAGGAGAGGAAATTTGATGACGCAGAGATTCATATCTAGACTTATGAAATCATATTTAGGGAGAGGAAACGAAATTCTGTTACATAAAAAAGCATTGTATTGTTGAAAGTCTGTTTAGTGACATTAAAGCTTGTTTAGAGGCATGAAATATTTAATAAATAAAAACTTTGTTTAGTGACTTGAAAGCATGTTTCGTGACACGGATTCACGTCTAGAGTGATGAAAGCATGCTAGTGATTTGCAGCTAGTTTTGTTGACATGAAATCTTGAGTACCATGCATCAATGTTTAGTTGCTTGAAATCACATTTAATAACATGAAATCAGTTTTAGGATCATGAAAACGCATTGCACATGAAGCAGCTACAAATTATGGTTTTCTAGGGAAGGTGCATTTCTTTTGCTCAGTTCAAGTCGTGAAAGCAAGGGACTGGATCGCAACGACAGTATTTACATTGTTTGCATAATTAAATAGGAACATGGGTAAATTATACTAACACCTGGAATTAAGTTAAAGCTTTTAGCTTGTTGGCAAATATTTCCAGTGGAACATCAGCTGTGCATAAGTGAATTACTCATAACAGATGATAACTGTATTTCTTCAGAGAGATTGACCCTTATTTTCTAATCCCATCTATGGGCACTTTCCGCAGGGAATAGTCTCCATATGGCGGTGTGCGGGGGGACAATGCATTAAGTTCTGTGTTATTATTTTTTGTCCAAGAACACAGGTTCAGCGTGTAGGGCACCCGTCTCCACATGCACTCTGTTGTTGCTGTTCAGCCCACTCATGCCAGATCCATTTAGAAGTAAGTTACATGTTTCTGGTTTTGTGACTAGATGCACAACGTGTCTGGAAATGGACACTTTTCCTGGAATTTTCTCGACTGTCTGATTCAGCACAGGATGATGTTGCCCCTCCCCCCCACCCCTCGCCCCCATTCTGTGTCCAGTGCAGCTTACTCTGTCCATTGGATGCAATGCTGCGTAGACATTATCACTGCTTTCGCGATTAAAAATAAAGTTATCATTGGTCTCGCTGACCACTTTACATATATAGCTTGAAATCGAAATGTAATAGTTCTTCTTACATTCTATGCTGCCGGGTTGCTTGTGTTCCTTTTGCAAAATGCATTTTAATTTGTAATGAATGAAAACTCTTGGTGAGTTTTCAAATACAGATTCCAATAAGCTTTTATTCCGGCACAAAATCGTACACTCTGCTCTCCTTTTATTGGTAGGAAACATAACCGTATGCTTGGAAGGTCATTTCTACTAAAATAATTTTGGAATACATAGACTTTTGTGTGACAGCACATGGGGAGACGCACCTCAAGCTCGAAGACTCAATTCGAGGCTAAAGTCTCCAATGGGAAGTGCCCGAGCGCTGTGAAGTCACCTCGTTGGAGGCTTCTCGGCGGTGCACTGATGCTGACCTCGTCATGGGTATCTTTTACGTCCCTCGGACATATTCGGAGTCTAGATGGGGGCATCATACACGTGAAGCACACGTCATACCCGGATACCGAATGCGCTTCGATGCAATACCAGTCGCCAACCAGGCGCTACTTACGTGTCTGCCAGAAACCCACTCTGTCGTCAGTCCACTTTGTGCTGACAGTGTCCAGTTGCGCCCTCTGCCGGTGTCCACGCGACAAACCGGGCATCGGTCCTTGGAGTGGCCCCACTGTCAGCTACCCGTGTTGCCCCCCTGGCATGCTCCTCTTCCTCTCAGACAGACCCCTCTCCCGTGGTTTCCAAACTCTGCGCCCGGTCGCCGTGGGTTCACTTATGTGGGCAGGGGCAAAGTTAAAGATGCGCTCGCGCTTCCTTTAAGCTTTTAATTTTTAAATCTGTTTATGATCACAGCTTCGCAAAGACCACTGAAACGCTCATTACATTTGACTTTTACAAACGCTCTTCATAAAACGTTAAAAATAATTCGCATAGCAACAAAAACCAGAGTGTTAAAGTGTGCGCACAATTTACCATAAAGCGAAGGAACATAATTAATACTTTTTGTATTTGCCTGATTTGTCTTCTCATGGCCTTGTTTGCCATCCTCGTGTATGACTTAACACGGCCTCATAATGCCATATTTATTTATTTATTTATGGTACATGCATTTGCGATACTTCCATCGGCCACGTTAGCCCCCCTCCCTCGGTAGGAGCGGTTCATGGGCTCCCTACCTGCAAGCCTATTATTCATTACATGGCTTATAATTATGCTCGCGTCTGCCTCCTCTGGCTTTCTTGTGTGTCACGTAATATGGACTTGTCATACCATATTTGCATATCTACGTGGTACGTGCATTCGTGACAGCTCCAGCTGCCAGGCTCGCCCCCTTCTACGGAGGAGGGGTTCACTACATACATGCGTATTTTTCGTTGCAATCCTATTGATTATGCTTTCTGCTGCCCCCTTTCGGCAACTCTTATATTGGGCGGTGTGCATATAAATATAATTATTGCATTCTGTGCAACGTCCTTTCCCTTGCTCCCGTCGGTCCTTTCCCTCCAGGGAGATGGGTATATACTGTGGAAATACCACGCAAGTTACAACGTGAACGTATTTAAATGTCCTTGCACCTTTCATTCTCTCAAACCGCTTCATACTTTTGTTTTAGGGTTATGTATGTGTGGCCAATCGCTTCACGCGACCACCTTTGGCTTTTTTTGCAGTGTTAAATAGGGCGACCTTGGCACAAAAACACCGAAGCGCTTTACATGAGCACCAAACTACAAGTTGTTTTTAGGCTTTCCCCTACCCCAGTGTATGTATTGTTTCATATAAATTGCTAAACATTTAGCATGCAACGTTTTTCCATGTTTTCTCGCTCCCCGGAACCCCATTGTCAAAAAAGCTCCCGGACAGAGCCCTACAGCTCCCAGTATATAACGTGCACAGATCGGTACTGGCCATGCACGGCGAATCTGGGCCACCTTGAGACTGAAGGAACTCTGCCCAGAGCAACACCCGCATTCGTGAATAAACGGGGTGCGTTTGAGCGCCCTGCCTTTGGTGCCCACTTACTGGTGCGTGAGGGGCGTCTGTCCGCTGGCAGCACTCCTGCTCACGTGCCTGCAAGGAGAGAGCATCTCGTGGCACACCTGGGCCGGGAGAGATTTTACAGGACTCACAGACTGGTGGTGGAGAAGCCTCTCCTCTTCCCAGTCCCAGTAAAAGAACCCCGTTCTCTACAGGACTCTGCGCCGCACTGCAGGACTCCACTTCTGCAGGACTCCTGTGCGCACCGCAGGATTCGCTCAGCTGCAGGAACTCCCTCCTCCATCTCCCAGGTGCAGGGACCCTCTCCTCCACCTCTCAACTGCAGGAACTCTCTCCCCTCTCAGTTGCACGAGCCCTCTCCTCGCTCTCAGCTGCAGGATCCCTCTCCTCGCTCTCAGCTGCTGGATCCCTCTCCTCGCTCTCAGCGGCAGGGACCCTCTCCTCGCCCTCTCAGCTGCAGGATCCCTCTCCTCGCTCTCAGCTGCAGGAACCCTCTCCTCGACCTCCCAGGTACAGAGACCCTCTCCTCGACCTCCCAGGTGCAGGGACCCTCTCCTCCACCTCTCAGCTGCACGAGCCCGCTCCTCGACCTCTCAGCTGAAGAAACCCTTTCCTCCACCTCCCAGGTGCAAGGACCCTCTCCTCCATCTCCCAGGTGCAGGAACCCTCACCCTATAACGCAAGACCCTTATCACCGCAGAGCCCCTCTCCTCCACACTGCGGGGCAACGCGCCAACTATAGCGCCTTTATGCAGTTTCACCCCACTGTAGCACTTCACTGCAACAACCCACCATTTACACTGTGTGTAAGTCCCTTTCCTCATTTGCTTTCCTCGGTGTTCTATAAATGAACCCCGTAACAGTCCCTAACTCGGGACCCCCAATAACCACATAGACCCTTGACCCTCGGTGCGTCACCGATGCCTCTACAGTGCAAGACCCGTTGGCAGGACCCCCCCATCAACAGATGAGAGCCCCCGCTCAGCTGAACGCCACCCATCCACGTGATCTTATCACCGCGGAACCCCTCTCCGGAACCCCACTGCAGCTCCCCCGGACCCCGCTCCACCCCTTACCGGCCGGAGCGAGGGGCCACATGTACCGCACGCAGTGACCTCAGCGGGCAGGAGTTGGGGGTTTACACAACGCCGTGCAGCGCCGATGGTGAATGTAATCAGTGGCCAGCTGCGCGCACTTGTAAACTTGTTATAACCCCCCTCCTTGCTATAAACAGGAAAGTACATAATATAAAGCAACAGGCCGCATTCACAAATAATAAAAGCCCTTGCATCGCCTGCCAAGTTCCCCTTTTATGGCTCGCGCTGGCTGCCGACGAGGTCGCTCTTCCGAACGTCACCCGGATACTCTGCTCGCGCTCCCCAAAGGAAGAGAGCATTGTGGAAGCCATTGAAATTGGCGCGTGGAAGAGGAGGGCGCGAGAAGCTGTGCTTGTGCCGCTGTTACACGTGACGTCATCAGGTGTAACACCTCTCTGGGGCTGATAGGGGACCTTAGAGTAAGTGACTGCATTCTTTACCAAAGCACCCCAAAAAAATAATGTGTAAAGACAGTGGACCACTCAATAAAACCTTGGAATGGAAATGTTGCCATTATCGATATTACAGTCACAGACAGAATGCTGGCTGATGAGGAAAAGCAACATCACCAAACTGTCAGCCTTCCACACCAGCAACCTGAGAAGAGTCCTGCATTTTTTCTGGCTACGACCCATCTCCAACCAGGAACACCAGATGCAAGCAACAGAGCACGGACACCATCATGAGCAAAATATGGAGCTGGATAAGATTCACCATCAGAAGAGAACAAGACTCCATCACTAGAACATCTCTCCACTGGACCCCAGGAGGCAAACGGACGAGAGGCAGGCCAAAGAACACCTGGAGGAGAACTGAGAAAACAGAACTGAAGACCCTGAACCACAGCTGGGGCACCATACAGAAACTTGCCCAAGACACACAGAAGGGGAGGTCCTTCCTTGCTGCCCTACAATTACAGACACTCCAAGACACCTACTGATGGAAGGCAATGCAACCTAGAAAGCAAAGGCTTTGATCCAGATAAAAAATATGACTGTTTCTACTTATGCCCCCAGCCACTACTACTACCACTACCAGGGTCATGACTTTTACCACTATGACCACAGCTATTACCAACAAAACTTGTATAATGAAGGTTCTGAGACAAAATCCTTTTACTATCACTCTAATTGCTGCTACTATTTCTAGTATTGCTGTTACTATCATTACTATTACTACTAATTCTGTAAGAGGTAGCATAATTTGTATTGCTAATGTTCTTTTAATCAGACAAGAACACCTCTCACGGCTATTACAGCAATGAGTAATAGAGCCACTGCAGTGTCACCAACATCAGTGTTGCTACCACTATCACTGTTAGTTCCCAATGACTCCAGATACCTTATGCTTCCTTTAGTTGTGAACACATTTCGGCTACTTTCTACCATTCTTCAACTACCTATTAGTGCTCATCATGCTTGTTGTGCCCCCTCTAATCTATTTCTAACAAACTTGACTAAAAGCAAAACCCATCCTGGTTTCTCTCACCAAGGGACCAAATATGAGTTGGACTATACAGGTGGGGGTGCAAACATTGTACCTTTTAACATTGGCACCATTCAGAAACACTGCACCAGTATTGTGCAATTACCAATGAATCTCCACAGAATGGGGAATAACTATGCAGAACTGTTTTTTCCAGGTCAGATTATATATGGAATTCTGAAATTCTTGTGATTAACATTTCTGTTTACCACGTGCTTTGAGCAAGTGGTAAATTGGAGAGAGGTACCTTTGAGGGGTGGGATGAGGGCATTTTGGAAAATATCATGGGAGAGGGCAGGCTGTGGGTCGGCAGGGTGAGTGATCCATGCTTCTTCCCATGCCATACGAGAGGCTCAGACCTGGGCCATGTTGTGCTTGTGTCTGCAGCCCTTATCCGATCTGCCTGTCATCTTACCAGTCAGTGAAATCGGGCCTGGTTTTACCGCACCAAGAAAATCTGGGTGCAGGAACACTGGGCTTTTAGTACTTGGGGAAACAGTATCTTACCCATGAATACAGCTCTGCCTGACTAGTAATTGGACTCCAAAGTTCAATGGGAGGACTTAATGGATATTAAATGTGTCTCTGCATTCCTTATTTAATGACACCAGGGCAGGCCTGGCCATACCTCCTTTGGAACTGAGAAACTCTCTACGTTCCTTTACTCTTCATTTTGGTGGACCTCAAAATATGTTTCATATGAACTGAGTAGTAGCGTCTCTGGTAGCCCTCACCTGGGTGAACTTCACAAATATTATGACTCCTCATCTAGGCGGCTACAGACATCCCTTCCATGTGAACATCTGTACTTCTCTGTAACGCCTGTTCTCATTAGCATAGGCATCACAAGTATTTCCCTGCGAACCATGAAACTCATTGCGTTCCTCCTAATCCTTATCAGAGTGGGGCTCAGAAATCTTGTGAGACCTGGTTAGATGAGCTCAAGGGCAGTCAGTGGGTACAGGACTCCATTTATGAGAACTGGATTAATTGTTCTTATGTCCTCGGGCCTCCTCACTATTGGGCCACGGCTGAACTCCTAGTCCTGTTACATCAATGACAAGAGTTTATCAGAACATGCAATTATGAAGAAGACATGCACACACCATGTAATCAGGCAGCCTGCTGTATGACACCAAGCACCATGTGGGGCTTGGCATCATCATGCTTTGGCATCCTTGTGCCCTGGAGTGCACTGGAATTTCTGTGGTCCCTGTCACCAGGAGGCATTTTCTGTGATCAGGGCAGAACATTCAAATTATGTCAAACTCGGGCTTCTTGTTTGTGTTCGAAGTTGACAATATGAGTTAGAGGAAAGGGGTGCGGACAAGCCTTATGCACTGACCTTTCCAAGATGGTGAAGTTCCCATTCAAAGATGAGAATGAGTCTTTTCCTGTGATATCAGTTCCTATGCGAATCATACATAATGACAGCACTTACAAATGATTGATGCATTGCAATGTATTTGATTTGTTCCCTTATTTTTTGTTGTGTTACTGAGCCCTTTGCTCTTACTTTTGTCATTGAGTTTGCTCCTCAAAGTTAGAATTTCTTTTGGGCCTTCTATTGGATATCTTGACCGAGGAAGCAACACTGACCTCATGGCCGCCATCAACTCAGATGAGACTGCTGCCACCAAAAGTCTATTCACTCTGGGGCCCACTTGGCCCACTGCCCCCCATTAGACATTCACTAGAAGACTTCAACCCATCAGTGAGGCACTCACAGCTATCCTTTATGCCTCAATCTCTTCAGCTACTTTCCAGAACACATGGAATCATGCCCCTCCATCTCCTTGGGCTTCAGACCAACGACAGCACAGAAACAGCCATCATCACTGCTACAGATAAAACCTGCATTGCCATCACGGATAAGAGCCTCATGATACTGGACAGAGGAGACACAGTGGCCCTCATCCTCCTGGACCTTTCTGCAGCATTCAATACGGTCTCCCACCCTATGCTCATCCAAAGCCTACACAAAATTGGATTCCAAGGACCCATTCTCTGCTGGATTTGCTCATTCCTGACTGGCAGGACACAATCAGTCAGCCGGACCCCATACGCTTCAGATGCTTGCAACCTCATCTGTGGTGTGTCCCAAAACTCGTCTCTCAGCCTGACCCTCTTCGAGCATACATGATCCCGCTGACCAGTGTCATCTGCACCCATGACATCAATGTCATCTTGTTCTCAACTCATACTCTCCCTCTTGGACAAAAGCCCCAAGGCCAGAACCAAGTTCACCACCTTTATGACAGAAGTTGCAGACTGGACGAAGACCTACTGTCTCAACTCAATACTGACAAAACAGAAGTTGTGATTTTTGGCAAGAACACCTCGCCATGGGACTCCACCTGGTGGTCGGCCAAACTAGGACCCAACCCCAGCACCCATACAAAGAAACTCAGGATTGTCAGCAACAGAAAACTGGACATCATCATGCAAGTCAACGTTGTCACAGCGTCCTGCTTCCCACACCCTGAACATGTTGAGGAAAATCTTCAAGTGGCTCCACCAGCAAAACCATCACACACATCGACGTCACTAGCAAGCTGGTCTATAGGAACACCTCTATGCTGTAATCAGCAAACAACACACCAGAAGACTACAAACCATTCAGAACTCGGCAGTCAGAATCACCCTAAATCTCCCCCGTAGCGCTCACATCATGCAGAAACTCCACTGGCTCCTGATACACAAGAGTTGCACAGTTCAAACTCCTCACTCATGTGTAAAAAAAGGGAGTGACCCCACTGACCAAGAGACAAGGGTACAGAAAGTACAAGTAAAAAGGAACTCTCTTGGAAGCTAATATGATTTACCATATATCATTTGTTCCCACTCTTTTAGAGCCAAAACATATCTTGAAGGATCTCACATCCACCTAAACTGTGGGCCCCAACAAACAACTACAAGCACATTGATGAACAACTCAATGGATTACAAATATTACAATTTTATTAAAAGTATTCTTCCAAAAACATATAAAAACACAATAATGTGATAAAAAAAAAAATTTGTAGTTAAAAATTACACAATTCAATGCACAAGAGACAGTAAAGTACGTAAACAACATTCAAATCATCATATAATGGTTATTTCATAAGAATCAATCAGTTTAAAAAAATCCAACAATAGATATTAGGATTGGATATAGAAAGTTCAGTGAATATAACCAAAATTAACAAACAAAGGCGTCGACGCGTTTCGGTGGCTATAAATTATTCAGAAACCACCTTCATCAGGACTAGAATGATAAACTGTCTCTTTCAATGTTTACTTTCTGGTGCAAGTTCGCGTAACCTAATTAAAACACAAACATAAATATACAATCACAATCATGTATTTATACATAAATTAAAAAAAATATTTTTATCAATTCAGGGGTCAGTTCATTACACACAACATAATGCATCTCTTAAATGAGATCAATACATGCACAATGTGGTTGCATAATTGTTGATGAGGTTCCATAGTTTAATCTGTACAACCATCCACGTACACACTATTGCAACTATTCCTTCACTCATACCTACAACCAAACTGAAACGCATTATCACAGTGGCTACAATAGAGGAGTATAATGAGTCTCCTGTCATACATACACATTGAAGCTCCTCCTCCATTTGTCCTTATGGGCTTAGCACAAATATCTCCAAAAATCTCGACAGCCAGGTATCCTAGTTACTGTACCTATATTTTGTTTGATCCACAGGAAACATTTTGTGATTTACCATGTTCTTTCCTCTTTACGGAAAGATAACTACACTTTCGTCGTCTAGCATCGAACTTTATGTTATTTACAGTGCACCTATGTAACTAAGTCACTTATCTTGTTAAGCGCTCTGATACCCGCAAGGGTCTGGTTCGCGCTATATAAAACTTTCAAATAAAATAAAAATAAAAAATAAAGGTATATCAGACACAAGGCCACATATTCTAAGCTATCGTTGAGATGCAATAGTAATCACCATGACACCCACCTGTGTGGTAAATATAAAATGGGCTGTTGTTCTCCAATTCAATAAGGAAGAACAATGATGATATTAAAAGGTATATGTATATATAACAAGGAACTTAGGTTTCTGGGAATCCTAAAGAGAGAATTTGGTACATATTATAATGTGTTGCACATTCGGGACTCAGATTAAGTTTCAATAGCGTCTCGTCATATTAAATCACCTACCATTTGTGGTATCTTACAGTAAAAAGAAGGAGAGGAGCAACCTTATCCTTATTACTCAGACGACATTTAATTGGTCATACACCTCGAATCCGGGTTATTACTGGGTCCCCTGTGATATCAGTGGGATACTAAAAAAGGGAAAATAAATAGGGATATTTGTAATTTGATCGTGCCATCTATATACTTATCCCTAAAGATGCCATCATAAAAAGGTGCACCTACCTTTAGTCTACACCAGTCTTTGTGATAATTATTCCGTATTTTCAGATTATGGAGGACGGAAAATCTTTATAAAAGCGGTGAGCACTGAATTCCCTCTGTTACAATTAGGCACTCTAAAAAGAAATATACTTTGTCATTCGTTTGAAGGTCATGTCTCCCTCTATAAAAAGCACCCAAGTGACATACCTATACCCCTTAACCCAAAGTTCCGGGCTTTAAAGACGCAAATAAGGCAACCCTCTCTACAGGGAACATGATTTTAAACTCGTGCCGCCTTAATCTAGGTAATTAATATACCCAAGTCTATACAAAGACAAGTTCCACATCCCTACCCAAAGGTTCAGGAATTTCCCTATGCCCCTTAACCAAAAGTTTCGGACTTTTAAAAAGCGCAAATAGCGCGACCCTCTCTGAAGGGAGCATGATTTTAAACTCGTGCCACCTTAATATCCCAAAGTCTATACAAAGACAAGTTACACATCCCTACCCAATGGTTCAGGAATTTAACTCATATCCCATTAAATCTCTTACTTTAAACTTGCCAATAATACAGTAATTTGCTGATCGTAACCTCACCTCAGTCGGGGTTCTCAGGCAGCGTGTCCTCCTCTATACCGGTTCCCTCATAGCCGGATCCGAAAAAACGGCCCCTAGTTTCACCGGCTTTTTAAAGGAAACTAAATTAACTTGGTACACCTGAATCTCTGTGCTAGCGTCAGAATGCGTGCGTTTTTTAAACATCAAAAGACGTTTTTGCTCCTTAAAGCGGCAAGGGTAATTCCTACTTAAAGCGGCAACACACTATTGGGTCTCCATGTGGGCCCCAACCCGACCACCGAGCCGCTAATGTTCAGAGGCCTACAAGACATGCCGCAAGGGGGACACCCAGGTGAATACCGCCCCTATCTATTCCACACTAAATTAATCCTCAAGCAGGAAATACATATATTAAGAAAAAGGTCTACTATGGGTCCCCTATGATTTAAGGGAATTTTTTATATATAAAAAACATATATCCCATCACATTTTATTACACACATTGTGTTATTTAACAAAAATTGACCTACTTGATATATTTATAAACATCCTACTGGATAAAAAAAAAATATATATGTATGGCGCAAGTCGTTTCCGGATGTATGGAGACCCACTGAGCTCGAAGCCGGACCAGGCCGGTACTAGCCTTACCCCTAGTCTCAGTGTGCTCCGATCAGTCCGAAGAATCGATCCGTGCCTCACTACTTCAATGCTAACTTATACTGCCTTCCCTAATATATATCATTAATCTATGAGTCTCATCCAATCTTCTTTCGTGTTTAAACCTGTTCTGATAGTATCAAGGATTGAGATGTACCACTGTTCGCGGTTCTTTCGTTTAATCGTGAGATCGCCACCTCTTTTACTACCCTTAATTTTCTCAATGATAAACCACCTAAAGTCAGTGCATGTGTGGCCAGCTCTCCTAAAGTGGGCTACCAGAGGGGCATTCTCCTTGTTATTCTTTATAGCCGACTTATGTTCTAGTAGGCGAATACGTAATTCTCTTGCTGTTTCGCCTACATAACCTAAATTACACGGGCATAGGAGTAAATAAACTAGATTTTTGCTCCTACAGTTGTTCAAGTCCCTGGACACCAAAGTGTGTTCGTTATAGGTCATATTCTTGGCTACTATACATTGGTCACAAATTATGCAGTTATTGCAATTGTAGTTGCCTATCGCTTTCGTAGCCGTTAGTGTACATTGACCTATTTTAGGCGTTTCACGGTATGTATGTACTAGTACTTTCCGTAGATTATTATTCCGTCTAAACGCAAACAGTGGTTTGTCTAAAGTCATGGATTCATTGTCATTTAAAATTCTCCAATTAAAATTAATAATGTTTTTTATTTTATTGCTTAAGCCAGAAAATTGGCTAACGAACACTATTTTATTCTCGTTGTTTTTCCTTGGCTTTCTGGTGTTAGTATTGGATAAAATGCTATCGCGGTCATAAAACCTGGCACGTTTAAAGGAATGTGTTATGAGTTTTTTAGGGTAACCCCTATCCTTCAATTTAGTTTTTAAAACGTCAGAATGCTTATAAAAGTCATCTAGTGAGGAACAGTTCCTTCGAAGCCGAAGGAACTGTCCAAACGGAATGTTGTCCTTCTGTGCCTTAGGATGGTAACTTGAGTAATGTAATAAAGTGTTTTTATCTGTTGGTTTTGAAAAGAGTTCCACTTCAAGATTACCACTAACATCCTTAATGCTTAAATCCAAGAAATTTACTACCTTATTGCTATATTGTGAGGTGAATCTTAAATTCACGTCACCCAGATTCAGCCACTCTAAAAATTCCTCTAAGAGGTCAGCCGTCCCTTCCCAGATGAACAAAATGTCATCTATGAATCTGCTCCATTTGATCACATTTTCAAAAAAAGGAGCAGATTCATTAAAGATGTGTCTATCCTCAAATTGCCCCACATAGAGGCATGCCAGACTGGGGGCACAAGTGGCCCCCATGCTGGTCCCCTTACATTGGAGGTATAGGTCATCTTTGAAAAGAAACAGATTGTTTTTAAGCACCAACGTGGCACATGCCATGATGAAATCGGCATGGGCACCTCTGCATTCCGCAGGCCCCAGGATGCTTCGAATCACATCAAGTGTGGCATCCTGGGGTATGTTAGTATAGAGTGCCTCTATGTCAAGTGTAACGAGCAGTTGAGTGCAATTATTAAAACTACAACCTTCAATAATGCTAATCATATGTCCTGAATCCTTTATATATGATTTTTGAACTTGTACAAGAGGTCTGAGAAAACTATCAACGTATTTACTTAATGGTTCTAGTGAGGAATTAATGCAGTTAACAATCGGTCTGAGCGGTGGACTTAGAACATTTTTATGAATTTTGGGCAGACCGTATATTGCGGGAATGATAGCCTTATCACTATATAAAAACCTATACTCACTATCTGAGATCCAATCATTATTTTTAGCTAGTACTAGTAGTTTGGCTATCTCATTGTTAAGATCGGCCCAATGGCTAAAAGGTACTTTTTTATAATGTTCCTCCACACTTAGGAGATCCATTATCCTGTTTTCGTAATCAGGGGTGTTAAAAATCACTACCCCTCCCCCCCCTTATCCGCGGGCTTGATAGTTATGTTATAATCACTTTTAAGATCGTTGATAGCTTTTTTTTGCTGTATACTCATGTTATGGGAAATAGGTGGTCCGTGGTCCCAGATATTTCGAATTTTAGATTCAACTACCTGTTCAAAAATATCAATTTTTCTATCGACCTGAGATATATGTGGGGTAAAGGTCGATCTGGGTTTAAGTCCTGAAATGTTAGTTTCCTCTGTGTATTCTTTGTTTTCAAAAAATCGTTTTAGTCTGATTTTGCGAAAGAAAGACTTGAGGTCCTTTTCTAACATGAATTTATTAGCTTGTGTGGAGGGTGCAAAGCTAAAACCTTTTTCTAAGACTTCTAGTTCAGTGCTGTCGAGGATCCTAGATGATAAGTTAATGATTGGGAACCTATTTGAGGTTACCTCCAATACTTCTGATTCCTTGTTTGGATATACTCCTCTGGAGGTTGATGCCTCACAAATTGTACTCTCCCATAGCCTCGATTTGTTCTTATACCCCTCCTCGGGCGTTGTTCTAAAAAAGAAGAAGAAGAAGAAGAGGGAGGCAGGGTAGAAAGGGCAGAACTCCCGGGACCATATTCCCGGTTCTGGCAATTGCTGCCCTGATCTACTCTCATATTACTCTCATCATCACTCCCTGATCCTGATGATTCCGAGAAGGTAAACCGTTTTCTACCTCCTCTATTATACATAGGTCTTTGTTGGTACGACCTATCCCATCCCTGTTCTCTTTTTTGCTGATAATAATCCTTCCCTAGGTATGGGTAATTAAGTTCTACACTATATTTATTAATGTCTTTTCTTAGTTTAATAGTTTTTTTATTAATCAAATAATCTTTGTAACCCTCAATATCAGTTTCAAATTCTTCCAGTTTTTACTTAGCCTCCTCCAGAGACGTATTATTTTTAATTTCCTGTTCTAACTGTTCAATCTCCTGTTTTTCCAAGATAATAATCTCCTGTGCAGTCTCAATAATAAGAAGGATCCAATCCCTACTGCACCTGTTCGCAATATGGGTCCAGGTCTCTAGAAACTTTCTGTTCTCGATAAATAACCCGGGTTCATTTTTAATTTGTAACCCAATAGGGATTACACCCGCTTTAACATATTCAATTAAGAACTCAGCATGCATTTCAGTTCTTACAAGTTTCTTTTTTAAATTTAAGATCTTACCCCATTTGTCATTGTTGCTGGAAAGTATAGTGACTTTGTTGCTGCTTTTCGTGTTCATATTAATAATTTTGTTATATTGGTCCTCACTGAATCCAAATGTTTTAAATGGATCCATATTATCAGTAGGTTGAATACAACTCTCTAACACTGATAAGGGTATATAGTACAGGATCTACTCGAAGTGGATCCTACTCCCCAACCAACCGGTTATGCCAAAGATGTGTAAAAAAAGGGAGTGACCCCACTGACCAAGAGACAGGGTACAGAAAGTACAAGTAAAAAGGAACTCTCTTGGAAGCTAATATGATTTACCATATATCATTTGTTCCCACTAAAATCTTTTAGAGCCAAAACATATCTTGAAGGATCTCACATCCACCTAAACTGTGGGCCCCAACAAACAACTACAAGCACATTGATGAACAACTCAATGAATTACAAAAATTACAATTTTATTAAAAGTATTCTTCCAGAAACATAGAAACATATAAAAACACAATAATGTGATAAAAAAAAATTGTAGTTAAAAATTACACAATTCAATGCACAAGAGACAGTAAAGTACATGAAAAACATTCAAATCATCATATAATGGTTATTTCATAAGAATCAATCAGTTAAAAAAAATCCAACAATAGATATTAGGATTGGATATAGAAAGTTCAGTGAATATAACCAAAATTAACAAACAAAGGCGTCAACGCGTTTCGGTGGCTATAAATTATTCAGAAACCACCTTCATCAGGACTAGAATGATAAACTGTCTCTTTCAATGTTTACTTTCTGGTGCAAGTTCGCGTAACCTAATTAAAACACAAACATAAATATACAATCACAATCATGTATTTATACATAAATTAAAAAAAATATTTTTTATCAATTCAGGGGTCAGTTTATTACACACAACATAATGCATCTCTTAAATGAGATCAATACATGCACAATGTGGTTGCATAATTGTTGATCAGGTTCCATAGTTTAATCTGTACAACCATCCACGTACACACTATTGCAACTATTCCTTCACTCATACCTACAATCAAACTGAAACGCATTATCACAGTGGCTACAATAGAGGAGTATAATGAGTCTCCTGTCATACATACACATTGAAGCTCCTCCCCCATTTGTCCTTATGGGCTTAGCACAAATATCTCCAAAGGTATATCAGACACAAGGCCACATATTCTAAGCTATCGTTGAGATGCAATAGTAATCACCATGACACCCACCTGTGTGGTAAATATAAAATGGGCTGTTGTTCTCCAATTCAATAAGGAAGAACAATGATGATATTAAAAGGTATATGTATATATAACAAGGACCTCAGGTTCCTGGGAATCCTAAAGAGAGAATTTGGTACATATTATAATGTGTTGCACATTCGGGACTCAGATTTAGTTTCAATAGCGTCTCGTCATATTAAATCACCTACCATTTGTGGTATCTTACAGTAAAAAGAAGGAGAGGAGCAACCTTATCCTTATTACTCAGACGACATTTAATTGGTCATACACCTCGAATTCGGGTTATTACTGGGTCCCCTGTGATATCACTGGGATACTAAAAAAGAGAAAATAAATAGGGATATTTCGAATTTGATCGTGCCATCTATATACTTATCCCTAAAGATGCCATCAGAAGAAGGTGCACCTACCTTTAGTCTACACCAGTCTTTGTGATAATTATTCCGTACTTTCAGATTATGGAGGACGGAAAATCTTTATAAAAGTGGTGAGCACTGAATTCCCTCTGTTACAATTAGGCACTCTAAAAAGAAATATACTTTGTCATTCGTTTGAAGGTCATGTCTCCCTCTATAAAAAGCACCCGAGTGACATACCTATACCCCTTAACCCAAACTTCCGGGCTTTAAAGACGCAAATAACGCAACCCTCTCTACAGGGAACATGATTTTAAACTCGTGCCGCCTTAATCTAGGTAATTAATATACCCAAGTCTATACAAAGACAAGTTCCACAACCCTACCCAAAGGTTCTGGAATTTCCCTATGCCCCTTAACCAAAAGTTTCGGACTTTTAAAAAGCGCAAATAGCGCGACCCTCTCTGAAGGGAGCATGATTTTAAACTCGTGGCACCTTAATATCCCAAAGTCTATACAAAGATAAGTTACACATCCCTACCCTATGGTTCAGGAATTTAACTCATATCCCATTAAATCTCTTACTTTAAACTTGCCAATAATACAGTAATTTGCTGATCGTAACCTCACCTCAGTCGGGGTTCTCAGGCAGCGCGTCCTCCTCTATACCGGTTCCCTCATAGCCGGATCCGAAAATACGGCCTCTAGTTTCACCGGCTTTTTAAAGGAAACTAAATTAACTTGGCACACCTGAATCTCTGTGCTAGTGTCAGAATGCATGCGTTTTTTAAACGGCAAAATACGTTTTTGCTCCTTAAAGCGGCAAGGGTAATTCCTACTTAAAGCGGCAACACACTATTGGGTCTCCATGTGGGCCCAAACCCGACCACCGAGCCGCTAATGTTCGGAGGCCTACAAGACATGCCGCAAGGGGGACACCCAGGCGAATACCGCTCCTCACTCACACATCCAAAGCACTACACAACATTTGCCCTGAGTACCTCACCAATTGCATCCCCTTTCACAAACTTCCAGACACCTCAGTTTGGCCAGACTCCTACTTGCACACATCCCACACATACACAGAACCAGATCCAGAGGTTGGGCCTTCTCCTGCATCGCTCTTAAAGCATGCAGCAGCCTATCGCTACACATCAGAGCCTCCTCCTCACTTCTATAGTTATGAAAGAAGATGAAGAACTGGCTCATTGAATAGCTCCTCCCCGTCTGCCCTTAGCAAGGCTAGAATCTCTCCTGCTCAGCGCCAGGATACCCTCCTGGGTGATAGGGACTTTACACTTACACGTAACATAATATAACATAACCTCTGAATTGCCAATTTATTAGGAATTTTACAGAGATTACCAGTGATATCACTCAAGTTTTGAAGAAGGAAAGTAAGAAAACAAGATTTTATCTGTGATGATAAAGCTGAAAAGGCTTTTAATATATTGAAAGTGATTTTTACTTAAGCACCAATTTTATGTCACTATGATACCTCTAAAAAGTTTATTGGGGAAGCAGACACATTTGAAAGAGCTGTAAAGGCATTTTTTTTGTAAAGACTAGAAGATGGCGGACAAAGACCATGTGGTCTTTTTATGTGTCCAATGTTTTTATTTAGTCTGAATGATATTTCTCAGTTTTTAAAAGAGAACATTTAGCAATGAAAATGGCTTGTACCGAATGAGCCATCTTTGGATGGGCTCTAGATAATCAATTAAAATTGGAGCTGGTCATCAAAACCTACAGTATTTGTGAAATCTTAAGTGCAGGAACAGTTGTCAAGTTAGATTTGCATTTTTCTGTGCCCTGTATTATTTTACAGTCAAATATATTCCTGGTGATTATTTTTACCAATTTTCTATCTCATTGAAATCTTGTGTCATCATTCAGTTTTAATCATCCTGTGATTCCTTCTCATTATGTGGTTGGTATCATTCAATCTTTAAGACGGAATAAAGATGTCTCTAGAACAAATGGATCCAACAAAATTGAAAGTTCCTCATAATATATTTCATTAAGTCCAACAAAATTAGTCTTGTTTAGTCTACTTTTATTACAACTGAAGAACTGCAGTTGGATATCTTGAAAGTGCCATGATGGGCATTTCTGGACATAGAAGCGTTAAGGCTACGTTGGTTTTAGTTTTATGAACCTTTTGGAAGCTGGCTGTTCATTCTGATGTTGAATTTGTGCTGAACCAGATCATTATATTTGAATCCATTTTTATACTTACAACTGTTAGCTGTGGCTCCTACACCACAGATAGGATTTTTTAAGATTTTATCATAGATCTTCTGCTCCAGAAGGACCTTGAATAATAATAGTTACAGTAGGCACCATTTCAAAGATGGCCAGTTTTTCTCTTTAATCCAAGCTGCCAACAGCAGAAGCAGAAGCAATCGATCGATGTTTTGACAGATATTTTTCATCTTCATGGTTTATCTCATACTATCATTTTGGTTAGACGTGCTCAATAACTTTCACAATTTTAGAAAGCTCTTGAGTAAAGGCACCGGAGTTGAACAATCTCTATCTTTTTACTATCATCCCTGGTCAAATGGGCAAATGGTATGAACCAATGATAGTTTGGAATAACATCTGCATAGCTGTTGTAATGCAACTCAAGATAATTGGGCTTCTTTTTAACTCTTCAACTAATTCTCTTATAACAATAGTATTCATAATACTACTAAGGTTTCACTTTTTTTTCTGTATTCGAGTTTTTTCTCTCTTTTTCTTGTATTGAGCATTTTGTTACTGCACTACTGATTATTTGATTACGACAAGGACACACAGACAACTTGTTTCTGGACGTTTACACCACTCTAAGATCAAGATGACAGGGCATGCTGATAAAGATCATGTTCTTCTCCTTTTACCTCTAGAGTTAAAGTCTCGTTGTCTTCTTGTTTCCTTCATGTTCATACAATGTCAGTCAAATTTTTACCATGATTCTTTGGTCCACTTGTTGCTACTCAACAGGTCCACCCTGTCCCTTTTTGTGTGAAGGTGCTTGAGCTTGAAGGATCAATTCTGTTTTTCATTCACCCCAATTGAAGCCATATGCTCCTGATCCTTATCTTAGGATTCCAACTGAACCTTCAGCAATCATGTTGAAGGACAAACAGAATATGAGGTTCAGGGAGTATGTGACTCTTGGAAGTTTCAAGGTTGTTTTCAATTTCTGATTCACCGAAAACATTATCCATCTATTGAGCATTCTTGAGAAAATTCTTCTTGTGTTCATGCTTCTTTGTTAGTGCACCAGGTTTTTTCAACAGCATTGTGATAAGCCGGAGCTTCAGGAAGGGGGCATACTGTTAAGCCTATGCCAAGAGCTCACCAGAACTTGCCAGTATCAAAAAGTCGATGGTGGTCATTGGTGGTTGTACCTTGCACTCAACCAGTGTTTTGTAGGATGCAGTGCTCAACACATGGCTGAGCATCCTCATGGCCTGGACCGTGCTGGCATTTCTGCAGTCGCAACACTTAGAGAGGTGTTCCATGGTAAGTGAGGGGCATCAGATGTGAAGGGCAGTGAAAGGACTTCAGAGTTCTCTACTAGGCAAAGGATGTAAAACCTCAGCTTCTTCTCATGTCAAGCTGACTCCATGAGTTACAGGAAAGCATCAGGGAAAAACTTTATGAAGAAAAATTTCCAATTTTGAGGTCTAGTTCAAGGAATTGCCCTGGAGGTTCTTAATCTAAGATAAAGTTGAGCATTTTTCTGTGATGTCAGTTTTTGTTTGAATCATATATAAAGGAGGCATTTACAAGTGATAGATGTGTCATAACGCATTTGTTTATTTTTTCCTGTCACATTCATCACTCTCTTTCTATTTTTGTCCCTGATTTTTCCCATAAAGTTGGAATTTCCTGTAGCTCTCCTGCTGGATGCAATTGCCTGGCTCTTTCCTCTTCCCTGATGACAGTGAGTGAGAGATTGGCACCTTGCAATTAAGTTCAGCATTAATCTTTATATTCAATCAAGAACTACAAGAGTGCCAAGGAGTTTTTGTTGTCTTTGTATTGTTTAACCCCTAACTGGGACTCTTTGAAGGAGACTCATAACACATTTCCCATACACTGCTCAGTGCACGGTGGTGCAGTGGCTACTGGGAGAAGTCCTTCTTTCCACAGGCAATCAGAAAGGGGACTCAATTGACCTTCTCAACATGCAGTCCTTTACATGTACATCTTGTTAACACATGACTCGCAATAAAGGTGAGCCGGAGATATTATTCTTCCCTGCCTCTTATGTGCGCTGCTTCATCCTGATCTGTATCTAGGGCACCTGCGGGAGATACGTATTGCAACGTTAACAACTTTGATGTATAAGTTAATATAAGAGCTTTGAGAAAGCCCCAGGCCAATTGGCCACTAGGGGCGAAACACATGTTGGCTGTTCCTACAACTATCAATCTGTGAAATTGAGATGAATATGATGGAAACATCTGATGTAAAATAAAACAATAATACTGCAAAAGAAGAAGTATTCGGACTCATTAAACTGTATTACACTCTATCATTTGAATAAGAAATTACTTGGACACATTCAATCTCTTCACACAGCTTCTGTTTAAGGCCCTAAAGTGCCCAGGGCCAAGTGTCAATCAGTGGCACCTCGTCACAGAGTGGGGTGGGCTCAGCAGACTCACTGACCCCATCCCACTCTGTGATGAATGAAGGACTGCTGCCTTCCCTCATTGGCTGACCTAAGGTCCCTGCCCTCATGGGACCTCTGACGCTTTCAGCTCTGGGAACTGCAGGACAGGCAAGTTTTATGTTTTTGAATGTTTGGTGCATGCTTGCGCGTATGTATAAAAGTATGGATCTGTTGTGAGTGGGTGTGTGTGTGCATGTGTGAATGCATGGGTGTGAGTGAGTGTGTATATATGTGTGTGGCCTGTCCACTGCCCTCCCTTCCAAAATTACCGTCCGTCACTGGAACCCTGGCAGCCTCCCATCAACCCTCCATTTTGAGTGCCATCCACACAAAGGAATCCCAAGATGGATTCCTGTGCCAAGTCTGTGAAGAGCACACACAGACTGCACACTTGCCCTACCCCACACATGCAAAATGTGCATGCACTCTCTATCCATAATCCACATGGAGGTAAAGGGCCCAGTTGAGGAAGATTAGAAGACCTTTTAAGAGGTGACGAAGAGGAGAGACCAATAGGTATTTCTCCCCTGAAGGTGACAAGTAAAAAGACCTGTTCCTTCCACTTTAAGTCAAACCTGTCAGAGCTCACTGTCTGCAAATACTTGTCTGGTGCTTTCTGGTGGCTTAGACAGCACAGGCGGGCAGAGTTCTTTTTAGGTGAAACAGTTATGTAAACTACTGGTTCAGTTGCTAAGTATTCTCAACCCAAAAGAGCTACTTTGGCTGCTATAGGGAATCACAATAATGGCGGCACACAAAACCAGAAGTCAAGTAGTAGAAGTCATTTTGCCACCTTGCCTGGGAACTCAGTGCCAGTCAATCAGTTCTGACCCTGTGAGTGGAGTGAATCCTGAACCCAGTGCGAACCTGCTTTTTTTTCAATGTGAAAATCAATATTTGATCTATAGGAGAAGTTTCAGTTAATAAGTTAAGTTAGAGAAAGTTAGTTAGTGCTACTGTTCTTTACAAACGTGTTAATTGTAGCATTTGTGAAGATTGAGAGTAATAATGCCAGTGATCAATACTCTCAGGCACCAAGCAGAAGGTAACTATCGGTGTTCACCACTACGCGTCTCCCTCTAGTGGAAGGACAATAGTCACTTTCCCCGTGACGGATGTTAATTGGATGCGTCTCTTGGCATCATAGCTATGCTCTTGGTCGCAATCCAAAATAACATGGAGGCCTTCAGGGAACATGCATGATTGTGGTGTTCACTGAGGCAAAAATCTAAATACTACAGTGATATTCGGTGACTTACCCACAGTCTAAAACAGAGCCAATGAGTATGCTCTCCATGCCCAGTGTGAGCACATTCCCATCTCATCTCTGCATTTACTGAGTCCCTATTTGAGTTACTTTCTACCATTCTGTAACTACCTAACAATGCTCAGCATACTTGTATTCTTCCCTCTAATGTGCTCATTACAAATGTGATTAAAAGCTAAAATACAATCTGGTTTCTCTCACCAAGATTCAAGGGGAACTGAATGTATTGCAACATTCCTCATTTAATGACATCAGGTTGACCACATTATTTCCTTGGGAACTGAGTAACTCACTATGCTCCTTAAATCTGCACCTGGATGGACCTCACAAACATCTTCCATGTGAACCGAGTAATTCTCTGTATCCCATAAGTATGCTCACAAATACCCCCAGGGGAACTGACTAACTCTAAGGGCCTGATTATGAGTCTGGCAGTCCACTGAACGCCAGACTCGGGGTGACTCGTCCACCATCGCACCGGCGGTCAGACCACCATTGCACCGCCGCAACCACCAGGGATCAGAGATCCCTGGCGGTGGCCTTGAGGCCACAATATGCTTTTTGGGACATATTACAAGTTTCCTCTCCGCCATTTTTCATGGCAGTTCCTACTCCATGAAAACTGTGGTGGAGAGCAAACGCTGCCTCAGGGCCATGGGGTGCATGCAGGGGGGCACATGTTGTGCCCCTCTGTGTGCATGCACCCCAGTACCTGCATGACGTGGACTGCACCAGCCCATGCCGTGCAGGTACTGCCTTTGATGTTCCCATTGCGGTGTGGGACTGCCAAAGAACCACCCACCAGTGACAAAAAAAGTTGTAATCTGGCGGGCGGTGCACACACAGGTTTGGCGGAGCGGGCGGTGTTGTGGCGGTCCTGCTCCCACACCGCCAGACTCATAATCAGGTCCTTCGGGTGCTTGTGTCAGAAAGCACTAACGTACTCTGAATCCAATAGGGGCGATGCATCTTGTGCCCCTCACCGCATCCACCACTAACAGGATACAACAGGAACATGTTGGCCAATGAAAGGAGAGTGGGATAAGAGAGAAAACAGATGCACTATCACCACTGACTTGTCACTTACTTTGCTTGGCACTGACATGTCAAAATGGATATCTAAAGGCAAGATGAGCTAGCAAACTATTCTATCATTAAGGTGCTGCGTCTAACCTTAACTCTGAATAGCAAATACCTTAAAGGTATCTCTAAGCAAACAACTCTCTATGTTCTGGTATGAAGCTGGTATTTCTGACGCTGAAGAGTTACAAGAAATTGGTACCAATATAGATGTTGACTGACCCTTCTTCCATATTGACAAAATAACTGCCTTATGCCTCAAAGCAGGCGCGCTATCATTCTGATAGGCTTAGTTCCCAGTCTGTCTTTTGTGAAACTCAGAAAATCATTTACCATCACTAATATTTGATGGTTCCTGCTATAAGCCATTTCTTGATGAGAATAAAGTCAAAGTTCATATGAAACAATCTCCATAGTCTTTAGACTAGGGTCATTATTCAAATAATGCAAATGTATTTTCCCTAACAAGACTTGATTTTAAGAATACTTCTACGTATTCCCAAACTGTTTGCCAACCAATCCATAAATATAGCAGAGTTCTCGCTGCACCAACACTCTACACTGAATGTCTAGCAAGAAAGCTTTGAAACATGACAAAACTTATACCACACAATTTAAGATGTCCGCCTTCATATACAAACAATTTGAGAATTTAGCAGCTTCTGGGAAATACAGTGTTGTTGTTGGGCACCGTTGTATAGTGTGTTCTCCAAATGCACAAAGCCTTTCTCCAAGCAGCTCTGACACTCTGTGACCACCCTATGCACCAGAAGGAGTAGGGAGTAATAAAATATGTAACGTAATGGCACATACAATCTATTCTAATACTGCCCTCACTCACACAAATGTGTGACATGCTTCATCATTGGGCTGCTACAAAAAACACCCCGGCGTAGCCACGCCTGGGGTGGAGCAATAGGGTAGGGGAAGACAATACAACACAAAGAGAGACACAAATAAATTCTAAAGTGACTGGGAACGACGGTAGTGAAAGTGCAGTCAAGTGAATTAAAACTAGCTCGGAAGTGTCGCTGTGCCTAAAGTTTTAATCCTGGATCTTCCGGCCAGAATAAAAAAGTGCAAAGGATGGTGGTGAATGGGAGATTCTATGTGCTCCTAACACCCCTCCTTAACTGCGAAGTGGTCAACATGTTTCGGCCGTCAGTGTATGCCCCTCGTATCGGGTCACGCCGGCCTTCCTCAGGACTCTACCTTTCCCAGTAAGTTCTCCCTCACCTCCAATTGAGATGAGAGAAAATTAAAAGTCAGTTTCTTACGTATTGAGGAATTTTCACCAAAGGTTCATGTAGTTACTAGGGAACCGACAAAAGAAACAAAACAAGAACAGATAGCCCATCAGGAATAGTAATCTCCTAAGGGTCAACACTATATCGTATTAAAAATCAATACAATCCACAGTACCAACCATAGTGTCATTCATACTGCAAGGAATGACTATTATGTCTATCCCATCTTTACTTGTGCCAACGAAAATAGATAAAATCAGTGATCATATCCATAATTAGAAATATCTATATGACCATAAACATAATTAATTATATGTATGTATATAATTTTTCATTTTTATATGTTTATTTGTTTTACCAGCATTATAAACCATCAGGCATCCAACCACAAAATCAATATCGCTGACCAGAAGGGGTCCGGTGTGTATCTTTACTCACTGAGTTTACCCTACAGTCAAATTTGAAATGGCGGCTGGCAAGGGGAGACCCCCTGTGGTCACACTCTCCAAGAAAGAAATAAAAACATTTGAAATCATTATAATCACAATAGGACTTATATCGCAAGACTTATCTCTATATCTAATACTTCCTGGCAGTTTAACGGAATCAAGATTACGTCAGTCGGGGTAATTTCAATTGTACAATTGGTGTATAATAGTGGATGGTGATAAATACTAATCCCCAGGTAGCCAAACGCTGGTGATATTATGGGACAGCTTCCATCTGCATATCATCAGTATGAAAAACGGGGAGGAAGAACAAGAACCAACCCAGGATCCATCGTATCATATTTTCCTCCTTCCTCACATTCAGCCATGTTATAATGAAATGTCAGTGAAGTGCTTCTCCCCTTCTAGTCTTAAATAGACACTGTATCCACCCGTCAATCACCACCTGAGGTAGATGAAATTCGCCCCACATGTATCAGCCCGTTGGACTCATACATACACACACAAACATAACCGGATCCCTCCTTACTACATCAAGGGTGGTTCTCCGCCAACATTGCTCGTCCCCGTCCGCCGTGTCAGCGTATCATCTAGACCGCTCACCTGCCATTTTAATTTATTCCGTGTATGGTGCTCGTCATCCCCCTTGCTTCTGAGGGAACAAAAATGGGTGTACCGCTTGCGGAGCCATGAAGTAGGGCTTAACGACGATATTCCCTGGAATGCTCTTAATCGTTAATAATCAGTGCCAATTTTTAATATGTCAACTTTCTCGGTCCTGTGGTTATTCACAATATCCTTCTAGAAGAACTATATCCTGGTATCCAAGGATCTATCCACCTAATGGCCCCGTATTAGGGTCGATTTTGATTCTAATCGAGGTGTGTTTTTAAATTCAATCAAGTCCTTAACCCTGAGGCAGTATCCTGTCTTTTTGTCCCTTTGAATTATGGGATTGATTTGCTCCCAAATATTAGCTAATTAGTTAATCCTTAGAAAATATTCAATTTGAGGATGATTACCCGTTCCGTATGTTAATTCTGTGGAAACATCCCCTACACGCATAGATACTGTGATGGGCGACGTCACCATGCGCACGTTGCGCGGGGGATGACGAGCACCATACACGGAATAAATTAAAATAGCAGGTGAGCGGTCTAGATGATACGCTGAGACAGGGTCATAAGGGATGTGGGAGTACGTAGATGACGTACATCATGTGACCGAAATTGGTAACTTCCGCTCGAGAGGGATAAAACAATGTACGTTCAACTCCGCTGCCACTCTACACGGCGGACGGGGACGAGCAATGTTGGCGGAGAACCACCCTTGATGTAGTAAGGAGGGATCCGGTTATGTTTGTGTGTGTATGTATGAGTCCAACGGGCTGATACATGTGGGGCGAATTTCATCTACCTCAGGTGGTGATTGACGGGTGGATACAGTGTCTATTTAAGACTAGAAGGGGAGAAGCACTTCACTGACATTTCATTATAACATGGCTGAATGTGAGGAAGGAGGAAAATATGATACGATGGATCCTGGGTTGGTTCTTGTTCTTCCTCCCCGTTTTTCATACTGATGATATGCAGATGGAAGCTGTCCCATAATATCACCAGCGTTTGGCTACCTGGGGATTAGTATTTATCACCATCCACTATTATACACCAATTGTACAATTGAAATTACCCCGACTGACGTAATCTTGATTCCGTTAAACTGCCAGGAAGTATTAGATATAGAGATAAGTCTTGCGATATAAGTCCTATTGTGATTATAATGATTTCAAATGTTTTTATTTCCTTCTTGGAGAGTGTGACCACAGGGGTCTCCCTTGCCAGCCGCCATTTCAAATTTGACTGTAGGGTAAACTCGGTGAGTAAAGATACACACCGGACCCCTTCTGGTCAGCGATATTGATTTTGTGGTTGGATGCCTGATGGTTTATAATGCTGGTAAAACAAATAAACATATAAAAATGAAAAATTATATACATACATATAATTAATTATGTTTATGGTCATATAGATATTTCTAATTATGGATATGATCACTGATTTTATCTATTTTCGTTGGCACAAGTAAAGATGGGATAGACATAATAGTCATTCCTTGCAGTATGAATGACACTATGGTTGGTACTGTGGATTGTATTGATTTTTAATACGATATAGTGTTGACCCTTAGGAGATTACTATTCCTGATGGGCTATCTGTTCTTGTTTTGTTTCTTTTGTCGGTTCCCTAGTAACTACATGAACCTTTGGTGAAAATTCCTCAATACGTAAGAAACTGACTTTTAATTTTCTCTCATCTCAATTGGAGGTGAGGGAGAACTTACTGGGAAAGGTAGAGTCCTGAGGAAGGCCGGCGTGACCCGATACGAGGGGCATACACTGACGGCCGAAACATGTTGACCACTTCGCAGTTAAGGAGGGTGTTAGGAGCACATAGAATCTCCCATTCACCACCATCCTTTGCACTTTTTATTCTGGCCGGAAGATCCAGGATTAAAACTTTAGGCACAGCGACACTTCCGAGCTAGTTTTAATTCACTTGACTGCACTTTCACTACCGTCGTTCCCAGTCACTTTAGAATTTATTTGTGTCTCTCTTTGTGTTGTATTGTCTTCCCCTACCCTATTGCTCCACCCCAGGCGTGGCTACGCCGGGGTGTTTTTTGTAGCAGCCCAATGATGAAGCATGTCACACATTTGTGTGAGTGAGGGCAGTATTAGAATAGATTGTATGTGCCATTACGTTACATATTTTATTACTCCCTACTCCTTCTGGTGCATAGAGTGTTTACAGGGGGTTCGGGGTAGGTGAGTCCGTACCCTCACCCCTTCTTTTGTGTGTATTACTCTGTGACCACCACCAGACTTTCATTCCTTGGAATAATCTTGATGCAAATGAATTTGGAGTCTCCTGGCATTTTGCACCCTGCATCAGGTGAACCTCACTAATATGCTCCCTAGGAACTTAGTAATCCTCTGTGTGCTTTATACTCCTCATTTGGGGACCTCACAAATACCTCCATGAGGACTGAGTAACTCTCTACTCTCCTTAAATGCACACAGTTATTATGGGACCCATTGAACACAAGTTGATTCTTCTATTCCTTGGGCATTGTGAAAGTAGGGAACTTCATCTCCTTAGGAAATACAACACTGATGCAAAGGCAACCCTTTCCAAGTACGACCTTTAGGCATAATAAAATTAGGAGTCATATCTTACAAGATTGAGCCTTTGTAAATCTAAAAAATCATCCAATTGCAAAGCGCCGCCTACAGTGAAATGTGATGTTATGATTGTTGGGTTAAAACTGAATCTATTGTCTACATATCAACAGCAACATTTCCCTCCTGAGATAATATTGGTATCATACATTAATATTCAAGGCTCTCCGTAACTTGATGATAACTATCTCACGTACAGAAATTAATATTTTGCACTGTTGGCATTGTTCTCACAGTACAATCCGATACCTAACAACACTTTAGACACAACAAATCATGTAATCTATCCTAGCCCGATTGTGTCATACATGGGGCTAATGCTTTCCTCCCAACAATAGTAACTGCAAGGAATCATCAGACACTTACTATCAACAGAACACATTAGACAGAAGACTTTGCATACATCTAATACGACACAGATGTCACTTATAGTTTGCTATCACCGGGCCCACAAGAGCACAAAAGACATTATATATCTCCCTCTAAATTCCAATTCAACACATTAGCTAGAACTCTTAAGATATAAACAACAAGACCCAAGTAGGCCGTGTCATTGACCCTCATTGAAGCCAAGAAGAGTTGCCACCAAGAATCTCCAAACACACAACTCCTTTCTGCTGGCAATATGCTTTTTTGTTAAACTAGAAGATGTGCAAGTAGATAGCAAATGTAACTGGTCCTAACTTTTAAATAGCAAATGTGCACACCCACAGCTCAATAAATAGCAAATGGTTACCTAACCAAGATCAAGACCAGAACACAATTCCCCGAACGCATCATCAGAAGCTTAATGAGACTCTGCAATGGGATGGGATCCTCAGAACCAGCAGGAATATCACAAGACTGACAATATCACGAAAAGGCCAAATCAATGGCAGGATGTGTGCTTTACAAATGGCAATAACGTAACATCTCTATTCTATTGCCACTACAACTGCTACTATTACTACTACATTTATGTATACTATTGCCAGATGCAGCATAATGTGTGTTGTGAATGTTGTTAGCCAAACAGTAAAATAATTTCCCTCTACTACTTCTAGCTCTACAGTTACCACTACTAGTACCACCACTACTACCAGTATTATTATTATCATGAATATTACTATTACTGCTACAACTGCCAGTATTAATAGTACAGCTAGAGGGAGATTAACTTGTTTGTGAAGAACTTTAAGCAGACAAGAGCAATTGTATTGTATTGCAGTATTTATGTAGCGCATACTACCCCTATGTGGGGCACTCAAGCGCTTGCATACATGAGTAGTATACTACACCATGTAGGGTGTGCGGTTAGAAGGATGTTGTCTGTGATTTGACCCTGTGTGGGAAGTGTTTCCATGCCAATATGTGATGGCCACGAGACACGGTTATCTTGTTATGGGATGCAGCTTGTACCAGGGTGTTGGATGATGAAGTGTAAGAGACACGTAAAGTTTTATGGTTTTCAGTTTGCTGGTAGCTTTGAACAGTTCTGCAGGTCATTTTATGGTATTTCATATGTTATAGTCTGCTAAACTGGTTACTGCACTAGGTTTTCCAATCTAAGGTTTTGTTTATAGCTGTGGACCAGAGCTTACATGGTTGGAGAGGGGAGAGATGTTGAGAGATCTGTAGGGATGGACATTTTTATTATCAGCCCATTTCTGAGTGTCTATGTGAGATGTGAAGAAGGGGCCAATTGTATAGATATTTGGGACCTGCATGGACTATTTTAAAAACCTCCAATTTTGTCCAGCAAGTTGTCACAGGTCTCTTCAGTTATTCCATGCCAGGTCATTTGGTGGTGTTTGTTTTTTTGGCTGTACAGTGTTGGTGATAGATAACCCTCATAACAGATATGTCCTATGTGAATGTATTAATGTTACTTTAATACAACTAGTAATTATATAACTACTACACTGCTAACAAAATCACCTTTGCTACGACTAATCCCATTACTCATATCACGTCTACAATATTACTCCTATGGCACTTGAAACCAGGATGATGAGATCACCTCTTTTGTTAGGAAAAAGCTGAAAACATTGTCCCTTTTTATTGATATCAATCTTCATTCCCTCAACTAACAGAGGTTCTCCCCACCTCGGGAGAGCCGACGATATGGCGGGGAGCCGGGAGCCATCCGCACGAACGGGCGTGAGCTAGGTCAGGGAGACTTGTTTGAATTGATTGTTTCTGAAAGTGTTGGCTGGAAAGAAATTCCCGGAGGCCATACAATTGCATGGTCCAATATTGTCCCGAGGTTGAGTTGGAGAGGTGTTAAGTCGGTAAGAGCCATAAATGATTCAGTAAAACGGTTGAACTGGAAGGTGGGTAAGTTGTTCAGGACATGTCGGCTGTCAACCATACTCATGGGTGCATCAGGGGGGGACGTTTTCTATTACAGGATGGAGTGCACCTATCTACGGAAGGTAACACAATATTTCTGGAAAATGTACTGGCCTGGCTAGGCCAGCATGCAACGTCTGTCAGGGGTGGGGTCAAATAGTCGGTGAACTATGCTGGCCTGTGGCGGGTGAGGTCAAGATTGGGGGGACACTTTGGGTCCTTTACGGCATCCTGTTTTACCAAATTTAACATCTCAGTCCCTGGACCCTCCATGGGGTGCTGCCAGCAGGTCGAAAGGAGGTGGCAGGGGCGCGGGGGTTCTGGACAGTCAATGACACGTGGTCCTTACCTGTCAATCACCTTTGCAGGCGCATTTGGGCACAACCTAGCACTGGCCCTTGGGGAACAGCAAACCTGGGTGTAGGGGCGCCCATGGTAGGTATCGTAAGGGCAGCCGGGCCCCCTACACAAGAATTTTCCGAGGTTGGAGACCTCCCAGTAGGGAGGGGAGAGGGAAGGTGGCCCCTCCCATAAGGAGGGCCCCCGTCTTTTGGGACGTAGGAAGGGGTAAAAGAAGGGGCAGAGCCAGTCTTGATCTCACTCTGAACGGTTATGGAATATTTTTTGTTGGTTGCACAGAAACAGATTCGTTATGGTCAGGTGATTCCCATGTACTAGAGTCTCTGTTAAGGCTAGGTCACATTTGCAAGCAAAAATGTAAATAATGTGGTTGCTGTGTAAAATGTTATAAAATGTTTTTTGATTGTGTAAAAATGATAATAAATACGGCCAGGGGTCTTACGACACCTATCCCAAAGAAATAAGAAATGGGCTCATTGCATTGTTGTGACATGGGGGTGTTTAGGTTAGGGGATAATGGTAAGTATTCATGGGACATCGGTGACTCCCTGGTAATATTATCATAGGGCATTTGTTTGAAGCTTAGTGCTAAGAAACCATTATGGGGTGACAGTTCTCTCTGTAATACTCTTTTCCTTTAATTCACTATTGTTACTAATAACACAAGCAGGGTAGGCAGAAATGTGATTATATCAGACCAATACTGAAATATCTCAAAAATATCCAACAATCACAGACACATTTTACCCTGTCTTTGTGAAAAGAGGTGTCCATCCATAGTTGTACTTTCCGCTCCACCCTGCACTTAAGATCTCACACATGTGGGGGCGTGACGCGCACGCAGACAAGATGGCCGCATCTGCTTAAGCTCCGGAGAGCCTCCGTGAGGCCGTCCGGTTTTCCAGTGAACGGAGTCCTGGAAGGGCGGTTTTAACGATGGATATCGGCAGCGGAAGGTAGCGAGGGCACTCGGGAGAATTTGCGGCGCATTTGGAGCGCTTTTGGTGCCTTTTCCAGCAGCATCTGTGTTCTCCTCAGGGTGGCGCCTAAGATGGCGGCGGTGCGAGGAACACGGGCGCATTAACCCTCACAACTTGGAGATTCCAGGGTACAGCGATTGACAAAGTAAGAGCGCTTCGCCTGAATCGCATACCACGCTGCTGCTGAAGGATAATATATGCTCTGAGGCATTTGAAGCTAAAGTCCATTCAGATGAAGTTTCTTTTAAGCAGCGCTGAGAGGCTGTATGTGTAAACTGACAGTGGCTGCTTATGGGAAGTTCTGCTTGCACTGAGGGGATCTCCAGGGGTCAAAAGAATGCGAATATTTGCAGCGTTGTTTCACCTGTAAATAAAGCGCTGTTCTTTTCTGAGGCGATATGTTTCTCCTGAGCGGCAACACATTTAATATGGAAGCTCCTTGAATGTGCGCTGATGTGCGATGTTGTTCTCTTCACCAGCTATGTGGAGCATTGTTTTAACACAGGATCATCAACAACCCTTTTGCGCTTAAAACCTGACTGGAAGTTCATAAGGTGTACTGCGATGATAACCTTGTCTACCAGTTTTGGAGTGGCAGAGGATTAATACCTACTCCTCAATGAGCTGGTTTTGCTACGGTGATTTTCTGCAGCTGCACCTGTTTCCTCTACCACTATCGCGGGTTGGACACTAGTCTCTCAGTGGCGCACACTTATTTAAGTGCTCTTTAACCACGAGGTAGAGGTTGCTATCTGTCTGGACAGTGACTTTTTGTAGGGCACAGTTTATGTGTTTGGTCATTGTTCTTTGTCCTCTGAGGGACTTGTTCCGCCATATTTCCAGGTAACGCTCTGGTGGTCTGGAACAGGGAGTGGTTGGTAGTGCTGTTTTTCTTTTCACCTATATTTGTCTTTTCCAATGGCAGATAATATGGGCCTCCCTGTTAAAGATAAGGATGCAAAAGGTGCTCTTAAGAGATCTAAACAAACGTCTCCCCTGCCAGAGGTAACATCTAAAGATTCTACTACTACTTTAGACACAATACTTCTACGTCTAAATACGGTTCATGATATTGCGCAGAGTACTAAAACAAATACAGATCTACTTCAGGTTGAAGTTGCGGCGATTAGAAGTGACTTCAAAAGTTTGTCATTACGTGTCTCAAATGCAGAATCTCGCATAAGCGCAGTTGAGGACACATCTCATCAGCAGACCAGGCAGGTACAGAATTTGGAGCGCTCTATGGCTTCTTTGCGGAGGGACCTTACAGAACAGGAAGATAGGAATCGTAGGAGTAACCTACGTATTTTTGGTCTACCAGAAGATGCGGAGAAAGGTGCTCCTTCAATGCTTGAGTTTCTGCTGGAATGGATCCCTACGGTTCTCCATATCTCTTTTCAGAAAGACTTTGAAATAGAACGGGCTCATAGAGTTCCCTCTTTTCGCCCTAAGTCCTCGCCGCATCCTAGGCCTATAGTGTTCAAGCCTTTACGACACCAACACTCAGAACTTATTTTGTCTCAGATGAGGAAGATCAGATCGATCACATGGGAAGGCCACAGGATTGCTATATCTCAGGATTTTGCTAGAGATACTGTCATCAGGAGAAAAGGTTTTTTAAACCTTCGGCGGAGACTTTTGGACATGAACATTCCTTTTTCCTTCGCTGGTCCCTCACGATTCAGAATAACTGTTAAAGGTCGATCTCAAACTTTTTATGAACCATCAGAGTTAACAACTTTTTTGGATAATCAATCTGAATCGCGAATGGAATCTGACTCTCCCTCAGTCTCCTCTGGTTCTTGAAGGGATCATTGCTTTTATGGCTGGACTCTAGTATTTTCTGTGCCTATTTTTCCTCTTACAGGTTTTGAGGCTTCTTTTTCCTGTGGGAAGTTGGAGGTTCCCTTACTTCATCCACGGTTATGGGCCCTTCAAGTTTATCTTTTTTCTTTTTTGTGTATTAACCTTTCCTTGCAGGTTCATCTTTCCGCTTATAACTTATAACGATATCTTTTTTGAGGGAAGGTTGATGTCAAATAAGATTAGGCCCTTCTCTTAGTGTTCTTTATTCAAGATATATTAATTGCCTTTTGTAGGTATGTTCCATTAATTCCTTTTCCTTTGCAGGTTTTTAAATGAAGCAGTTATAGTAATTTCTATTTCCTCATTTCATTGTGTATTGATAGCTGGTGTGACGCTCTTACAGTTCTCATTATCTAGTTTCATAGCGTAATTTATTTCCTAGGTATGGCTGAGGATTACTATGTGGCTGCTTATCTAAACATTAACTGTTTTTTAGGTGATATGTTTATTGTGACAGCTGGATGCCCTTGTAGAATCCTTTTTTCCACAGGCGTTAAGAGTGTATCTATTTAACTCTTTCTTAGATATGTATTTTATAGTATTTGTATGACACGTAAAATGTGACTCGCTATTCAGGTTTTTATCAAATGGTAATGTTGCGAGTATACTCATTAATTCTTGCTAGTCGTCTTCCCCTTTTTTATCAATCATAAGGGTGTTCACTCATATCCTGGATTAATTTCTTATTGTAGGAATAATATAGTACATGTTAGCTGATTTGTAATTTGTCTGATGTTTATTTACACAAACATTGTGTAACCTATAATAATGAATGGATGATGTTATATACTGTTTATACCCTATCCCTTCTATGGCTAGTGGTAAACAATGGCCTCTTCTTGAAGGGATCATTGCTTTTATGGCTGGACTCTAGTATTTTCTGTGCCTATTTTTCCTCTTACAGGTTTTGAGGCTTCTTTTTCCTGTGGGAAGTTGGAGGTTCCCTTACTTCATCCACGGTTATGGGCCCTTCAAGTTTATCTTTATCTTTTTTCTTTTGTATATTAACCTTTCCTTGCAGGTTCATCTTTCCGCTTATAACTTATAACGATATCTTTTTTGAGGGAAGGTTGATGTCAAATAAGATTAGGCCCTTCTCTTAGTGTTCTTTATTCAGGATATATTAATTGCCTTTTGTAGGTGTGTTCCATTAATTCCTTTTCCTTTGCAGGTTTTTAAATGAAGCAGTTGTAGTAATTTCTATTTCCTCATTTCATTGTGTATTGATAGCTGATATGACGCTCTTACAGTTCTCATTATCTAGTTTCATAGCGTAATTTATTCCCTAGGTATGGCTGAGGATTACTATGTGGCTGCTTATCTAAACATTAACTGTTTTTTAGGTGATATGTTTATTGTGACAGCTGGATGCCCTTGTAGAATCCTTTTTTCCGCAGGCGTTAAGAGTGTATCTATTTAACTCTTTCTTAGATATGTATTTTATAGTATTTGTATGACACGTAAAATGTGACTCGCTATTCAGTTTTTTATCAAATGGTAATGTTGCGAGTATACTCATTAATTCTTTCTAGTCGTTTTCCCCTTTTTTATCAATCATAAGGGTGTTCACTCATATCCTGGATTAATTTCTTATTGTAGGAATAATATAGTACATGTTAGCTAATTTGTAATTTGTCTGATGTTTATTTACACAAACATTGTGTAACCTATAATAATGAATGGAATATGTTATATACTGTTTATACCCTATCCCTTCTATGGCTAGTGGTAAACAATGGCCTCTTTGGCTGCTACTTCATGTTCCCCCATATATGGTTCTGGTCTCTTATAGACTTCCCCTGGTGGGGTTATTCTTTTTATTTTTGCAGTTTGTGTTTTTCTCCTCAACTTTTCTTTCTCTCTTCCATTTCTGTTTCTTTCTTGCTGTACTGAGTTCTTTCTTCTTACGGACTTCAGCCTTATTCTCTTACTTTTATGTGTATAAGTCTTCTTCCTGTGTCGTCCATCTCATGCAATATACATCCCTTAGTGTTTTTCATTTACTGACTTTTCTTATCTTTACTGATCTCCCTTATTCATGGCTGGCTTAAATGTGATGTCACTTAATGTGCGTGGTTTGAACCACCCAGTAAAGAGATCAAAAATTTTGGATTACTGCAAAGGCCTTTCTACTGATATTGTGTTATTGCAAGAAACTAAGATAGCGTATAAGGAGGCTTTATTCTTGCGTAAGCAATGGGTTTCTGATGTGTCGTGCTCAGAGGCTTTTGGGAAGAGGAACGGGGTGGTTACTCTTATTTCTAAAAATTCGGGATTGTCCATTGTCTCGGCTGAACATGATCTTGAAGGTAGGTGGCTGCTTACGCAATTGTCTAATGGGTCATCTGATCTCTATATTATGAATATATATGCTCCCAATAGTGATGACCCTTCTTTCTGGCGAACAATAACCAAGAAGCTTTCCGAAATACCTATTAGTGATAAAGTGATTGTCGGGGAGATTTCAATCTGCCAATGGATCCTATCTTGGATAGATATTCTGCATTCCGATTCCGTCCTCCCAGGGCGCACAAACAAATGCTTAACATGTGTTCTTCCCAACGACTCATTGATGTGTGGAGAATGCATAATCCCACTGGCAGTGACTTTACCTTTTTCTCTTCTCCTCACTCTAGCTTCTCTCGCATTGATTATCTCTTGGTTCAAGCAAATATGTTGAAACATACTATAAATGTGATAATCCACCCTATAGTTGTCTCTGATCATGCCGCAGTCTCTTTCACTCTTCTTAATCTCACAGATAGTCGCGGACCGCGTACTTGGCGTCTCAATACAGAAATCTTACAGGACGACAAAGAGGTTGAGTTGCTTGATGCAGCTATACATAATTTTTTCTGAGAGAATGAATTATCCGTGACATCTCCTGTAGTATTATGGGATGCTTTCAAATGTACCCTTAGAGGCAACATTATTCAAACTATGGCACGAAGAAACAGTATTATTAAAAAGAGCTTCTCTCGATTACAGACAACATTAAACAAAAAGAATCATTGTATAGAGGTTCTAAAGATAAAGTGATACTGCAAGAAATCAAAAATCTTAAATATAAGTATAATTCTATCTTGACCAAGAGGGCACACATTGGGGTACAATTACAAAAATCAAAACGCTTGTTACTAAAAAAACGAGCAGGTAAAGTTCTGGCAGCTACTTTAAAATATCAGGACACTAGTGTTCGATCAACTCAGATTACCTGTATCACAGACACGGCGGGAACGCGGAAATTCTTGACTAAAGATATTTTGGAGGTATTTCGTGACTTTTACTCTAATTTATACACCCCTGAACACCAATCTTCTTTAGCGCAGTGCCAACAATTTCTGACTTCTATTCCTACTAGTACCATTGCCGACACGGATATTGTTTCTCTAAGCAAACCGATTGAGTCTGAGGAAATTGTTCAAGCCATTAAGGCAACGAGATCAGGGAAAGCGCCAGGACCGGATGGTTTTTCTATAGAGTTTTTAAAAAATTTAGTTCTTCTCTAGTACCACGTCTGCAACAGGTTTTTGATGCCTTTGTTTCTTCTGGGAAGGTTTCGGGTTCGGCAACGGAGGCTACTATAGTGGTTATTCCCAAAGAAGGTAAGGATCATTCGGACCCTAAAAATTTCCGCCCAATCTCTTTGCTAAACATGGAAGCAAAAATTTTTGCAAAAATTTTGGCAAAACGATTAGAGTCTCATATTCCTACTCTCATTCATCCCTCCCAGACGGGTTTTGTCAAGGGAAGATTAGCTAGGGATAATATCCGCACTTTCTGCCATATCTTAGAGAGGGCTAAGAGTTCTAGTTCGCCGGCGGCAGCTATTGCGCTTGACGCCGAGAAAGCTTTCGATAAGGTCTCGTGGCCTTTTCTTCAGGCTGTACTTCAATCCCATAACCTGGGGGATGCATTTATTGGTATGGTTATGTCCTTGTATACTCAACCTAAGGCTAATATTAGAATTAATGGAATTACCTCACCCTTCTTTGATCTAAGCCAGGGCACTCGACAAGGTTGTCCATTGTCACCACTTCTTTTTTTATTGTCTATTGATCCGTTACTTCGCCTACTTAATCTTAACCAGGACATCCGGGGGTTTCAATTTGGTTCACAGCGCATTAAAACAGCTGCGTATGCGGATGATGTTCTTATCTTCTCGAAGATATAGAAAGAGCAATTCCTGCTATTTCCACTATTATCAAACAATTTTCTCTTGTCTCAGGATATACTTTAAATAGAGACAAAACCGAAATGTTTCCTCTTAATCGGCTGTGCTTTTCTTCTCACATGGGAGATGCAGGATTCAAATGGCAGTCTGAGCGGCTTAAATACTTGGGAATTTGGTTTTCTGCGAATTTATTGGATACTATCTCTTACAATGAATCTCAGGTACTGGATAAAGTTAAAAAATTATTGGAGGCTTGGTCGCCTAAGTTCATCTCATGGTGGGGACGGCTCCAGTCATTAAAAATGATGATAACTCCTATTGTCAATTTTGTGTCATCCATGCTCCCTGTAAATCTCTCCTCTTCCTTTTTTCATGAGATAGATGTGATCACTTCTAAATTTCTCTGGAGCGACAAACGTGCTAGGATTGCATACAAACAATTAAGGAAATCTTATGATATGGGTGGTTGTAATTTCCCAGATTGGAGTTTATATCAGTCGGCGTTTTTAGCCTCTCAGGGGGCCTTATGGTTTCCTTCTGATAATAGACACATTCCACCATGGTTATGTATTGAACAACATTTGTGCTCTCCCTTACCCACCTCAGCTTTGATGACTGCGTCTACATTGACTTTTCCTTTCTCTGGACGTATCATAACAGACACGATTTTAGCATTGAAAAAGATTGATAAGAGAGTTTCTTTACACATTCAAAATTCTAGGTGGTCTTCTTTGTGGCACAATCCCAAGATTAAGATTCAGTTGGACGCGGAGACAAGGTCATATTGGGCCAACAAAGGTGTTGCATTGGTCAAGCATCTTTATAATGCTAACAATGATCCTTTGCCTTTCTCCTCGTTGGCCCCAGCTTATTGTCTTAATTCTATTGATTTCTACTCATTTCTTAAAATTAAAGTAGCTTTGTCCAAGAGTACCTTTCATCCAGATTCGCATATGGTCTCTCTCCTACAGCTTTGGGGTAAGGTAGGACATATGGCTTCGAGGATATATAAAATGTTGTTCACTTCTCCGTCATCATCCTCTACGGTCACACAGCTCAAATGGATGCAAAATTTTGATGCTGATGTAGTCAAACATATTACATCGGATACTTGGAAAACTATTGGGAAACTCTCCCTACGGAATAAAGTTGCTCCTTCTCTGATTCAATCAAAGTTTTTTACTATCAACCTTCTACATTGGACCCCAGCTCGTCTATATACACTCAAACTTAAAGATGATGATCTTTGCTGGAATTGTAAAAGTGCTGCTGGTACTCCTCAACATATGTTTTTTGAGTGCTCCCTTCTCCATGCGTTCTGGGAACTCATCCATAAGCATTTATTATTAATTTTTGATATTCAATTTGAGCTTTCCTTTCCTTTAGTCTTGTTGGGTCCTTGGGCAGCTCCATCTCCACTTCCTTTAGATGAGTTAGATTTTCAACTCTTGGATTTACTGGTATCCATAGCTGTTAAAATTATTTTGTCAGAATGGAAATCATTTAATGCCTTATCGTATCATACATGGTGGGCATGGGTATCATTTCTCCGTGGTGCTCACACTTCGGTGGAGGAGAAACATTATACTCCCTCCATTTCCTCTGGTGTCTGGAGATCGCTTGATAAATATATCCATTTAGCCTCTCAGGGCCTAATCGCTCAGTACCCCTTTTCTACCGCTGGTTGATTTTCCCTCTTTATTTTACTAAGGCTGGAGTCCCTTTCTCTCTTTCTTTCTTTCTCTCTCTCTCTCTTCTCTCTTTCTCTCTCCCTTTCTCTCTCTTTTTCCATCAGTCTCTTTTCCTCTTTTCCTTTTTCCGCTTACGTTCTCTTTCTTTATTTTCTTTTGTGTGTTCGTCCCTTGCTAGTTAATGTAATACACATGAATTCACATGAATAGGTTCTTATATTCCTGCTGGTTTTAGATTTTACCCACTATTTATCATATTGCTCATATTTATGTGTTTGTTAACTATTTATTGGTCAAGATGACTTGTATGTATTACATGCTGTAGTACCTTAATTATTTATACTCTCTCTTAAATTAATAAAAACAGTTGAACAAAAAAAAAAAAAAAAAAGATCTCACACATGTGCGTTGCCTCTAGGCGCTGCTCGCATAACCTTGGTCTGTAGTCGCTCGTAGGCCCCGTCTGAACAGGGGCGTAGCTTCCATTGGTGCAGCAGGTGCAGTGGACCCAGGACACACTGATCCCATAATATTGATGCATTTTACAATTCAAACAGCAGCCAGGGGGGCATTTTCTTCTTTCCACGAGGGCCCATGGCAGACTGGCCACACCACTGAGTCTGTAGCCGTCCCCTCGGCCCTCGTGCAGTATCCCATATTGATTAAGGTGGGGAAGCCCACATGTCAGCCCTTTCCCCTCTGCCTGCTAACGTGCTGTGTTTGGTCTGCAGCAGTTTACAGGCTGTCGCTGCTGAACTGTGTGTGCTCGCAGCATCAGGGGTGGACGTGAGATTTCAAACATCAGATCCGCTAGTTTATGTATTGGGTGCCCGGAAATTTTTCCAAATAAACACAGCTTGATTCGACTTGGGTGGGCAAACTTATCAACAGACTAATTCTATAAACAAATGAGGGAACAGCCCGGAGAGCCATTGGCTGGTACCAGACGGACACGTGGAGGAAAAAAAGGGTTCTTTTTTTTGCAATGAAATTTTAATTAATGTGGGTGGGCTGAGAATACAACGAGTGTTTATCATAGACAATTTATTTTCCAGTGCTAAGTCAACATAAAATAGCAAACTTACAACAATTATTTAACTTTTCTGGGCTATGAAGACGGGACACCGCGGGGAGAAGGCGCAGTTGCCGTGGCTGGAAGCCGTGCAGAGAAGTCCTCGCTGCGCTCCCAGGCCATCTGCCTGCTCGGTTCCAAGGGAGACAAGTTTGAGGTTTTGGAGTTTAAAGGCAGGAGGATGAGCCACATTTACAGCAGCCGTCTGCCCCCGCTGGGGGGTCCACCCCTAGTGTACCTGTACGGAGCAGACAGGACAGGGCTGCCCACTCTGGGCTTCGCCCCCGCCGGCCTGGTGCCCAGGCCGGAGCCTGCCCAGAAGCCTCCCTACAGCTACATCGCCCTCATCGCCATGGCCATCAAGGACTCGCCGGGTCAGAGGGTGACTCTGAACGGCATCTATCAGTTCATCATGGAGCGCTTCCCCTTCTACCACGACAACAAGCAGGGCTGGCAGAACTCCATCCGCCACAACCTCTCCCTCAACGAGTGCTTCGTCAAGGTGCCCCGGGAGAAAGGCCGGCCGGGCAAGGGCAGCTACTGGACCCTGGACTCCCGCTGTACCGACATGTTCGAGAAAGGCAACTTCCGGCGGAGGAAGAGGAAGTCCAGGGCCACCGCGGAGGCCCCGGAGGGCAGGGATACCCGGGCGCGCCAGCCAGAGGCGCAGGGTGGACAGACAGCTGGACAGGAAGGGGCTGACAGCCGACCAAAGAGACCGTGCGAACACTCAGGCATAGAGGGGCCACAGGGGCACTCAGATCCCCGTATAGCTGCTACTCAAGAGGAAGACGGAAATCAACCCCGCAGTCCTTCTGCGCCCGGGGAAGTGGCCCCCCAAAGCCCCTACTCTGCTGCTCCCGGGGAGATAGCTCCCCAACCCCCCTGCATGGCCGTGTCCTGCGAGATGCCACCCAAACCTCCCTCCTCTGCTACATCGGAAGCGATGGCTCTACACACCTACGGCTCTGCTGCGTCGGGGCAGGTGGGCCCCAAAACTGCTATTTCCGTGGAGAAGCCCCGAAAGAGCAGCATCGCTGCAGGCTGTGGGATGGATGGTGCCCCCCGTTCTCACGGAGAGGAGGCCCCACCGACCCACGGGACATCAGAAGACCTGCCCCTCGAAACCAACTGCTGCACTCGGTCTGAGAAGGTGAACCCCCACATCCGCTGCTGCGCTGCTGACGATGGGGTGCCCTGTGACCCAGACTGTGGCAGCCACTCCTCTGGTGACTCCCCATCCTCGGATGAAGAGGGTGCCTTAGAACCGTCTGAGAAATTCCGTAAGACTTCGCCATCCCCAAACTCTTCCTCGCATTCATCCTCATGGACTTCTTTCTCATCATCCCGCCCTCCCCCTGACCTTGATGACCCACACGTGACCTCTGGCGCGCGCAGCTGTGAAGAGGCCACTGGTGAGCCTGCCACGTGTTTTATCTGTGAGCAACACTGGCCCCCCGTGAGAGTGGGGACCACGGGGGGCTCCATGAAGTTAGGGGGGGTGGCCACGATGAGTGACAGCGAGTGTGAGATCGTACCTGCACGGCAGGAGGCACACCCCGCGCCCCAGACCACTCCTGGGGCCATGCTGGAAGATTCTGCCCAGAGAGTGCCGTGCCCGGTGCCCCCCAAAACCTCGGGGAAGTCCAAAAACTTCAGCATAGACAGTATTCTGTCCAGCAGCAGCGACCAGAGCCCGGACGGGGACCGGGCGAGCCTCAGCTCCGAACCCCAGACGTCCAAGCTGACCTTGCAGCAAGTCCCAGGCGGGTACATCAGCAGATCCGCCCTGGGGGGTGCCAGTCTGCGGCCCTCCCTGGTGCTCGACGCTCCCGTGCACGGCCGGCTCTACCAGATCGGACTGCCCTTTATTTCTTACTTTCCACTGCCTTTCTCTGAACCTGTCTTTCAGTTGTAGTAAGTAGAGGAGAGGTGTTTGCATCGCACACCCGAATCCCATGTGGGAGGTTAAGTCGCACACTTGCCCCGCCTCCTTCACCTGCCTACACAAATAAGTGAAAAAAATACCCCCCCATTTTTCCCCACAAATGTCTCAGGAACAAAGTTCTAAGCCTCCTTCAAGTGGTGTCGCAAACTGCCTTTAGGGCGCGCGCACACACAAACATACACGCACGCACACACACTGCATTAGGACCCCCGAGCTGGCATTAATGCCCAATAATACACGTAGCTCTATCTGCATTCTTAAAAATCAAAAGCTTCACGTCAGTTTAAATGCGTAATTCTTGCATGACCTCATCAATTAAATTAAATTACTACAAATACATTCTAATGAATTGATGTTTTTCAGACCAGTGTTTTTCATTCATGTGATAACAACAGCTTGTAATGTACTTCTATTACTACAAATGTTGTAATCGGCAAAAAAGAAAAAAGTAATCCTGTGTGCAGATTTTTTTTACAATACGCCCCGTTAATTGGAGAGCATTCATGTGCCGCTGAAGAGAAATCCCCCTCCCCTCTCCCTCTCTCTCTTTATATATAGGAACCAAAGGGAGTCCTTATATCTTATGATTTTCCGAGTAATAGTTTGACTTTCATTGCCGGCTTTTGTATATATTGTTGCTAATTTGTGAGGCCGAATACTGTTTCCTTCAATGTTGGCTTGTATAATTGCATGCTATGATGGGTGATGTACATTTTATGTCTCTGTTGATCCTGTCTCAGTGCAGAAGAGATGACCAGTTGTACTTAGGAATAGTGCTTTGGTTTTGTGATGAATAAAGTTCCCTGCATCTAGCTCCAGGCTCCTTCCAGCTTGCCTTCTGGTCCCGGCTCAGCAGGTGTGTCCAGCTGCCCCTCTTTTCCTTGCAGTAAACCTCCTTGTGTTTACTCTCCTCTGTGATAAACTTCGTGTCAGCCTGGTTGTTTATAAAGAAAACAGTTCACATAACCGGAGCCCGCGGCAGAAGATACGGAAGTCCGGCTGCCTCTTTCATTGCACATAAAAAGTTGGTCTGATGCATTTTCAGGTTATATAATATATTTGTTGCCAGTAAGGATTCGCCTCGCTTCAGATCACCCTGTAAGCAGCTGTGGAGAGTGACGTTTCCAAACATGAAATAACACGGCTCCCCTTGATATGTGGATGTCATGGCTCCGAGAAGCAATGTAGCGCTGCTCAGAAAACGTAAGTGATGTAGCAAAAGCATCTAACGCATGAGAGCTGCAAACATCATTTCTTGGGGGAGGGGGCGAGGCAAAACCGCATGACAAGTTGGTAAATTACATGACTCGTCCGGATTCGTCATGGGTCGGTCAGTTGTCGAAGCCGGGATTAGAACCCACGCTTTTAAATTCACAGGTCAGGCAGGACCTTAGCATTCAATACCTCTCCCCCTTGTGCGTTGTCTTCATTAAAACACTTAAACAGGAGACGCACGCAACACGTTCTTCAATCTGTCACGTTTGGGCTGTATGGGTACGTTTATTATTTATTTTGATACAGCCTCGATGCTATGACAAATAAAAAAAAACAACAATATGCTAACGGCTTGTACCTTCATACAGGGAGTCGAGGGGTGTTTACCCGGGCGGTGGATGCAGAAATCTAGAAAGCCGCCTGGCAGAAGACGTATTACTATATAACTTTGAGACACAAATGTGTGTGAACGAAGGCTTTGCGAAGATCTGGTGACATTAGTGGGGGTGTGCGGGAGGGGGGCGGGGTGCCGCGATATTACATAGTTTACTTGCCCCCTCCACCCAGGCCTCCTTTGGCCCTTGAAGTTGTTCCCGGAGTCCTCGCACAGGCAGCAGGGGCCAGAGCCCACCGTGCAACGAGTAAGCCCTGCTCCGGAGCCACCGGTTCCTCTACAGAGAGGGAGGTGTGTGTCTGGAACAAAGATTCGATTCACGATTGTTTTAAACCCCGCACCTCGCCCCTCCACACACACGCAGATTTCAGCTCTTTGGATTTTTGGGGGCTGCGTCGGTTTTTTGCTGCTGCTGAAAGCCTAGTTCTTCGCTGCCCCCTCCAAAAGAAACATATATGTGCCCGAAGACAGAAGGCAGGGAGTGAGAATAGACAGCCCCCTGGGGTTGGTCTGTGCTATATAATACAGCACTTTATTTATTTATATTGTGCCGCCGCCGCCACCACCTTAACAGCGTCTTGGCGCTTGAAGAACATTTTTTCTATACGACCTCGATAGATCTACAAAACATGACGATGATTATTAATATTTAATCCTGTACGTCTGCTGTTTCTAAGCGCTACAAATAGCACATATCAGTCCACAAGGTATTCGCCATCCAGGAGTTTGGGGTCACCTGTCCAAGGGCTCTTACAGATCTCCAAACCAATTAAAACGGGGAGGAGTTCGAAGGTTCCAGGAGCCTGGCACCCACTTCCGTTCAGGCTCGGAGGACGCCCTGTCTGCCACTGCAGGAAAGCGCCCACGGCGCTCGAGTCCCAGAGGCCACTTGGCGCTTCATGGAGGACGGCTGGGTTCTCTTCCTCCCATTAAATGCCTCTGATAATGTCCTTTAGATTATCGGCTCCTATGTGATACTTTGGCTTGGCACCAACAAGAGGATTTAGTTCGCCGTGTGACGTTGTATGATACTAACACATACATAAAGAAACAAAACACCCTTGTGTTTTCATACGAAGGCCTGAACCCCCAACGCTGAACACGCCAAAGAAGGACTCAAACACCAGCAAAAAAATACCGCCATTAGCAGATTTAGCAGCCAAGTCCCTTCCTTCCACTGTATCCGTTTTTAGCAGTTACCATCTTTGGCTAGTAAACTCCATTCACTGCCACTGTTGACATTTTACAACTGGTCCTGTTTTCTTTTTTGCTTAATTTTTTTTCTTTGGATTTGGACTACTTTGGAAGGAAGCATTCTTAGTTCAGCTTAAAAAGATTGTTACAACTGAACTATTTACTTCGTCAGCATCCTTACTTCTGAGTTTTCAGTTCATGGACCAGTCTGTTTAATAGTAAGCATTTTTACTTTTGTATACTCAGTTTCTACAAATTGAATTATTGGGTGGGAGAGACCCTCTCTTAGGCCAAAGCAGTCTTTTGGGACTGGAATTTAGACAGAAGACAGTATCTTCTTAGAGTGTTTGTTAGTACTGAACTCTTCATATAGTGAGCATCATTATTCTTATGCAGTTTATTAGTGTTGGACTGTTTAGGTGGTAAGCATCATTACTTCTTCCTAAACTGTTAGGGGCTGATTACGATGTCGGGCAGAATGACTTCCGCCTGACACCGCATCGGTCATGAGACCGACGACACCCGGTCAGCAGTCCCGACCAGCCCATTAGGATGCGACCGAACACTGTTCGGTCGCATTCCTATATTTTACAATGAGAGCATGCATTCCGGCTGCAAACTGGCCGGAATGCATGCTCCCTTTGTAAAATGGGAGGTGCAGTTCATACCTGCACCCCCTGGCAGGCACCTCACGTTTCCTGCATTGGGGTGCAGGGATCAACAGGGGGGACCATAGGTGCCCTCTCGGCCTCCAACCGGAGGCCGTGCACCAGAGGGGAACCTGCTGGGTGCCCCCAAAGATGCTTTCCGGCATGGTTTCCATGTCGAACAGACTGGCATGGAAGCCATGTTGGAAACCGTCATTGTAATCTCAAGGGCGGAAAGGCCTGCCCTTAAGATTACCACACGGCTTCCGACTGGCAGACGGGCTCTCTAAGCCCATCAGATGCCAGCCAGAATGACCGGTCGGATTAGTTTACGCCTGCCTCCATCATAATGAGGCATTCGTAAACGAATCCGAGTGGCCCATTACGATGCAGACGAAAAGGCTCCAACCGAGTGTCGGAGCCTTTTACGACCGCATCGTAATCGGCCCCTTAGTGTTGAACTCTTCATATTGTGAGCATCCTTACTTTTTATGCAGTTTGTTAGTGTTGGACTCTTCATTTAGTAAGCATCCTTACTTCTTAAGCATTTTGTTAGTTTTGGACTGTGTAGTAAGCATCCTTACTGTTTCTTAGGAGATTCTTAGTCTTACACTCTTTGTGCCCTATTAACAAAGGCAAATCTACAGATGTAAATGCACTACAAATAAATTTACTCTTACACTTGTGAGTAACTTTACTGTTTCTTGCCATTCACCATTTATGAGTATAAATTACTCAGAATTGTAGATTTGTATGTCCCCACCCCTTGAATTATGGGGTGGAGTAAGTAAAAACATCAAATACGACTGAAAAGTTACTACTAATCGTGGCTTTACAACCGTATTTGATGTTATGAACACTTGTCAGAGATCGCACCTATTGGAGTGGAAATTTCAATATGATAAAGTATATGGAAAAGTTAAAAGTTTATAACATACAAAAAAATAGGAAAAATATATTTATGTCAAATATTAATTTTAATTACTTTGATATATGTATTTTACATATAGAACACTATATAAAGATGCTGCTTTAATTTCTTCATTTTAAATTAGAAAATGTAAATAAGATATTTAATTATTTGAGTATCTTAAATAAAAAATATATTCTTCAGAATTTTAAATAAAAAAATCCCACCCAAAGCAAAAACTATATTTTTATTATGTATTAAACATTATTAAAAGTGATGTATGCAATTATTTGAAAGTAAATCATTATTTTTTATAAATATTATTCATACATACATTTTTAAATTAAAAAAATTAATAACAATTTTTAAAATAAAATAGTTATTATGTTTTATTTCTAGATAATTTTTTGTGACATTACTTACAGTCTATTTCTAAATAGTTTAAACAATTAATTAATTTTAACATAAATTCCCATTTTGTTTTTTTAAGCCCCTAACTCTACTATATTCTATGGGAGGATGTTGCAGTACCAGTGGTTGGCCATGTGTGGTGCTGTATTTACTTCATCTCTGAGCTGGAATATGTTTACAACTGTTTTGTGTCCTTTCTGGCTGTAGTAACTAGAGATGGGTAGTTTGTGAATAGCAATGGGCTTACTCTTGTGGGTGGGTACATGTCCCTTCATAAAGCCCTCCCTAACCCCCCCTTAACCCCAGCTTACTCCTACCCTTATACCCTACCATTTACTAGTAAGCATTCACCCATTTTCCACCCATTCTCCCCTGTCTCTCCCACATTTACTCCTAAAACGTGCAGAGATCCCCTAAGTCGCGGCAGAGATCTCCACATATAAAAGGACAGCCTGTGGTGTAGATCACAAAATGTAGGTTTTTAATCAGCGTTTTGTACTATATTAGTAGTATTAAAGTAGTATTACTAAATGTTCAGTTTATTAGTGCTGGATGTTGGACGTTTCATGTAGTAAGCATCCTTCCCTCTTCTTATGCCATTTGTTATTGTTGGATTCTTCATGTAGAAAGCATTCATACTTAAACATTTTGATGTGTTGAGCTATTTAGGAAATAAAAAATAATGACTTCGTAAGTAGTTTGTTAGTGTTGGACTCTTCAGGTTATGTTAGGTGGTATTTATAGAGCGCGCGGCTACTCCTGGGAGTGTCCCGGCGCTAAGAAAGACCGCGTAACACCAAACAGAGAGCACCCAAGCAGAAGCTGGCCAGGATCTAATGTTGAAAAAGCCATGTTTTTAATTTCCTCCTGAAGGTGAGGAGATCCTGCACCTGTCTGAGAGAAAGAGGTAGGCTATTCCAAAGGCGAGAGGCCACCACTTGAAAAGATCTGCCCCCTACCCGGGAATGCAGGAACTTTGGAGTAGAGGTCAGAAGCTGAGCAGAGGACTTCAAGGTTCGTTGTGATGTATAGTGCTGAAACCTTTCCCTAAGGTAAGGGGCCCCTATCTTATGAAAGGCTTTAAAGACCAAGACTAACCCTTTGAAATGAATCCTCTTCTGAACTGGAAGCCAGTGTAAGGAAGACAGAAAATGGGTCGTTTGTGTCCTAGGTCCTGCCAGAAAAATGGCTCTGGCCGCCACATTCTGGAGCACCTGCAATCGGCCAAGTAAATAATCCGGGAGGCCCAAGTACAGGGCATTTACATAATCCAGTCTCGATACCACCAAGGCCTGGACCACCGTTAGTAGGTTAGGTAGTAAGCATCACTATGTCTTCTTAAGCAGTTTGTTAGTTTTGGACTTTTCATGTACCTAGCATCCTTATTTCTTCTCAAGCAGGTTGTTAGTGTTGTACTCTTTGTGTAGTAAGCATTCTTATTTCTTAATCAGTTTGTTAGTGTTGAACTTGATCGGTAATAAGCATCCTTACTTCTGCTTATGTAGTTTGTTAGTGTTGGACTCTACCAGTAGTAAGCATCCATACTTCTGCTTATGCAGGTTGTTAGTGTTGGACTCTTTATGTAGTAAGCATTATTTCTTAATCAGGTTGTTAGTGTTGCACTCTAACAGTAGTAAACATCCCTACTTCTGCTTATGCAGTTTGTTAGTGTTGGACTCTACCTGAAGTAAGTATCCATACTTCTGCTTATGCAGTTTTTTGGTGTTGGACTGTACTGGCAGTAAGCATCCTTACTTCCGCTCATGCAGTTTGATGGTGTTGGACTCTACCAGTAGTAAGCATCCTTACTTCTCCAGTTTGTTAGTGTTGGACTCTACCAGTAGTAAGCATCCATACTTCTGCTTATGCAGGTTGTTAGTGTTGGACTCTTTATGTAGTAAGCATTATTTCTTGATCAGTTTGTTAGTGTTGCACTCTAACAGTAGTAAACATCCCTACTTCTGCTTATGCAGTATGTTAGTGTTGGACTCTACCTGAAGTAAGTATCCATACTTCTGCTTATGCAGTTGTTTGGTGTTGGACTGTACTGGCAATAAGCATCCTTACTTCCGCTCATGCAGTTTGTTGGTGTTGGACTCTACCAGTAGTAAGCATCCTTACTTCTGCTTACGCAGTTTGTTAGTGTTGGACTCTACCAGTAGTACGCATCCATACATCTGCTTATGCAGGTTTTTAGTGTTGGACTCTTTATGTAGTAAGCATTCTTATTTCTTAATCAGTTTGGTAGTGTTAAACTCTAAAGCATCCTTACTTCTGCTTATGCTATTTATTAGTGCTGGACTCTACCAGTAGTAAACATTCATACTTCTGTTTATGCAGTTTGTTGGTGTTGGACTGTACCGGTAATAAGCACCCTTACTTCTGCAGTTTGTTAGTGTTGGACTCCACCAGTAGTAAGCATCCACACTTCTGCTTATGCAGGTTGTTAGTGTTGGAATCTTTATGTAGTAAGCATTATTTCTTAATCAGTTTGTTAGTATTGAACTCAACCAGTAGTAAGCATCCTTACTTCTGTCTATGCAGTGTGTTAGTGTTGGAATCTACCAGTAGTAAGCATCCTTACTTCAGCTTATGTAGGTTTTTAGTGTTGGACTCTTTATGTAGTAAGCATTCTTATTTCTGAATCAGTTTGGTAGTGTTGATCTCTACCAGTGGTAATCATCCTTACCTCTGCTTATGTAGTTTGTTAGTGTTGGACTCTACCTGTAGTAAGCATCCATACTTCTGCTTATGCAGTTTGTTAGTGTGGGACTCTACCCATAGTAAGTATCCTTACTTCTGCTTATGCAGTTTTTTAGTATTGGACTCTACCAGTAGTAAGCATCCTTACTTCTGTTTATGCAGCTTATTAATGTTGGACTCTACCGGTAATAAGCATCCTTAGTTCTGTGTATGCAGTTCGTTAGTGCTGGACTTTACCAATAGAAAGCACCCTTACTTCTGCTTATTCAGTTTGTTAGTGCTGGACTCTACTTATAGTAAGCATTCACACTTCTGTTTATGCAGTTTGTTGGTGTTGGACTGTACGGGCAGTAAGCATCCTTACTTCTGCTTATGCAGTTTGTTGGTTTTGGACTCTACCGGTAGTAAGCATTTATATTTCTTAATCCATTTGTTGGTGTTGATCTCTATCAGTAGTAAGCATCCTTACTTCTGCTTATGCAGTTTGTTAATGTTGAATTCTACCGGTAGTACGCATCCTTACTTCTGCTTATGCATTTTGCTAGTGTTGTACTGTTTATGTAGTAAGCATCCTTGCTTCTGCTATGCAGTTTGTTAGTGTTGGACTCTACTGGGAGTAAGCATCCTTACTTCTGCTTATGCATTTTGTTAGAGTTGGACTCTTTATGTTGTAAGAACTCTTACTTCTGCTATACAGTTTGTTAGTGCTGAACTCCAACGGTAGTAAACATCATTACTTCTGCTTATGCAGTTTGTTAGTGTTGGACTCTACTAGGAGGAAGCATCCTTACTTCTGCTTATGCATTTTGTTAGTGTTGGACTCTTTATGTTGTAAGAATTCTTACTTCTGCTATACAGTTTGTTAGTGTTGGACTCTAACGGTAGTAAACATCAGTACTTCTGCTTATGCAGTTTGTTGGTGTTGGACTCTACCACTAGTAAGCATCCTTACTTCTCTTTATGCCGTTTGTGAATGTTGAATTCTACCGGTAGTACGGATCCTTACTTCTGTTTATGCAGTGTGTTAGTGTTGGACTTTTTATGTAGTAAGCATCCTTACTTCTGCTCATGCAGTTTATTAGTCTTGGTCTCTACCGGGAGTAAGCATTCTTACTTCTGCTGATGCAGTTTGTTAGTGTTGTACTCTTTATGTAATAAGCATTCTTATTTTTTAATTAGTTTATTGGTGTTGGATTCTACCAGTAGTAAACATCCTCACTTTTGCTTATGCAGTTTGTTAGTGTTGAATTTTACTAGTTGTAATCCTCCTTACTTCTGCTTATGCAGTTTGTTGGTTTTGGCCTCTACCAGTAGTAAGCATTCTCACTTCTACTTATGCAGTTTGTTGGTGATGGACTCTACCGGTAGTAAGCATCCTCACTCCTGCTTATGCAGTTTGTTGGTGTTGGACTCTGCCGGTAGTAAACATCCTCACTTCTGCTTATGCAGTTTGTTGGTGTTGGACTCAACTGGGAGTAAGCATCCTTACTTCTGCTTATGCAGTTTGTTGGTGTTGGACTCTACCAGTAGTAAACATCCTTACTTCTTCTTATGCAGTTTGTTGGTGTTGGACTCTGCCGGTAGTAAACATCCTCACTTCTGCTTATGCAGTTTGTTGGTGTTGGACTCTACTGGGAGTAAGCATCCTTACTTCTGCTTATGCAGTTTGTTGGTGTTGGACTCTACCAGTAGTAAACATCCTTACTTCTGCTTATGCAGTTTTTTGGTGTTGGACTGTACTGGCAGTAAGCATCCTTACTTCCGCTCATGCAGTTTGATGGTGTTGGACTCTACCAGTAGTAAGCATCCTTACTTCTCCAGTTTGTTAGTGTTGGACTCTACCAGTAGTAAGCATCCATACTTCTGCTTATGCAGGTTGTTAGTGTTGGACTCTTTATGTAGTAAGCATTATTTCTTGATCAGTTTGTTAGTGTTGCACTCTAACAGTAGTAAACATCCCTACTTCTGCTTATGCAGTATGTTAGTGTTGGACTCTACCTGAAGTAAGTATCCATACTTCTGCTTATGCAGTTGTTTGGTGTTGGACTGTACTGGCAATAAGCATCCTTACTTCCGCTCATGCAGTTTGTTGGTGTTGGACTCTACCAGTAGTAAGCATCCTTACTTCTGCTTACGCAGTTTGTTAGTGTTGGACTCTACCAGTAGTACGCATCCATACATCTGCTTATGCAGGTTTTTAGTGTTGGACTCTTTATGTAGTAAGCATTCTTATTTCTTAATCAGTTTGGTAGTGTTAAACTCTAAAGCATCCTTACTTCTGCTTATGCTATTTATTAGTGCTGGACTCTACCAGTAGTAAACATTCATACTTCTGTTTATGCAGTTTGTTGGTGTTGGACTGTACCGGTAATAAGCACCCTTACTTCTGCAGTTTGTTAGTGTTGGACTCCACCAGTAGTAAGCATCCACACTTCTGCTTATGCAGGTTGTTAGTGTTGGAATCTTTATGTAGTAAGCATTATTTCTTAATCAGTTTGTTAGTATTGAACTCAACCAGTAGTAAGCATCCTTACTTCTGTCTATGCAGTGTGTTAGTGTTGGAATCTACCAGTAGTAAGCATCCTTACTTCAGCTTATGTAGGTTTTTAGTGTTGGACTCTTTATGTAGTAAGCATTCTTATTTCTGAATCAGTTTGGTAGTGTTGATCTCTACCAGTGGTAATCATCCTTACCTCTGCTTATGTAGTTTGTTAGTGTTGGACTCTACCTGTAGTAAGCATCCATACTTCTGCTTATGCAGTTTGTTAGTGTGGGACTCTACCCATAGTAAGTATCCTTACTTCTGCTTATGCAGTTTTTTAGTATTGGACTCTACCAGTAGTAAGCATCCTTACTTCTGTTTATGCAGCTTATTAATGTTGGACTCTACCGTAATAAGCATCCTTAGTTCTGTGTATGCAGTTCGTTAGTGCTGGACTTTACCAATAGAAAGCACCCTTACTTCTGCTTATTCAGTTTGTTAGTGCTGGACTCTACTTATAGTAAGCATTCACACTTCTGTTTATGCAGTTTGTTGGTGTTGGACTGTACGGGCAGTAAGCATCCTTACTTCTGCTTATGCAGTTTGTTGGTTTTGGACTCTACCGGTAGTAAGCATTTATATTTCTTAATCCATTTGTTGGTGTTGATCTCTATCAGTAGTAAGCATCCTTACTTCTGCTTATGCAGTTTGTTAATGTTGAATTCTACCGGTAGTACGCATCCTTACTTCTGCTTATGCATTTTGCTAGTGTTGTACTGTTTATGTAGTAAGCATCCTTGCTTCTGCTATGCAGTTTGTTAGTGTTGGACTCTACTGGGAGTAAGCATCCTTACTTCTGCTTATGCATTTTGTTAGAGTTGGACTCTTTATGTTGTAAGAACTCTTACTTCTGCTATACAGTTTGTTAGTGCTGAACTCCAACGGTAGTAAACATCATTACTTCTGCTTATGCAGTTTGTTAGTGTTGGACTCTACTAGGAGGAAGCATCCTTACTTCTGCTTATGCATTTTGTTAGTGTTGGACTCTTTATGTTGTAAGAATTCTTACTTCTGCTATACAGTTTGTTAGTGTTGGACTCTAACGGTAGTAAACATCAGTACTTCTGCTTATGCAGTTTGTTGGTGTTGGACTCTACCACTAGTAAGCATCCTTACTTCTCTTTATGCCGTTTGTGAATGTTGAATTCTACCGGTAGTACGGATCCTTACTTCTGTTTATGCAGTGTGTTAGTGTTGGACTTTTTATGTAGTAAGCATCCTTACTTCTGCTCATGCAGTTTATTAGTCTTGGTCTCTACCGGAGTAAGCATTCTTACTTCTGCTGATGCAGTTTGTTAGTGTTGTACTCTTTATGTAATAAGCATTCTTATTTTTTAATTAGTTTATTGGTGTTGGATTCTACCAGTAGTAAACATCCTCACTTTTGCTTATGCAGTTTGTTAGTGTTGAATTTTACTAGTTGTAATCCTCCTTACTTCTGCTTATGCAGTTTGTTGGTTTTGGCCTCTACCAGTAGTAAGCATTCTCACTTCTACTTATGCAGTTTGTTGGTGATGGACTCTACCGGTAGTAAGCATCCTCACTCCTGCTTATGCAGTTTGTTGGTGTTGGACTCTGCCGGTAGTAAACATCCTCACTTCTGCTTATGCAGTTTGTTGGTGTTGGACTCAACTGGGAGTAAGCATCCTTACTTCTGCTTATGCAGTTTGTTGGTGTTGGACTCTACCAGTAGTAAACATCCTTACTTCTTCTTATGCAGTTTGTTGGTGTTGGACTCTGCCGGTAGTAAACATCCTCACTTCTGCTTATGCAGTTTGTTGGTGTTGGACTCTACTGGGAGTAAGCATCCTTACTTCTGCTTATGCAGTTTGTTGGTGTTGGACTCTACCAGTAGTAAACATCCTTACTTCTTCTTATGCAGTTTGTTGGTGTTGGACTCTACTGGTAGCAAGCATCCTTACTTCTGCTTATGCAGTTTGTTGGTGTTGGACTCTACCGGTAGTAAGCATCCTTACTTCTGCAGGTCCTTGGTGTTGAATTATACCTGTCGTAAGCATCCTTGCTTCTGCGTATGCAGTTTGTTGGTGTTGGACTCTACCAGTAGTAAACATCCTTGTTTCTGCTTATGCAGTTTGTTAGTGTTGGACTTTACCGGTAGTAAACATCCTTTCTTCTGCAGTTCGTTGGTGTTGAATTCTACCAGTAGTAATCCTCCTTACTTCTGCTTATGCAGTTTGTTGGTGTTGGACTCTACCATTAGTAAGCATCCTTACTTCTGCTTATGCTGTTTGTTGGTGTTGGACTCTACCAGTAGTAAGCATCCTTACTTATGTTTGTTAGTGTCGACTCTTGTGATAGGAAATACACTTACTTCTTATTAACCCCTTCGCCGCGGCGCGAATTCCGCCGCGGCACGGGTGGGCTAGCGGGTGAGCGAGGCGCTTCGGTGCTCATGACGGCACCATGCCGTCATGAGTCACGGGCGGCGTGTGCTCATGACGGCGTGGTTCCGTCATGACCACGCCCGCTCATTAATTCACCCGCACAGGCGGGGAATTAATGCCGCGTGGGCGGAGCGGCCGCAGCATGACGGAACCACGCCGTCATGAGCACACGCCGCCCATGACTCATGACGGCGTGGTGCCGTCATAAGCACTCAAGGGGTTAAGCAGTCAGTCAATGTTCAGTTCTGTGTAATAAGCATCTTTACTCTTCTTAAGCAGTTTATAAGTGTTGGAAATAGAAACATTACCTATGCTTATTAAAACTGGACTATGTTGGTGGTAATCACTTTACTCCTGCATACACAGCTTGTACTGGCCTATTTAAGTTGTAAGCCTCTTTACTTCTGCATGAGCAGCCTGATGGAATTGGCCTTCAGGTAGGATGTGCCTTCTCCTGTTTGACCCGTTCTTGAGGCGGTAAGCTTTCCCACGTCTGCTTTAGCAGTTGGCTGCCCCTTCTCAGCATATCTTACGTCGCCGTTTTTACACCTCAATGTAAATCATAGTTTCAGAGTATTCCAATAGGAAGGCTCACTCGTTGAAATCCTGTGCGCGTGAACCCTGCAGACACGGAAGCCGCATGTGCTGGGTCAGCAGAATCCCTGGGTTCCGCGCGCGCGCACAGTGCAAATCAGGAATGCGCAAAGAAAGAGAGAAACTGTCCCTCATTTTTCGGGAACCGGACTGGAGCGATATTCACTGAAGAAATCAACAGCCGCTGTGCATTGCAACGAACCGGGCTTGTGTCCCAGAGCCCCTTTGCCAGGAAGGTTGGGTCTTTCGATTCCGAATAAAACAAACGTTCCTGGCTTTGACGTGTATGTGTCAGGTTTCACGCAGGATGGAAGGAAGGGGTGGTCCTTGGACCCGTAGCTATCTAGGTAGTATGTGTATCTCGTTTCCTTTTCTGTGTCACTTCTTACTTGTCACTCTTTAGTCCAGTTCAAACTTGTATGTGCTTCTGAATTTTACAGAAAAGTACATGATCCAGCGGGGAGTCAGGATGAGAGCTCCAGCCCTCTTGATCCACAAGGGGCAGCGCAGTCGCTTGATCACAATACACCAGGAGTGACTGGTAACCAGGGCTCGAGTCGGGGTACCACGGGGGTGGACGGCGTCCTCCCACTTATTTTACCGGGTTTTTACCGGTTGGACGCCATCCCCCCCTGCCCAAAAGATGGAGCCGGTACCCGAGTCTGCACCTGCGCGCAAATGATAGCCTTTCAAATGCACCCGAGGCTCAGACTAATCTCCCCTTCCACCTCACGCCCTCTCCTTGTCAGCCTTTCTCAGAGCACAGCCGAGGCGCCAAGGCTTCAAGGAGCTTCGCTGTCAACACGCCGAGCATGTCACTTCCAGGGACCCAGACAGATGCCCGTAGTGCCTACGGCCCGAGTCTGTAATAACCGTGTAATCCGAGGAATGGGTCCTGTGTATAGTGTGTTCTTGTGTTTTGAGTGACTGCCACTTATTGCAGTATTATACCTCTACTTGTATCTTGTATGTATTCACGCATTTCAGACAAAGACCGGCAAATTTTGTGACGTCACTTCCTGTCGTGACGTCACTTCCGGTGACACCACCGAACTTGGAGCGTCCCCCCACTTCTTTTTTTAGGACTTGTGCCCTGCTGGTAACCTTTGAATGTGGTGGGTGAGCGAAGCGCCCAACCGCCTCCCAAAAAACCAAACTAAACAACCCCTGTCTCCAAAAGCCCAAAATAAAACAACCCCATCCTCCAAAATAAAAACATAAACACAAACTAAATCACTACACTGACACGCATCACACATTTGTAATGAATAAAATAAAACTAAATGGTACTTACCCGGGCTGCACGTTCTCGGTGTTCTTCTGCATTCTGTGGCACAAAGAGCTCCCCTAACCAATCCAGATGCTGCTCTCATGCTGTTAATCAGCATGAGAGAAGCACCGGATTAGACGGAGCAGGTTGGCTGGATGCTCGTTCTGGCCCTGCAGACCTGTGCTTGCTGTCCACACAGCTCATCACCCAGCTGTCTAAGACAGCTCAGGTTAGAGAGCTTTAAAGTGCACATGTCAGGCTGGCCGTCATAAGACAACCGGCCAAACTGGCAGGCGTACTTTGGAGTGTCTGGCCTGCCACTGCTTCATTCCTCCATACTGCCAATCAGCAACAGAGGACAAGGCCCTCACTTCACCTGGTACAGGGGCAGGCTGGCTGACATTTCATTGCCATTTTATTTTTCACATTGAGCGCGGCTCACAGCAGGCGAGGGGGTGATGCTCCCCTGCCGTCATGAAGAAACCGCCAGCTGCAATACACCCCTCCCAAAGTGCACCTTTTTGACCTAGAGTACTAGGAATATGCAGCAATGGAGGATCAAATTATGCAGCAAGCTTATGTAAATTATGTCTAAAAAAGCAAATTATGTAGAACATTCTCTGACATTATTATTTCATCAATTTGAGCAAAATTAGTTGTTCATGAAATATGCAAAATGTGTAAATTATTTGGCAAATGAGATTAGGGTGACCGGTTGACTCCAGGGCATAATGGACACTGTCTCCAGTCCTGGGATTTCCACCTACAAATCATTGATTTCAAAAGAGTTAAGCTAGATAGAAAAATGGAAGTAAAATAGGACTAAAACATCCAGAATGTATTAGGCTATTGCATGAAAATCCAGGGCGGAAATCAGTGTGCATAATGACCTGGAGTGAGGTGGTCACCCCAGAGAAGATAAATCCATAATCATGGGGTAAAGTCTGCAGTCACAGAATCACATGCTCCTCACCATTGTCCCATCAGAAATTCATTCATGAAGGAAAAAAAACAAACAAACATCCTACTTCCAGTCAGAGCCCATTGTTAGCTGTACTTTGAATAAAACAACTTTTACAAGCTAAGTATTCAAAAATAAATGTCTATATACATAAATATACAACGAGGATCAGTGGATGTAGGAGATTCTGAGCCTGCAGCATTACTGAACAATTATGGCTGTACTTAATTTGCCATATAATGTGCCACACAAATTGCAAAATGTACAGTCATTAAAAATGTTGTTTCTATTGTAAATAGATAAAAAATAATACTGGTAGAGAATCGGCCTCATAATTTGCATTTTTGCCGCATTATTTAGATAACCTTGTTGCATGATTTGGCCACCCATCCTGCATAATTCTAGTAGCTCTAACAATATTACAATCTGCAGTGTGGTTTGGGGCTATCATTATTATGATGAAATCTATGTTACACAGGCAACCTTGAAAAAAATCAAATTTTTCACAAAGATTGGAAATAACGTTTGTTAACATGATTACCACTAGTACACCCTGCATCTTTTGTGTACTTCTATACCATAGTTTAGCTGGCAGATTTTATGGTGGTAATAACTACTGTGAGGTGTGACAGTAATTACTGATGATACTATTTCAAAAATGTCTTTTTGAGCTCATATAAATTGTTGCTGGAGTGAAAATGTATTATGCAAATAATTTACCGTGGCCCAGAGGCAAAACAAGTGGAACCCATTCAACTTGGGGAAATCTTGTAATTCTTCCTCAGTGAAAACCTCAGAGAGGCTTCAATAAATGTCCTCACACAGATTTGTAAAGCCAATAGGGCTTCCCAAAGTACTACAAGCAAACCCGAGTAAGTACAAATATAACAATACAATGGCTCCCTTAAGCTCGCTCTAACAGAGAATGTTTTATTCAGCATGCTCACAGCGTATCAACTCAAATACATTTTTCAGTTAAAATGTTGTCCTTTTCAGAACCTCAAAGTCATAACGAAGCAATTAAAAAATACAATATATACAAACACTTTTATAATGTGAAAGCAAGAGTTGGTGCTGGAAAAACAGTTGTGTCGTCGTTGTAGTGATGGGTAGACATTGGTGATATTTTTCATGCATGTTTTCAGCATTTTAGACATAGACTTAAACCCATCTGTTGCAATCTTCCTACAGAGATCTTTATCTGGCTCAACTTTCACTCTGTTTTTACATGCACCTTTCAGTGGCGAGACCATTTCATGGTAAATGTGTGCTGTACAAAAGTTTTAACAATAACATAAAATGAGAAGAAAAAGTGAAACCATTTGGGCTTCAGAAATGATATATCCAGTGGGTAAAATTGGCCATCGAGTTTCAATTGGTAAGTCCAAAAGGTGGTTGTTGTTGACGCTTCCACCCTATACAATCCCTGTATCAGTCTTTATCACCTTGGGGGGAACGTCAGTCTAACCAGCAACTATATGTGAAAATGCAAATGAAGAAATAATCTAACTGTGGATAGGATGTATTTTTTAGAAGTAAAAAACTAATGGCAACTGATTTCTTGAGTGAAGCTTAGTCATAGATGAGTACTAATTATATAATGCACAAACAGTTCATGTATGTTCAATGAATGAAGAGCAATATGTTTTCAGATTGTGCAGCTGCAAGTAAGGGTTGCATTTGCAGCACAGTGAAGAATAGATCATCCCTGCATAAGGCTAATCACCCCCTTTGACCAAGGTGTTTGACTGTGGCCTTGATGCACCGGACCTCTTCGTATGCAGTCATGCTTGAGTGACATAGTGCTTGGGCCATACAAATGACAGGTCTTTCGCTCCTAGATCAGGGTCAGTGGCGGTAGAGAGGAACAGTCTGCTAATGCTCTTATTCAGAAGAGAAAAGCCCCCCGAGATTTGAATGCCTGTCACTGCGGGACCGAAGCAGGCCAGGACCTCCTGCTAGAGGCCCTGCAACATCTGCCTCCTCAGTCCTTCACAGAGAAGTGATATGGCCCTCTAAAGGCACAAGCACCCGAAATCTGTGCAGAGCTAAAGGAAGCATGAAAACTCCTTGAAAGGTGTGAGAACCTGTGTGTCCTACAGGACAAAGGACTGATGGATGAGGATTGAGCAGCTGACAGCGTTGAAGAAAGGCATCATCACACGTTGAAGTGCCAGGAAGAGGGGACATGGAATGACATGACTATATTCTAGAAGCACTATTGGGAGTCAGTGCCGGATCCTATAAATATGGATCACTGACATAATATCGATCACAACAATATCGTGATACAGAAATATCGTATCAAAATATTGATCACGATAAAATCGTTTCCCTATACATATGAAGGTAAGTACATAAATATTGGAAAACAAATATCGTTTCACACTAATATCGTTAAAAACATTAATTAAAAAAAATAGTAATTCCTAAACATTTTAATATATAACATAAATATAATGTAAATTACATACATTTAAGTAGCATTTAATACTATAAATATATACTTGAACATACACACATAAATATATATTTCTGTGTATATTTCTATTTACATATATATAACAAACACTAGGGCATATTAGCAAGACCCACGTTAAAATTATCGCCGTTTTAGCGGCAGGAAACTGCCGCTAAAACGGCGATAATGGGCTTGCTAATATGCGTTATAGAATTCCAATAGAAGCCCAGGTTAGATGTGCAGGACATCTAACCTGGGCTTCTATTGGAATTCTATAACGCAGATGTGCAGGACCATCTAACCTGGGCTTCTATTGGAATTCTCCTAACGCTATATTAGCAAGCCCATTATCGCCGGTCTTGCTAATATGCCCCACTATTTTTAAATAAATATTTTACATTATATCATATTTTTTGTGTTTTTTATATTTACTATTATAAAAAGTGTATATGTATGAGACAGGTACGAAAGATCCTCTACAAAAATTGGCCCATAGTACTGTCAGACATTACTATGTCACAAATATTGCCAGAGCTTCCTTCATTAACCTTTAGGCGAGCACCCTCAATGAGAGATGCTCTCGTTAAATCTAGTCCAGAGGTGACTGTCTCCAGTACTTGGTTGTCGGCACGGTCAGGGTTTTTTAAGTGTAGCTCGTGCCGAGCATGTAAATTCGGCTAAAACACCACTACATACACTAGTGCCTTTGAGTCCAAACCTGTTAGGATACAGGGTCATTACACCTGTAGGACTGATTTTGCAGTCTATATATTGGAATGCTCATGTCATCTTAAATATGTTGGAAGTACAAAACTTCAAGTTTTTAATAGAATACTCCAGCATTTACGTGCAGTAGTAAACTCTGATCCTAATTATCCAGTGGTGCGCCATTTCAAACTAGTTCATAACAACAATCTCAATGATTTGAGTTATTATGTTGTAGGTTCAGTGCCCAAATCTATCAGAGGTGGTAATCGAGAAAGGAAACTACGGCAGCTACAATCTGAATTTATCATGCTGCTAGACACTAAGATGCCTAATGGTCTTAATACAGGGGAAGATCTGCACAATTTCTTATAAGACTGGTTTCTTGGTGTCAACTTTTTTAAATTTATGCTGTGTGGCTCTAAGGTGGTTTTTTATCCAGTTTTTAACTCTGTTTTTACTGGGTTTTAACCGGGTTTTACCTAGTTTTACCTGGTTTTAAGAGGGTTTTAAACTGGTTTTAGCCCCTTGAATCATATGTACTGTATATGCTGGAGGATATAAATGTAACCAATGGTGACCTATATTGTTATTTGCACCTGTCCTAGGTTTACTGTGCACTAGCACTTTATCTGATTATTATTGACTTTCGTGCAATATGGAATCATTATCCGTTGTTTAAAATTACATTCTGTTTACATTTTGACATTCTGAGCCCAGTCAGATGTTTATAGTGCACTTGCACTTTATATATATATGAAATGGGCATGGCTTAGGCTGGTTTTAAATGCACTATTGAACATCAATGATGAGTCAATGTTGACAGTTTGCACATATTTTGCACATTTTCAAGCACTTGCACTTTAATTTTTAGCACTTTAGGTATTTTACAGCAACAATGAGCATAATACTTTGAGGGGGATGTTTTAAGTACTATACATGAATTTTTACTGCATTTGATTTAGATGATCACACTGATATTTCCATTCGGTAAAAGTGTTCATGCTTTTTATTTTATTTCAATGCGGTTAAATTATGGAATTGTGAATAGCATGTGTGCTTTATTTCCATGTTTATAATAGACCCCAAGCTTTAACACTCATATATAGAGTATTGGTGCCTATATAGTATGTTGTTCATTTCTACTGCTGTAAGGGTGTGGTTAGATCAGGAACTCAATTGGTTGTTGCACTATATAATGATTTTAACTGGTTCAGCGCGTCATGTGATCAAGACTGTGGAAACGCGGTCGAAACGCGTCAGGCTGGGCACTTGCTGCTTTAATCTCTGGATGCACATACTTTTGCAATAAAGGCACTGCACTGATACTCCACGCTGTGGTCCGTACCTGTTTGTTGCTGAGGATTTGGCAATACAAGGATTGTGGTTAATATATATATATATATATATTCACTGAAAAAACCATAGGTTTTAGGGACAGTTATAGTTAGTTGGACATTGCACTCGTACAAAACCCGTGAAATTCCCCGTTATAGTTAGTTCAGCTAACTATAACTCGCGCCCCCGCAATGCACTGCTGATGACGTCACATATTACATCACTCATGACATGGTCAGTGACATCACTGATGACATCACTGATGACATCTCAAATGACATCACTGATGACATCATCCAGTGACTGTGTGTTTCTGTAAAGTTTAAATATGTTTAATATATATAGGGAAAGGCGTATTGAAGAATGAGTGGGTGTATAAGTGTCTGAATGGATGATTTAGTACGTGCGTGACTGACTCTACAAGTGAGTGATTAAACGTATCTTACTGAATGCATGGGTTAGTGACTAAACTGTGTGAATGTCTGTATCCGTCTGTTGGTGTGTAAGTGGATGCATGGATTTGCGAATAGCTACATGAGTGTCTATATGGGTTATTGATTGGTTCTATGAGTATCTGTATGGGTGCCTGAGTGTTTGTGTGGATGGGGTGTGTGCGACTGTGCATAGATGTGTGAGTGGGTGATTCACTGGGTGGATGGTTTCAAGAGTGCATCTGTGATAGACTGTATGGGTGGGTAAGTGTGTGTAAGAGTGTGTTAGTGAGTGAATGTATGTCCCAGTGGTACATGTGTGAGTAACTACATATGTGAAAGGCAGTATATATGTGTATTGGAGTATATAAATAGCTATAAGCTTGAGAGTGAGTGATTGTGATAGTGGCTGTATGGATGAGTGTGTGCTTGTATCAGTGATTGTATAAGAGCGTAACAATGTGCTAGTATTTGTATGATTAAGTGAGCTGGTGTGTGTATAACTGTATAGGTGAGTAAATGGCAGTGTGTTTAATTATTTGCATGACTGACTAGGTGTGTGAGTACCTCTATGGATGAGTGGCGGTGTTTGAGTGTCTATATAGGAGTAAGAGTGCATATGATAGTCCTGTACTGAGTGACCATAAGTATGAGTGACTGTACGGGTGAGTGAGTGGATGTGTGTGTGTAGACCTAAGAATCAGTGAGTGGGTATGTAGTTATTGGTGTTGGAGTGTCTATGGTTTTGCGAATGGCACTCTGTAATTTAGATTGGGTGTATCAAAGGTTATATTAGGGTGTGAGGAGCTGCATCAGATTATCACGTGGATGATGTCATCAGTGATGTCATCAGTGATGTCACTGACCATGTCATGAGTGATGTAATATGTGACGTCATCAGCAGTGCATTGCGGGGCGCGAGTTATAGTTAGCTGAACTAACTATAACGGGGGAATTTCACGGGTTTTGTACGAGTGCAATGTCCAACTAACTATAACTGTCCCTAAAACCTATGGTTTTTTCAGTGAATTTCAAAGGTTTTTTAAATGCTAATTTCTAACTATAACGTGTCTGAAACCTATGGTTTTTTCAGTAAATTTCAAAGGTTTTTAAAATGCTAATTTGTAACTATAACGTGCCTGAAACCTACGGTTTTTTCAGTGAATTTCAAAGGTTTTTAAATGACAATTTTTAAATGTATTAATTTTTATATTAATTTTTTTCATACTGATTTACTACATTTTTAGAAACAATTTCTTTTACATATTTTGATTTTTAAATTACATTGTAATTACATTATACATTACATTACAAAAAATACTTTCTCAGAATGAATTACTTTAGTTTAAATACTTTGCACATAGGCAATAGACTTTTAAGTACAGTAGTTACAGTTGTTGCAATGGGCAACACATTTTCAAACACAATGCAACATTCAGCTCAATGTGAATTTCTAGTTAAATGCAATTAGTTACTTTATGGATTACTTTTCTAACCACAGGACTGGATCCTAGATTCAGTCCTGGTACATCTCCTGTAAACAGTTGAGTAAAAGCGTTTTGGTTACAGTCGTGATTTTTAAGGAATATTATTGTATTTTAAAAGTTGACAGAAACTTTTCTCATAGAATCACCAATGTTATCCTATGGAAGGAAATTCACTTAGCAGGTAAAAACTGTTATCGTTACTTTTTCTTACTCAGTGTTGGATCCTGGATCCAGCACTGGTGCATCTCCTGTAAACAGTTGAAAGAATGCGTTTAAGTCATACAGGCAATTTTTAAGGAATATTTGTAGTTTGTGAAAATTGACACTTCGAAACTTTTCTGCTGAAAACCAGACAATGGATTCCTATGGAAGAAAATATAAGTTACTGGTAAGTACGGTTAAAATTACTTTTCAGGACCAGTACTGGGCTGAAAGATACAGCACTGAGGTCTCTCCTTATAACAGGTGAGTAAATCGGAATTCGTATTTCGGCTGATTTTAGAGGAATATTTGTATGTTTCAAAAATCAACACTTAGAAACTTTTCAGCAAAAAGCAGGCAATGATATCCTATGGAAGGAAATTCAAGTTACTGGTAAGTACGGTTAAAATTACTTTTGAGGATCAGTACTGGGCTGAAAGATGCAGCACTGAGGTCTCTCCTGATAACAGGTGAGTAAATCGGAATTCGTATTTCGGCTGATTTTAGATGAATATTTTAAAGTTCCAAAACTCCACACTTAGAAGAATTTCCAAGTGAAACCAGTCAATGTTAGCCTATGGAAGGAAATTCAAGTTACCGGTAAGTACGGTTAAAATTACTTTTCAGGACCAGTACTGGGCTGAAAGATACAGCACTGAGGTCTCTCCTGATAACAGGTGAGTAAATCGGAATTCGTATTTCGGCTGATTTTAGATGAATATTTTAAAGTTCCAAAACTCCACACTTAATAGAATTTCCAAGTGAAACCAGTCAATGTTAGCCTATGGAAGGAAATTCAAGTTACCGGTAAGTACGGTTAAAATTACTTTTCAGGACCAGTACTGGGCTGAAAGATACAGCACTGAGGTCTCTCCTGATAACAGGTGAGTAAATCGGAATTCGTATTTCGGCTGATTTTAGAGGAATATTTTAAAGTTCCAAAACTCCACACTTAGAAGAATTTCCAAGTGAAACCAGTCAATGTTAGCCTATGGAAGGAAATTCAAGTTACTGGTAAGTACGGTTAAAATTACTTTTCAGGACCAGTACTGGGCTGAAAGATGCAGCACTGAGGTCTCTCCTGATAACAGGTGAGTAAATCAGAATTCGGATTTCGGCTGATTTTAGAGGAATATTTGTATGTTATAAAAATCAACACTTAGAAACTTTTTCAGCAAAAAGCAGGCAATGATATCCTATGGAAGGAAATTCAAGTTACTGGTAAGTACGGTTAAAATTACTTTTGAGGATCAGTACTGGGCTGAAAGATGCAGCACTGAGGTCTCTCCTGATAACAGGTGAGTAAATCGGAATTCGTATTTCGGCTGATTTTAGAGGAATATTTTAAAGTTCCAAAACTCCACACTTAGAAGAATTTCCAAGTGAAACCAGTCAATGTTAGCCTATGAAGGAAATTCAAGTTACCGGTAAGTACGGTTAAAATTACTTTTCAGGACCAGTACTGGGCTGAAAGATGCAGCACTGAGGTCTCTCCTGATAACAGGTGAGTAAATCAGAATTCGGATTTCGGCTGATTTTAGAGGAATATTTGTATGTTTCAAAAATCAACACTTAGAAACTTTTTCAGCAAAAAGCAGGCAATGATATCCTATGGAAGGAAATTCAAGTTACTGGTAAGTACGGTTAAAATTACTTTTGAGGATCAGTACTGGGCTGAAAGATGCAGCACTGAGGTCTCTCCTGATAACAGGTGAGTAAATCAGAATTCGTATTTCGGCTGATTTTAGAGGAATATTTTAAAGTTTGAAAACTCCACACTTAGAAGAATTTCCAAGTGAAACCAGTCAATGTTAGCCTATGAAGGAAATTCAAGTTACCGGTAAGTACGGTTAAAATTACTTTTCAGGACCAGTACTGGGCTGAAAGATGCAGCACTGAGGTCTCTCCTGATAACAGGTGAGTAAATCAGAATTCGGATTTCGGCTGATTTTAGAGGAATATTTGTATGTTTCAAAAATCAACACTTAGAAACTTTTTCAGCAAAAAGCAGGCAATGATATCCTATGGAAGGAAATTCAAGTTACTGGTAAGTACGGTTAAAATTACTTTTGAGGATCAGTACTGGGCTGAAAGATGCAGCACTGAGGTCTCTCCTGATAACAGGTGAGTAAATCGGAATTCGTATTTCGGCTGATTTTAGAGGAATATTTTAAAGTTCCAAAACTCCACACTTAGAAGAATTTCCAAGTGAAACCAGTCAATGTTAGCCTATGAAGGAAATTCAAGTTACCGGTAAGTACGGTTAAAATTACTTTTCAGGACCAGTACTGGGCTGAAAGATGCAGCACTGAGGTCTCTCCTGATAACAGGTGAGTAAATCAGAATTCGGATTTCGGCTGATTTTAGAGGAATATTTGTATGTTATAAAAATCAACACTTAGAAACTTTTTCAGCAAAAAGCAGGCAATGATATCCTATGGAAGGAAATTCAAGTTACTGGTAAGTACGGTTAAAATTACTTTTGAGGATCAGTACTGGGCTGAAAGATGCAGCACTGAGGTCTCTCCTGATAACAGGTGAGTAAATCGGAATTCGTATTTCGGCTGATTTTAGAGGAATATTTTAAAGTTCCAAAACTCCACACTTAGAAGAATTTCCAAGTGAAACCAGTCAATGTTAGCCTATGAAGGAAATTCAAGTTACCGGTAAGTACGGTTAAAATTACTTTTCAGGACCAGTACTGGGCTGAAAGATGCAGCACTGAGGTCTCTCCTGATAACAGGTGAGTAAATCAGAATTCGGATTTCGGCTGATTTTAGAGGAATATTTGTATGTTTCAAAAATCAACACTTAGAAACTTTTTCAGCAAAAAGCAGGCAATGATATCCTATGGAAGGAAATTCAAGTTACTGGTAAGTACGGTTAAAATTACTTTTGAGGATCAGTACTGGGCTGAAAGATGCAGCACTGAGGTCTCTCCTGATAACAGGTGAGTAAATCGGAATTCGTATTTCGGCTGATTTTAGAGGAATATTTTAAAGTTCCAAAACTCCACACTTAGAAGAATTTCCAAGTGAAACCAGTCAATGTTAGCCTATGAAGGAAATTCAAGTTACTGGTAAGTACGGTTAAAATTACTTTTCAGGACCAGTACTGGGCTGAAAGATGCAGCACTGAGGTCTCTCCTGATAACAGGTGAGTAAATCGGAATTCGTATTTCGGCTGATTTTAGAGGAATATTTTAAAGTTCCAAAACTCCACACTTAGAAGAATTTCCAAGTGAAACCAGTCAATGTTAGCCTATGGAAGGAAATTCAAGTTACTGGTAAGTACGGTTAAAATTACTTTTCAGGACCAGTACTGGGCTGAAAGATGCAGCACTGAGGTCTCTCCTGATAACAGGTGAGTAAATCAGAATTCGGATTTCGGCTGATTTTAGAGGAATATTTGTATGTTATAAAAATCAACACTTAGAAACTTTTTCAGCAAAAAGCAGGCAATGATATCCTATGGAAGGAAATTCAAGTTACTGGTAAGTACGGTTAAAATTACTTTTGAGGATCAGTACTGGGCTGAAAGATGCAGCACTGAGGTCTCTCCTGATAACAGGTGAGTAAATCGGAATTCGTATTTCGGCTGATTTTAGAGGAATATTTTAAAGTTCCAAAACTCCACACTTAGAAGAATTTCCAAGTGAAACCAGTCAATGTTAGCCTATGAAGGAAATTCAAGTTACCGGTAAGTACGGTTAAAATTACTTTTCAGGACCAGTACTGGGCTGAAAGATGCAGCACTGAGGTCTCTCCTGATAACAGGTGAGTAAATCAGAATTCGGATTTCGGCTGATTTTAGAGGAATATTTGTATGTTTCAAAATCAACACTTAGAAACTTTTTCAGCAAAAAGCAGGCAATGATATCCTATGGAAGGAAATTCAAGTTACTGGTAAGTACGGTTAAAATTACTTTTGAGGATCAGTACTGGGCTGAAAGATGCAGCACTGAGGTCTCTCCTGATAACAGGTGAGTAAATCAGAATTCGTATTTCGGCTGATTTTAGAGGAATATTTTAAAGTTTGAAAACTCCACACTTAGAAGAATTTCCAAGTGAAACCAGTCAATGTTAGCCTATGAAGGAAATTCAAGTTACCGGTAAGTACGGTTAAAATTACTTTTCAGGACCAGTACTGGGCTGAAAGATGCAGCACTGAGGTCTCTCCTGATAACAGGTGAGTAAATCAGAATTCGGATTTCGGCTGATTTTAGAGGAATATTTGTATGTTTCAAAATCAACACTTAGAAACTTTTTCAGCAAAAAGCAGGCAATGATATCCTATGGAAGGAAATTCAAGTTACTGGTAAGTACGGTTAAAATTACTTTTGAGGATCAGTACTGGGCTGAAAGATGCAGCACTGAGGTCTCTCCTGATAACAGGTGAGTAAATCGGAATTCGTATTTCGGCTGATTTTAGAGGAATATTTTAAAGTTCCAAAACTCCACACTTAGAAGAATTTCCAAGTGAAACCAGTCAATGTTAGCCTATGAAGGAAATTCAAGTTACCGGTAAGTACGGTTAAAATTACTTTTCAGGACCAGTACTGGGCTGAAAGATGCAGCACTGAGGTCTCTCCTGATAACAGGTGAGTAAATCAGAATTCGGATTTCGGCTGATTTTAGAGGAATATTTGTATGTTATAAAAATCAACACTTAGAAACTTTTTCAGCAAAAAGCAGGCAATGATATCCTATGGAAGGAAATTCAAGTTACTGGTAAGTACGGTTAAAATTACTTTTGAGGATCAGTACTGGGCTGAAAGATGCAGCACTGAGGTCTCTCCTGATAACAGGTGAGTAAATCGGAATTCGTATTTCGGCTGATTTTAGAGGAATATTTTAAAGTTCCAAAACTCCACACTTAGAAGAATTTCCAAGTGAAACCAGTCAATGTTAGCCTATGAAGGAAATTCAAGTTACCGGTAAGTACGGTTAAAATTACTTTTCAGGACCAGTACTGGGCTGAAAGATGCAGCACTGAGGTCTCTCCTGATAACAGGTGAGTAAATCAGAATTCGGATTTCGGCTGATTTTAGAGGAATATTTGTATGTTTCAAAAATCAACACTTAGAAACTTTTTCAGCAAAAAGCAGGCAATGATATCCTATGGAAGGAAATTCAAGTTACTGGTAAGTACGGTTAAAATTACTTTTGAGGATCAGTACTGGGCTGAAAGATGCAGCACTGAGGTCTCTCCTGATAACAGGTGAGTAAATCAGAATTCGTATTTCGGCTGATTTTAGAGGAATATTTTAAAGTTTGAAAACTCCACACTTAGAAGAATTTCCAAGTGAAACCAGTCAATGTTAGCCTATGAAGGAAATTCAAGTTACCGGTAAGTACGGTTAAAATTACTTTTCAGGACCAGTACTGGGCTGAAAGATGCAGCACTGAGGTCTCTCCTGATAACAGGTGAGTAAATCAGAATTCGGATTTCGGCTGATTTTAGAGGAATATTTGTATGTTTCAAAAATCAACACTTAGAAACTTTTTCAGCAAAAAGCAGGCAATGATATCCTATGGAAGGAAATTCAAGTTACTGGTAAGTACGGTTAAAATTACTTTTGAGGATCAGTACTGGGCTGAAAGATGCAGCACTGAGGTCTCTCCTGATAACAGGTGAGTAAATCGGAATTCGTATTTCGGCTGATTTTAGAGGAATATTTTAAAGTTCCAAAACTCCACACTTAGAAGAATTTCCAAGTGAAACCAGTCAATGTTAGCCTATGGAAGGAAATTCAAGTTACCGGTAAGTACGGTTAAAATTACTTTTCAGGACCAGTACTGGGCTGAAAGATGCAGCACTGAGGTCTCTCCTGATAACAGGTGAGTAAATCAGAATTCGGATTTCGGCTGATTTTAGAGGAATATTTGTATGTTATAAAAATCAACACTTAGAAACTTTTTCAGCAAAAAGCAGGCAATGATATCCTATGGAAGGAAATTCAAGTTACTGGTAAGTACGGTTAAAATTACTTTTGAGGATCAGTACTGGGCTGAAAGATGCAGCACTGAGGTCTCTCCTGATAACAGGTGAGTAAATCGGAATTCGTATTTCGGCTGATTTTAGAGGAATATTTTAAAGTTCCAAAACTCCACACTCAGAAGAATTTCCAAGTGAAACCAGTCAATGTTAGCCTATGAAGGAAATTCAAGTTACCGGTAAGTACGGTTAAAATTACTTTTCAGGACCAGTACTGGGCTGAAAGATGGAGCACTGAGGTCTCTCCTGATAACAGGTGAGTAAATCAGAATTCGGATTTCGGCTGATTTTAGAGGAATATTTGTATGTTTCAAAAATCAACACTTAGAAACTTTTTCAGCAAAAAGCAGGCAATGATATCCTATGGAAGGAAATTCAAGTTACTGGTAAGTACGGTTAAAATTACTTTTGAGGATCAGTACTGGGCTGAAAGATGCAGCACTGAGGTCTCTCCTGATAACAGGTGAGTAAATCGGAATTCGTATTTCGGCTGATTTTAGAGGAATATTTTAAAGTTCCAAAACTCCACACTTAGAAGAATTTCCAAGTGAAACCAGTCAATGTTAGCCTATGGAAGGAAATTCAAGTTACTGGTAAGTACGGTTAAAATTACTTTTCAGGATTAGTACTGGGCTGAAAGATGCAGCACTGAGGTCTCTCCTGATAACAGGTGAGTAAATCAGAATTCGTATTTCGGCTGATTTTAGAGGAATATTTGCACAATGGTGAAGGGAGGGGCGGGGCCTGAGGTGACATCTGTGCAAACGCGCCCCGTGGCGCGTTTTAAGTTGGGGGATTAAGTCCCCTTGAATCATGAGGGTCCCTACGGGCCAACTAGCCCACCAGGAACCTCCAGTATGCGCTAGGGGCTGCGTTGCAGAGACATGTACAGAGGCCACACCCTTTTACACCTCTCTGCAACGCAGCTCTGTGGCGCTTTCTGGACGTACCTGTTGGGCTAGTTGGCCCCAGGGACCCTCAGGATTGAAGAGGATTTAATTCCCCATCTTAAAACGCGCCACGGGGCCTGTTTGCACACATGTCACCTGAAGCCCCGCCCCTCCCTTCACCACTGTGCAAACGCGCCCGTGGCGCGTTTTAAGTCGGGGGATTAACTCCCCTTGAATCCTGAGGGTCCCTGGGGTGCAACTAGCCCACCATATACCTCCAAAAAGCGCCATAGAGCTGCGTTGCAGAGAGGTGTAAAAGGGGCGTGGCCTCTGTACACCTCTCTGCAAGGCAGCCCCTGGCGCATACTGGAGGTTCCTGGTGGGCTAGTTGGCCCCAGGGACCCCAGTATTCAAGGGGAATTCGTTCCCCTCTGCAAACGCGCCAGGGCGCGTTTGCAGAATGGTGAAGGAAGGGGCGGGGCCTACGGGGCCGATCGTTTTTTTCTTCCCCTGAAGGGGGGCTGTGTGGCCCCCTTCCCTTTTTCCTATTTTTAGGCCCTGGGGACCCCATCCCCCAGGGCCTTACCCCTTACCAAATTAAAATAAAATAAAAAACGGGAAGGGGGCCGCGTGGCCCCCCTTCCCTGGGCCTGTATTGGCCCGGGGACCCCATCCCCGGGGCATGGCCTCTTTTTTTTTATTTGGAGGGGGCTGCGTGGCCCCCTCCTCAGGCCATTTAAGGCCCCGGGGACCCCATCCCCCGGGCCGGCCTTGCACTTTTTAAAAAAATTTTATCCATTTTTTTACTTTGGGGAGGGGGGCTGCGTGGCCCCCCTCCATGGCCACTTATGGCCCCGGGGACCCCATCCCCCGGGGCCTGGCCTCTCGTTGGGGACTGTGGGGGGGTCCCCAAACCCCCACAGTCCCGCCGGCTCCCCGTGTCCTAAGGGAGCCGGCATTGCTTACACATGGGGAGCTGCTAAGATGCAGCTCCCCATGTGGAAAAGCAATCAGCTTTGGATATTGGAAGAGAGAGCAGGTTTCCTGCTCTCTCTCCCAATATCCAAGCAGCTTGTAATGACAGGACGGGAGCCGCGAGGCTCCCGTCCTGTCATTGCAAACAGCAGTGTCCCGGGGGTAGGCACCCCGGGACACTGCAGGAGCCGGCCCTGGGGGTGGCGGTCCCCAGGGCCACCACAGGCTCCAGGAGGGGGCCGCGCGGCCCCCTCCCTACATCTTGAAAGCCCCGGGAGGTGGTGGTCCCGGGGCTTGAGGGTCCAAACGGACCCCCATTTTAATTTTTCTTAGTGCCCCGGGAGGTGGTGGTCCTCGGGCGTGTGGGGGGCTGGAGACCCCCACACAGGTTTTTAATTTAAAAAAAGAAGCCCCGGGAGGTGGTGGTCCCCGGGGCTGCGGGAGGGCTCAGAGCCCTCCCGCACCATTATACATAAAGCCCCGGGGGTGGTGGTCCCTGGGGCTTGGGGGCCCTTAGAGGCCCCCACACATAAAATTAACCCCCCCAGCATGCCCCCGGGACTTGGCCCACCCGGGGCCAGTTGACTATCGAGCGCGGAGACCGCGCTTCGATTCTTTCCGGCAGGATTCACGCTCCCTGAGCGCATCCTGCCGATTTTTAAAAAATTTTTATTTTTTTTGCCCAGGGGGTCCTTGTGGGACCCCTGAGCAGACCTAGGGGTCAGGGTGTTTCTACCCTGCCCCCTTTGTGCGCTTTGCGCACTTGTTTCTGTCCCTCGGTTCTACCGAGGACAAAATGGCTGCCAACACTTCCTGATTTGGAGTGTTGACAGCCAATTAACATAAAGCTCGTGCTCGGGAGGATCCGCGGCCCTAGATATATCTATCTTTTTACTTTTGATTTTCTCAGCAACTACTGAACGGATTTACACCATTTAACAAAAAGGGTTCTTTCTGAACCAAGAACTACCTCTTTGCCAAATTTGGTGTAATTCCGTTCAGCAGTTCGGGCTGTAGCCGTGTCTAAAGTTTCCTATGGAAAATTGCATGGGAAAACGCGTTTTGGGACCCCCTTTTTCTGGCCCCCGCTTGACGAATCCCCGAGACTTTCAGGGTAGGAGCGGACCGGAGCGCCCACAAAGTTTGAAAATTTTGCGAAGATACGTCAACCGGCAAGAGAGTTATTTCAAATAGAATGTCGCGGATTTCCTATGGATAATAGGTTGTAACTATAACTATCTACTGGCGACCGCCAGTAGATAATATATATATATATATATATATATATATATATATATATATATTACATATACATATTATCTACTGGCGGTCGCCAGTAGATAGTTATAGTTAGGACCTATTTTCCATAGGAAATCCAGCGACATTCTATTTGAAATAACTCTCTTGCCGGTTGACGAATCTTCGCGAAATTTTCAAACTTTATGGCCCGCTCCGGTCCGCTCCTACCCTGAAAGTCTCGGGTGATTCGTCAGCGGGGGCCGAGAAAATGGGGGTCCCAAAACGTGTTTTCCCATTCATTTTCCCATAGGAAACTTTAGACACGGCTACAGCTCGAACTGCTGAACAGAATTACACCAAATTTGGCAAAGAGGTAGTTCTTGGTTCAGAAAGAACCCTTTTGTTAAATGGTGTAAATCCGTTCAGTAGTTCCTGAGAAAATCAAAATGAAAATCACATATATATCTATGGCCGCGTCGGATTCACGCACCCTCCCGATCACGAGGCTGCATGCTAATTGGCTGTCAACACTCCAAATCAGGAAGTGTTGGCAGCCATTTTGTCCTCGGTAGAACCGAGGACAGAAACAAGTGCGCAAAACGCACAAAGGGGGCAGGGTAGAAACACCCTGACCCCTAGGTCTGCTCAGGAGGTACCACAAGGCCCCCTGGGCAGAAAAAAGCATTTTTTTTTAATCGGCAAGATGCGCTCAGGGTGCGCGGATCCTGCCGAAAAAAATCGAAGCGCGGTCTCCGCGCTCGATGCTAAATTGCCCCGGGTGGCCCAAGTCCTGGGGGCATGTGGGGGTGGGTTTATTGTTTATATGGGGGCCTCTAAGGCCCCCAAGCCCGAGGACCGCCACCCCGAGGCTTAATAAAAACAAATGGTGCGGGAGGGCTCTCCTGCCCTCCCGCAGCCCCGAGGACCGCCCGGGACCCCCGGGGCTTCTTTTACATTTAAAATAACGTGTGGGGGCTCCAGCCCCCACACGCCCGGGACCACCACCTCCCGGGGCTGGGCAATTCAATGAGGGGGGCCACGCGGCCCCTCCTGGAAGCCCTTGATGGCCCTGGGGACCGCCACCCCCAGGGCCGGCTCCTGCAGTGTCCCGGGGTGCCTACCCTGGGACACTGTAGTTTGCTATGACAGGATGGGAGCCTCGCGGCTCCCGTCCTGTCATAGCAAACTGCTTTGGATATTGGAAGAGAGAGCAGGAAACCTGCTCTCTCTTCCAATATCCAAAGCACATTGCTTTCCACATGGGGAGCTGCATCTTAGCAGCTCCCCATGTGGAAAAGCAATGCCGGCTCCCAAGGGACGCGGGAGCCGGCGGGACTGTGGGGGGATTGGGGACCCCCCACAGTCCCCAACGGAGAGGGCCAGCTCCGGGGGATGGGGTTCCCGGGGCAAGTAGTGGCCCGGGAGGGGCCACGCGGCCCCCTCCCCAAAAACAAAAGCAAAATTAAAAAAAAAAAAAAAGGAAAGGCCGGCCCCGGGATGGGGTCCCCGGGCCTTAAATGGCCTGAGGAGGGGGCCACCCAGCCCCCTCCAAATTAAAAATAAATAAATCGAGGGCATGCCCCGGGGGATGGGGTCCCCGGGTCAATACAGGCCCAGGGAAGGGGGGCCACGCGGCCCCCCTCCCATTAAAAAAAAACAAAAAACGAGCGGCATCGTGCCAGAGGCCCCGCCCCCCTCCCTGCAGTACTCTGCAAACGCGCCCCCTGGTGCGTTTTAAGAAGGGAAGTAATTCCCTTGAATACTGGCGGTCCCTGGGGGCCAACTAGCCCACCAGGAACCTCCAGTATGCGCCAGGGAGCTGCGTTGCAGAGAGGTGTACAGAGGCCACGCCCCTTTTACACCTCTCTGCAACGCAGCTCTGTGGCGCTTTTAGAAGTACATGGTGGGCTAGTTGGACTCCAGGGACCCTCAGAATTGAAGGGGACTTAATCCCCCAACTTAAAACGCGCCACGGGTGCGTTTGCACAGTGGTGAAGGGAGGGGCGGGCGTCAGGTGACATGTGTGCAAACAGGCCCCGTGGCGCGTTTTTAAGATGGGGAATTAAATCCCCTTCATTCCTGAGGGTCCCTGGGGGCCAACTAGCCCACCATGTACTTCTAAAAGCGCCACAGAGCTGCGTTGCAGAGAGGTGTAAAAGGGGCATGGCCTCTGAACACCTCTCTGCAACGCAGCTCCCTGGCGCATACTGGAAGGTACAGGGTGGGCTAGTTGAACCCCAGGGACCCTCATGATTCAAGGGGCCTTAATCCCCCAAGTTAAAGCGAGCCACGGGGCGCGTTTGCACAGATGTCACCTCAGGCCCCGCCCCTCCCTTCACCATTGTGCAAATATTCCTCTAAAATCAGCCGAACTACGAATTCCTATTTACTCACCTGTTATCAGGAGAGACCTCAGTGCTGCATCTTTCAGCCCAGTACTGATCCTGTAAAGTAATTTTAACCGTACTTACCAGTAACTTGAATTTCCTTCCATAGGATATCATTGTCTGCTTTTTGCTGAAAAAGTTTCTAAGTGTCGATTTTTGAAACATACAAATATTCCTCTAAAATCAGCCGAACTACGAATTACAATTTACTCACCTGTTATCAGGAGAGACCTCAGTGCTGCATCTTTCAGCCCAGTACTGATCCTGAAAAGTAATTCTAACCGTACTTACCAGTAACTTGAATTTCCTTCCATAGGCTAACATTGACTGGTTTCACTTGGAAATTCTTCTAAGTGTGCAGTTTTGGAACTTTATAATATTCCTCTAAAATCAGCCGAAATACGAATTCCGATTTACTCACCTGTTATCAGGAGAGACCTCAGTGCTGCATCTTTCAGCCCAGTACTGATCCTGAAAAGTAATTTTAACCGTACTTACCAGCAACTTGAATTTCCTTCCATAGGCTAACATTGACTGGTTTCACTTGGAAATTCTTCTAAGTGTGCAGTTTTGGAACTTTATAATATTCCTCTAAAATCAACTGAACTACGAATTCCGATTTACTCACCTGTTATCAGGAGAGAACCCAGTGCTGCATCTTTTAGCCCAGCACTGACCCTGAAAAGTAATTCTAACCGTACTTACCAGTAACTTATATTTCCTTCCATAGGAATCCATTGTCTGGTTTTCAGCAGAAAAGTTTCAAAGTGTCGATTTTCACAAACTACAAATATTCCTTAAAAATCGCATGTATGACTTAAACGCATTCTTTCAACTGTTTACAGGAGATGCACCAGTGCTGGATCCAGGATCCAACACTGAGTATGAAAAAGTAACGATAACACTACTTACCTGCTAAGTGAATTTCCTCCCATAGGATAACATTGGTGATTCTATGTGGAAAAGTTTCTAAGTGTCAACTTTTAAAATACAATAATATTCCTTAAAAATCACTACTGTAACCAAAACGCTTTTACTCAACTGTTTACAGGAGAAGTCCCAGGACTGAATCTAGGATCCAGTCCTGTGGTTAGAAAAAGTAATCCATAAAGTAACTAATTGCATTTAACTAGAAATTCACATTGAGCTCAATGTTGCATTGTGTTTGAAATTGTGTTGCCCATTGCAACAACTGTAACTACTGTACTTAAAACTCTATTGCCTATTTGCAAACTATTTAAACTAAAGTAATTCATTCTGAGAAAGTATATTTTGTAATGTAATGTATAATGTAATTACAATGTAATTTAATAAATAAAATATCTAAAAATAAATAGTTTTAAAAAATGTAGTAAATCAGTATCAAAAAAATAAATATAACAATTAATACATTTAAAAATTGTCATTTACAAAACCTTTGAAATTCACTGAAAAAACCATAGGTTTTAGGGGCGTTATAGTTAGAAATTAGCATTTAAAAAACCTTTGAAATTCACTGAAAAAACCATAGGTTTCAGGCACGTTATAGTTAGAAATTAGCATTTAAAAAACCTTTAAAATTCACTGAAAAAACCATAGGTTTCAGACACGTTATAATTAGAAATTAGCATTTAAAAAACCTTTGAAATTCACTGAAAAAACCATAGGTTTTAGGGACAGTTATAGTTAGTTGGACATTTCACTCGTACAAAACCCGTGAGAATTCCCCCGTTATAGTTAGTTCAGCTAACTATAACTCGCGCCCACGTAATGCACTGCTGATGACGTCACATATTACATCACTCATGACATGGTCAGTGACATCACTGATGACATCACTGATGACATCTCAAATGACATCACTGATGACATCACTGATGACATCATCCAGTGACTGTGTGTTTCTGTAAAGTTTAAATATGTTTAATATATATAGGGAAAGGCGTATTGAAGAATGAGTGGGTGTATAAGTGTCTGAATGGATGATTTAGTACGTGATTGACTGACTCTACAAGTGAGTGATTAAACGTATCTTACTGAATGCATGGGTTAGTGACTAAACTGTGTGAATGTCTGTATCCGTCTGTTTGTTGGTGTGTAAGTGGATGCATGGATTTGCGAATAGCTACATGAGTGTCTATATGGGTTATTGATTGGTTCTCTGAGTATCTGTATGGCTGCCTGAGTGTTTGTGTGGGTGGGGTGTGTGTGACTCTGTACATAGATGTGTGAGTGGGTGATTCACTGGGTGCATGATTTCAAGAGTGCATCTGTGATGGACTGCTTGGGTGGGTGAGTGTGTGTATGGGTGTGTTAGTGAGTGAATGTATATCTCAGTGGTACATGTGCGAGTAACTACATATGTAAAAGGCAGTATATATGTGTGTTAGAGTATTTAAATGGCTATAAGTGAGAGTATGTGATAGTGAGAGTGGCTGTATGAATGCGTGTGTGCTTGTATCAGTTATTGTATAAGAGCGTAAGAATGTGCTAGTATTTGTATGAGTAAGTGAGCTGGTGTGTGTATAACTGTATAGGTGAGTAAATGGGTGTGTGATTAATTTTTTGCATGACTGACTAGGTGTGTGAGTACCTCTATGGATGAGTGGCGGTGTGTGAGTGTTTATATAGGTGTATGAGTGCATATGATAGTCCTGTACTGAGTGACTGTAAGTATGAGTGACTGTACGGGTGAGTGAGTGGATGTGTGTGTAGACCTAAGAATCAGTGAGTGGGTATGTAGTTTTTGGTGTTGGAGTGTCTATGGTTTTGAGAATGGCAGTCTGTAATTTAGAGTGGGTGTATCAAAAGTTATATTAGGGTGTGAGAAGATGCATGAAATTATCACATGGATGATGTCATCAGTGATGTCATTTGAGATGTCATCAGTGATGTCATCAGTGATGTCACTGACCATGTCATGAGTGATGTAATATGTGACGTCATCAGCAGTGCATTGCGGGGGCGCGAGTTATAGTTAGCTGAACTAACTATAACGGGGGAATTTCTATGGTTTTGTACGAGTGAAATGTCCAACTAACTATAACTGTCCCTAAAACCTATGGTTTTTTCAGTGAATATATATATACATATATATATATATATCTCAAAACAATACCCTTTCAGGCATAGAGTGCCATAAATTATGCAAAAAAAGAAGCAGAGAACTCTGGGTAGTTCTCAAGTTTAGGTGGAAAACAGCTCCTGTATAGAGCACTCTCAACACCAGCGACACTCTAAATGTGCTCACCTCAAATGTCTGCTTTTCTATCAATGTCTTTAAGCGTAGGATTAGCCGAGTGCCATCCACACCGAAGTAGAAAGGGACAACGTCTTTAGCCATTTCTAAGAATATTGTTTTGACTTATACTGTGCCTGGAGAGGTAAAAGACTTTAGCCATTTTACAGCTCGGCATGGATAGCACTGTGCTAATCCTATGCTTAAAGACTTTGCTGTAGAAATGGCTAAAGTCTTTGTTGCTTTCTATCTCGGCATGGATGGCACCGTGCTAATCCTATGCTTAAAGACTTTGATAGAAAAGCAGACATTTGAGGTGAACAAATTTAGAGTGTCGCTGGTGTTGAGAGTGCTCTAAACAGGAGCTGCTTTCCACCTAAACTTGAGAACTACCCAGAGTTCTCTGCTTCATATATATATATATATATATATATACATATATATACATATAACAATAACAAATCAAATGCATAATATAAAATAAATGACTACATTAAATAAATAAAAAATACATTTACTGAAAATATTAAAAAATAATAATAATAAAATATATACATATATATCAAAATAATATAAAATTAAACAAATAGACAAATAATAATATTACTTATATTTAAACAATATTAAAAAATATTAAAATCTGAGAATAACAGATTTACTCTACCCACTCCAGCCTGTGCAATAGTAGGGACAGTGTTGAACTTCAGAGGGGTTAAATTTCCTATTCCCACTCCAGTCTGTGGAACAGTGGGAAAATGTTGAACTTCGGAGGGTTAAATTTACTATTCCCACTTCAGTTTGTGCAACAGTAGGGAAAGCGTTGGACTCCAGATGGGTAAAATTTACTATTACCACTCCAGTGTTTGCAACAGTAGGGAAAGCGTTGTACTCCGGAGGGGTAAAATTTACTATTATCGCTACATTCTGTGCAACAGCAAGGAAAGCATTGGACTTTGGAGGGGTTAAAATGACTATTCCCAACCGAGCCTGTGTAACAGTAGGGGAAGCGTTTGACTGCAGAGAGCTAACATTTACTATTCCCACTCCAGTGTGTGCAACAGTAGGGAAAACGTTTGACATCAGAGAGGTAAACTTTACTATTCCCACTCCAGCCTGTGCAACAGAAGGGAAAGTGTTGTACTTCGGTGGGGTGAAAATTACTATTCCCACTCCATTCTGCGCAAAAGTAGGGAAAGTGCTTCACTTCAAACACATAACATATATGAAACATAACCCTATTAATTTATAACACATATAAACCTCTTAATATGAACTTTATTAATTAACCCAAAAATATATATATATAAAAAATAAACAATTAAACAATTAACATGAGTAGTAAATAAATTATTAATTAATTATCAATGAAAAAATTGTCATTTATGTATTACTTAATTAACTTCCCACACTATACCCCGAAAAACCTACCAGCCCACACTTAAAATATGACTAAAATAAATGAACGTAAAACAATTAACATAATTAATAATCTATTAAAATCAATTAATAATTTAATAATTAATTATTAACTTTCCACCCTATACCCCTACAACCCAAGCAGCCCGCACTTAAAATATAACTTAAAAAATACAGTTATTGCACAATTTACATAATTAATAATCAATTAAATAATTAATAATAAATTGTCCATTATTTGTTTATTACTTATTATTTAATTATCTTCCCACCTTATACCCCTAAAAACCCAACAGCCCACACCTAATATATAACTTAAAAATATAATTATTACATAATTTACATATTCATCAATTAAATAATGAATAATAAATTAATAATTAATGAATTATTAATTAAGTATAATTAATTAGTTTCTCACCCTATACACCTACAAACCTAGCAACCCCTATAACAATATAAATTACTATTAGCAATTACATAACAAACATATAAATCACATAAAATTACAAACTATATTTAAAAATATTAATAACAATTATACAAACACGGATATAAAATTAATATATGAACTAACACACATAAAGATAATTAAAAAACAATCTTTTTACAACTATATTATTGAAAACAATATTAAGAACCATTATATTATTAAAAACAATATTATTTACCTGAAAATCGATATTTCTGCAACTCTATATTTTTGATCCGGTATTTTGTGAAAATATCGTAAATGCATGTATCCTGTCCTGGGCTGATCCAATGGAACAATAAGTTATAGCTAAAACAAAAGTAAAGTTCTATTTGGGCTTCATAAATCTGACAATATGGATATGAGCTCTTTTTAATATCTTTCCCTCGATTTAGTAACAATGATCTCTTGACAGAAGATTATAAATCCAACTTTAACTTTAAAAGGCAATGGACTGGATGATTGTCTTGTAAATTCACAATCGGAGATTAATAATTTCTTTGCATTTTCCACAGTGTTGCTCAACCACCACTAGGTGGAAAGTAGTGTATGTTTCAAGAATAGTCTACTTAGTAAGAAGTAGCTTGTGTATTCATCACACAGCCATTACAATCCACACACAGCCTTACAGGAAATAAAAAAGTTCTTCCTTTGCAATGGATGGACAGTGAGGCATCCATTTTGTTCAGTGAAGGTTACCATATCCACTATATATGGCTGCTCTGCTATGTTTAGTATTCTAGGCTTCTGGTTAACACTGGAAATGGAGATTTCCGGAGCCAGAAGTGATGCTGATAGCTGCACTAGCATCTCTCATGGACACCAGCACTCTGCAGTTATCGATGCCTGATGGCGTTCGGTCCCCACTTCATTCCCACTTCCTAGCATCCCATTTGGACTGTTATTACCCCCCTTGCTGCCTGCCTACTCTCTCTCCTCACCCTCAGTAGGTCTTCTGTAGGGCACAGTCTCCTCTCAGCTGGAGACACTGTGAAGTGATCCACCTCTGGGAAGTATCTGGCCCATAATTTCATTACAAGTGCCTCACCTCCCCATTGACTCCTACGCCTCTCACCGCTGAGCACCAGCTCTCAACTCGGACCATGGCCTCTTCATGTGCCATTGCCACAGAGCGCCCCCTGCTGTGCAAATTCTGGAGGGAAGGGAAGGTTTCACTTCTGCTTCTATGCTGTACCTGTTCTGCAAAGGGAATTCTACTGCAATGCCGATACCGTACCGTACCAGTTCTGCGACGGATGGAAGCCTGAACTGTTGCTTGACTTGCTGCACCTCTTCTGTGAGGGAGAGTGGTTTGCACTGCTACTAACCTCCTGTATCTATTCTGCAGGAAAAGGAGTGTTGGGCTGCTGCTGTGTGGAAAGCTGGCTCCTATCCGAGGCATGCTGGCTCCTCCAGCCCCTGCGCCATGCCTCCTTTTGGAAGGGGATATCAACGGCAGACTTTGTCCTATGCAGATGCCAACAGCATAAGATATTTTGTACTGAAGAGTGTAATCTCCAAGCTTCACTAATATACAACACATCTGCAGCATAGGCCATGATAATACAACCTTCTTAACATGTCTATCCACTATTGGTACCCTTCTGCAACCTCTTCTGCTTATCAATCAGTTTTGCAATCTTTTCAATATAAAAAAGCCAAAATGATTGGCATTTACAATACTTGTTAAAACAAATTATAAATAGCTGCATGCTCACATTTAGCTGAAAAGAAAAGTAGAGTAACTGAGCATATGAAATTTGTAAAATGACATGCGCTTACACACCTAGGAAGTTATGACTAAGGTTTTGCGGAGGTGCTCGCATGGTGATTTGTTCTGCATTCCGTCCATCAATTGTGTGTCTTTTGCTTTCTCGCCCTAAGTGCGCCAGGTATGCCCAGACGTGGGTCCTGGGCTCACTGTGCCACTGGAATCAAGCTATCCTGGCTGAAGAGGGGTGAAACCCCGAAACCGGTCCTAGGATGCTTGTTTCCGGTCCAGGGAGGACCTGGCTTGGCAGTTCGGGCTGGACTGTTCCCATGAGGCACAGGGTCAAGACTGATTTGCATATGGCCAGGTCTAAACTGGGGTGGCATGGTGAGCAAAAGAATGATGGATTTAACCCAGATCTCTTGACTGGGGGTGAATGTTTTGATTTGTTCTGCATTCCGTCCATCAATTGTGTGTCTTTTGCTTTCTCGCCCTAAGTGCGCCAGGTATGCCCAGACGTGGGTCCTGGGCTCACTGTGCCACTGGAATCAAGCTATCCTGGCTGAAGAGGGGTAAACCCCAAAACCGGTCCTAGGATGCTTGTTTCCGGTCCAGGGAGGACCTGGCTTGGCAGTTCGGGCTGGACTGTTCCCATGAGGCACAGGGTCAAGACTGATTTGCATATGGCCAGGTCTAAACTGGGGTGGCATGGTGAGCAAAAGAATGATGGATTTAACCCAGATCTCTTGATTGGGGGTGAATGTTTTGATTTGTTCTGCATTCCGTCCATCAATTGTGTGTCTTTTGCTTTCTCGCCCTAAGTGCGCCAGGTATGCCCAGACGTGGGTCCTGGGCTCACTGTGCCACTGGAATCAAGCTATCCTGGCTGAAGAGGGTGAAACCCGAAACCGGTCCTAGGATGCTTGTTTCCGGTCCAGGGAGGACCTGGCTTGGCAGTTCGGGCTGGACTGTTCCCATGAGGCACAGGGTCAAGACTGATTTGCATATGGCCAGGTCTAAACTGGGGTGGCATGGTGAGCAAAAGAATGATGGATTTAACCCAGATCTCTTGACTGGGGGTGAATGTTTTGATTTGTTCTGCATTCCGTCCATCAATTGTGTGTCTTTTGCTTTCTCGCCCTAAGTGCGCCAGGTATGCCCAGACGTGGGTCCTGGGCTCACTGTGCCACTGGAATCAAGCTATCCTGGCTGAAGAGGGGTGAAACCCCGAAACCGGTCCTAGGATGCTTGTTTCCGGTCCAGGGAGGACCTGGCTTGGCAGTTCGGGCTGGACTGTTCCCATGAGGCACAGGGTCAAGACTGATTTGCATATGGCCAGGTCTAAACTGGGGTGGCATGGTGAGCAAAAGAATGATGGATTTAACCCAGATCTCTTGACTGGGGGTGAATGTTTTGATTTGTTCTGCATTCCGTCCATCAATTGTGTGTCTTTTGCTTTCTCGCCCTAAGTGCGCCAGGTATGCCCAGACGTGGGTCCTGGGCTCACTGTGCCACTGGAATCAAGCTATCCTGGCTGAAGAGGGGTGAAACCCCGAAACCGGTCCTAGGATGCTTGTTTCTGGTCCAGGGAGGACCTGGCTTGGCAGTTCGGGCTGGACTGTTCCCATGAGGCACAGGGTCAAGACTGATTTTCATATGGCCAGGTCTAAACTGGGGTGGCATGGTGAGCAAAAGAATGATGGATTTAACCCAGATCTCTTGACTGGGGGTGAATGTTTTGATTTGTTCTGCATTCCGTCCATCAATTGTGTGTCTTTTGCAAAGCAACTCAAAACATTGTGTCATCATCCTACCCATTATAAAAGTCTGTTGGCACTGGGTAAATTGTGCAGATCAGTAGGACCACCAGTACAACCTTTGGTAAATCTAGGCCCCAGCGTGAGAAAACAAATATTAACTATGTGCCAAAGATGATGAAATATGCGTGTTGTATTGGCAACCAAACAGAATCACTGTGGAGCTGCACTCTGGGAGAAACCGAGTTTTTTGTCATGTTATCAACATTTATATAGCTCCTTTCACTATTAGAGCCTCATTACGATGGTGGTCGGATGAGCGTCCGACCGCCCTCACTGCGGGATGGAGATAGCCCTACATGTAGTCAGCGGTTCCACTCGCCATATTATGATGAGAACGCCGTGTAGGCAGTAGGAAACATGCCTTTTACTCTTGCGGCTTGTGCTGCATCCTGGAAAAAGGCTGCAGCACAAGCCGTAGTAGTAAAAGGCATGTTTGCAAACATCCATGCACCGTGTACCTTTGCCCTGGATGTCGGTCATAATGAGGGCCTCAGTATGACACGGAACAGCTTTCTTGATTTGGAGACCCTTTTTGTACAGTTTTGCGATTTCCACCCATGAGTTGTATTTGACTGTTTTGGTTGTGAATAGCTAGAAGTGACTGGTTCAGTGTCTACCATAGTAAGGTACCTTTTGGTTACTGTAACACTAAATTAGTTTGTTCCTGCTAAAGATCTTTGTAGTATAATATGTGCATGTAAATGAGGTGTCAATCTCCCTACTTGAAACTTCTCCCAGAGACCAGGACCCCAAACCTGTGGTGTCTTTGAAAAACAATACACAATGGAGAAGTGATCTCTGTATCATGCAGGGTGCTTGAGGCTGTGTGTGGGTGGCAATATGCTGCTGTAATGTTTAACCTTCGTAAAAACTTCCAACAAACCTGGGCTTCACCCCTAACGCAAGAGCCTAGAATCATAAGGAGCAATAAATCCTTAACTGTGTATTAGAGACTGTCGGCTAAGCCAATTTCCCTGTTAAAAGAGCAATATATATTGATGGTCGTTGCAATGATTGCATTTCTGATGTTACATCTGCAAAGATTAAGTTAAACAGTATGGAGCCCATTAAACCATCTCATGTCAAGCTGTAATAAATTCCACTCCATTCCCTTTGCTACTATTGCTCCACAGTAAACTCCGAGCCAGGCTGCTGCCACAGACAGTTATTTATAGCAGCTCATTCATCAATAAAACTTCAAAAGAAAGCTGGGGCGCTTCTATAGGCGGGCCAAAGAAAACGAACGTAAGACAACCCTGTTAAGAAACAAAGCTGCGGCGACCACAAGCTATTTAGTGAACGAAAATACTGATTTCTGTACGAAATGCCATTCCTCAAACTATTGTGCGCAATATGAATCCATTTAAAATCTCAGCTTCTATTAGGCAAATGAAACAAACTATTAAACATGGAGTATTTATGTTGGCTGTTGAATGTCCCACTCTCCTAATTACTCTTGGCTTTAACCTACCTTGGACTTCTTAGATTTTAAGTAATCCCCCTAATGGCTTTGAGATCTTAACGTTTCTAAATAATTCATTTTTTCCCAGAAGTAATTGAGGGCATTTTTTTTGTCTGTAGATTTTTTTTAATTTATGCGTGATTTGTTCAAGATTTTGGATAGAAGAACATTTAGCTACATGACCCTTTTATGACACTTCATTTTTTCTTCACTCTTTAAATGTTGTTCTGCTACTTCATACTCTCGTTTTATTCGTCGCATGAACATCACGTGATTCATCCTCATTAAAGAGAATTTAACAAGACTTGACTGCCACCCAATCAATAAACTTATACAGTACACACTATAAGAACAAGCATTGGCAAAACCAATAGGTCTTTGCCCTAAAAAGCCAAACACTTGTCTTTGCCATTGCCTTCTGCTAATCGCATGTGTATGCATGCATCAAGAAGCATACACATGAATAGATGGCAATCCTGCAATGGATTGTCTATTACAGAAAGCTCTTTCCAAGACAGCTGATGACGCACATGCTTGTGCCTAGATGTGCGCATGTGAATAGTTTGTGATGAAAATGGCCATTTTTAATGTTCTGTTCGAACATGACTGATAGCTATGTACGAATGGTAAATTAAAAAGTACAGAAAAGTGAAAAAGAAGTGTGCTCACAATGCACACAATTAATCAAGTTGATTGGCAGCACTTTGCAGCTGCAGGGCCCTTGTAAATAAAATGCAGGCAGGACCGCTCAAACGCCAATGGAGTCGGTGCACAATAATGGGCGGCTGACCTGTTATCAATGTACAAAACAAGAATCCTTATTAGTAGAAGAAAGTAAACAGCCAGCACTCCATTGTAAAGGTACACCCAGTAATATAATCAGCGATAACATGTTTTGGCACACTCCACCCTCCTCAGAGAAAGTGGAAGAGGGGGTGGAAATAGAAACAAGCATTGAAAAAGCCAATAGGTCTCACCTTTGAGACCTATTTGCTCTGCCAATGCCTTTTACTTATGCTATCAAACATTGGCAAAGGGTGTACAGCATGAACAGAATGTGAGAAAAACAGTGTGATCATGCCGCTAAATCATTTTGTAGGCTTGCGCATGCGTCATGCTATATGCTAGTGACACGGGTGCCACCATTTTTTTTATTGACCGATTCGAGATGACCAGTAAATATAAAAAATATGGAAATGAAGTAGCACAAAAGCCCTTTTATTTAGAAAGTGGAAAACAAGCAGCCATTTGCTGCCTGGTCCTTGAAAAATAATATAAAATAAATAGAAATGCAAGGGGAGGGTACTGTGGAGGAGTGAGTCATGGTAACGGTTGGGGGACGAATGGAAAAGCCCACGAGCATAGTGCCAATATCGGCAACACTCACCATCCCCCCATACAGCAATCTCCTAGAGAAATAACCAGACAAGACACCTTCTTTGTGGAGAAAACTGCTGCAGGTTTATTAGCATTACAAATATGCCAACATGGTGGGTTATCTTACGGGTGATCCCAAGGCAGGCAGCCCCTCGCCGCCTGCCACCTGATGAGCCAAATTACACTGTGGCCTTACCCAACGGTGTTTGCCATATTATGGGGGAGGGAAGACCCCTCCCACCGGTGGACCAACAGCCCACGCCCCTGCTCACGCCCCATAAGGGGGCGGCGCCTGCCAGGCAACCCCCGGTTGCTCAGGTCCACAACTGCCCGTAGGACTAACTGGGCGCTGTCGCTCCTCCAGGGTCCAACGCGAGGACCTCCCTGTGGATATTTGGCCTTTGCACCCTTGTGCTTCTGTAGATGGTACCCGTATGTACCTACAGCCTCTGGATCGCCCTGTAACTCCGCCTGCAACACAAAAGAATACATTAGACAAAAACCCGCCCCACACACACTGCCTGACCGCCGGGTATGCGGTAGGGAGGGAAACAGCGTCAGGGTAGTGGGCAAAGAGGGCGCCCAGAGGGCGGGGAGAGGTATATGTACCTCACCCCCCTCCCCGGAAGTGACGCGGCACACCGGACCCCTGAGGGTCCCAAACACTGGGAGGCTGCTTCCTGTGCCATCTTGTGGCACTAAGGCGGCCGCACTCTTAGCGGGTCTCCTTCGTGGACCCCGGGCAGCCTGCATAGTGCCAATATCGGCAACACTCGCCATCCCCCCATACAGCAATTTCCTAGAGAAATAACCAGACAAGACACCTTCTTTGTGGAGAAAACTGCTGCAGGTTTATTAGCATTACAAATATGCCAACATGGTGGGTTATCTTACGGGCGATCCCAAGGCAGGCAGCCCCTCGCCGCCTGCCACCTGATGAGCCAAATTACACCGTGGCCTTACCCAACGGTGTTTGCCATATTATGGGGGAGGGAAGACCCCTCCCACCGGTGGACCAACAGCCCACGCCCCTGCTCACGCCCCATAAGGGGCGGAGCCTGCCAGGCAACCCCCGGTTGCTCAGGTCCACAACCGCCCGTAGGACTAACGGGGCGCCATCGCTCCTCTAGGGTCCAACGCGAGGACCTCCCTGTGGATATTCGGCCTTTGCACCCTTGTTGTGCTTCTGTAGATGGTACCTGTATGTACCTACAGCCTCTGGATCGCCCTGTAACTCCGCCACAGCTCTGGGTGTGGCCACCGTCACCCCAGAGCTCCCCACCAAGATAGTCTCCATTACTTACACAATGCTGTCTCCAATGCCTCCCCCAGATCAAGTAGGAACAGATCCATACCCACTCTGGACAGGTGGACCCCATCTTCATCCAAACACCCTGTGGCCTTAGAGTGCAGTAACCCATGACGGATGAAGCCAAAACCCCTTTGCTCAGTGAATTTCCTCATGGCACTGTTAACCTTCCTGCGAGAGACCTCCATGGCTTCCTTAGATTGTGTGCCCTGCCATACCCGCCGGGGCGTTATCTCAGACCACCATATTTCACAGGTCCCCAGCTGGTTGCTCATATTACACATGGTGACCGTCATTTCTTGAAGTAGTACCCTTCTCCCCAGCGCTGCCAGGTCATTCCCTCTCAGGTGTATGACCATCACATTAGGAGGAGGAATCCCCCCCCCAGTTTCTGCTGAAGCAGGTCCAGCGCATGCCTGGGTATCCTATCCAGATAATGTCTGTGGCCGTGAGGCCGTTAACTCTCCTGCGCGAGGATTCCTGGCCTCCCCTGACTGGGCTCCTTGCCCCATTAAGCGAGGGGTTATGCCTCACCCCTAATAACTCACATGCCCCCCAATTAGTTGCTTATCTTACGCACTCTATATTGAGTACTGCACACCTTCCTATACACTCTGCTTTGTACTTAAGCATCTTTACCTGCCTTCTGCTGGTTCGAGGGCCTCTCCCAGGTCCAGCAAACACGTCCATACCCACTCTGGACAAGGGTAGGCATCTTTACCTCCATCCCGCTGATACCCGGGCCTCTCACCGGTCCAGCAAACAAGTCCAAGGCCACTGTTAACAGGTGAAACCCCATCTTCTTCAAAGTACTCCCCTAGGACTAGGCAAGCATGGAGGACTTCATTTCTTACAGCAGTGCCTTCCTACCCAAAAAAGTCAACTCAGTGCCTCCTAAGTGTGTGTCCCACTGTTAGGAGGGGAGACCCCCCCCCCCCAGTCTGTGCCACAGTTATCTTTAGCAAGCTGCTCATCGCAAGCCTAGGCCCCCCAACCGAATTAACTCAGTGGTGGAAACAACCCATGCCTCCGTTTCCTGCATTCCGCCCCTTGTGCCACCCTCAAGATGCACGAAAGGCCATATACCCAGACCACTGATCCTCTGGACAAGGGTAGGCATCTTTACCTACATCCCGCTGATACCCGGGCCTCTCCCCGGTCCAGCAAACAAGTACAAGCCCACTATTAGCAGGTGAAACCCCATCTTCTTCATAGCACCCTGTGGACTAGACAAGCAAAAGCATAACTCCCATGCCCCCAATTGTTGCCTAACTTACACATAGAGGACTTCATCTCTTGCAACAGATCCCTCTCCCCCACGAGAGTCCAGTGTGTGCATGGGGCCAGTGCTCTTGGCTAGTGGAGCCCTGTAGTAAATCATACGCAGAACTTGCCTGCCCTTTCTTTTCCTCTTGCCTGCAAGTCCATCACCATCTGCAAGCGATCTAAAGATGCTGAGTCACCATGCTGCAGTCCCCACCCTGGCGTGAGTGGCCCGTGCCAAACTTCTGCTAATGTAAACCAGGAAGCCGACAAGTGGATGGTGAGAACGGGAGGACAGTTTGAAACGAATCCCCCCAGTCTGACTGTGGACTTTTACGGATGTTGTGTAGCCGTCCCGGTGTACCCACCCTGGTGTGGATTACCCAGCCCCCAGATTGGGATGTTGCTGGGATGCAGGAGAGGAGATGTAGGAGGTCTAATACACTTTATCATCCAGAGTCCTCCAACCAGTGTACCCCACACCTTGAGGACCTTGCCCCCCTCTAAGGGCACCCACTCCTACCCATCTGGCTGGGCCAGCTATGGGGCAGGCAGTCTCATCCATAAGTGAAGCATCCTGTGGTACCCACTGCTTATGTTGAGGGGCATCCCCGTTAACTGGCCACCTCCTAACATGGCGATCGCACGCTAGCCCCACACCTTCTGCCTGCGAATATAAGAGCTGGTATTCCGGGCTGATGTCCCCTCCTAACGCAAGACATGCACTTACAAAACTTCTGCCAGTGTGAAATCACCGCACTGTGCCCTATATGCAGTGACAACTTACACCCCCACCAGGCTACCTAGTTTGCTTCATTATCCCCGGAATTGCTAACCCTCCCCCGAATAAAAACTTGGGTCATTTCCCTCCTGGTTGGAAGGACCTGCCGACTTTACTTAAACCATCGTAGCCTTTTAGTGCTTTAATACCTTGTTTCCCCAACTCTGAGGCAGCAGCCCCTAGCGGATGGCAACTTACCCCACCTGCCTAGCTCAACTGGCTAACCGGGCAGGGGATGCTTAACTGAAGCACCTGTCACTTGGCCACGGGGCGAATGAGCCACTACTTTGCTGAGATGGCACGACCTTTACACACCTATTCCAAACCTACCCAGGGCGTGTTTGCGCACCTTCAGCCCGGGGGACATCCTATCCATGATTAACACGTTAACATTGCTACCCAACTCAAAGGGACTCATTTTATCGTCCTCAGGAGGGAAAAAGTCTGAGGGGGCGGCACCCTCTCTGATGGGATGGCCGTAGCAAAAGGTTGCCCCTACGTACTTACACTATGCCCTATGCTTAATGGCCATGTGTTCAAAACCTGTCTCCTTGAGTGCGGGGCTTGCTAAATACCCTCCTGCTAGCATAAAATCCGGTTGCCCATCTAATACCAACCAAAAGAAAGCGTGCCCCTGCAGCTTTTCGCCCCTGTATGCTAGCACCTCTGTCTTCCTCCTAGCGCTGTCCCCGCACTTGGCACCGCTGCCGCCCATACCCCAACTGGGTTGCCTGGGCATCTGCCCTCACCCAAGATGCCACCCTCATAGCACGGTTCAACTCCCAAAATTTGCATGCCGATCTCATGCAAGATCAGAAAAACACAGAAAATAAGTGCACTCTCCAAATGGCCTAGGAAAAGCTCACCTGCCCGCTAATTTTTTGCTTCGTCACCCAGATTTCCCCCTTATCCCCGCACCAAGTCGAGCCCCCCCTACAAAGGGGACCCCAACCCTATGGAAGGGTAACGCTCATCCGGTGGTGCAGCACCTAGGGGGGTAATGAAAGAGTGAGAAATGGGCGGCAGGTGTATTGAAGGTAACTGGGGGATGTATGGATATTGCAGGTCTTGTACTATGCCGTGCATTCCTAAAACTAACATTAGATTCATGATATGAATACAAGGAGCTCTGCCCCTGGAACGGCCCACGTGATTCGAGACCCGGGCAGGAAGGCACGCGACCCGCCCCAATCCCTATAACCCACATCGGCCCAGCTGTGCCCCAAAGACCTCCACGGATTCCGCACGTGCAGTGCTTAACCTGTATAAAACTATCTGCCAGGACTGCGTCCGGCAGCCACTTCAGTTGCACCACACATAGCTCCTGTCGTGCTGCCCAAACATATTAACATCGCAACTACTGACCCTGGCACTGTGCAACTATCTGCCAGGACTGCAGTCAGGCGGTCCCTTCAGTTTGCCCCACACATAGCTCCTGCTGTGTTGCCACTCCTGGTAACCTCACAACTCCTACCCTGACAATAGTCCAATTGTGACAAAACAGACTATTCCAGGCCCCAACGGCTAAAAGAATGGCATGGGCAGCATGCACTAGTAATTTCAATATGGTCCGCCCTGCCCAAGGACTGATGCAATTTGGAGCATGGGGCCTAGCAATGGGTGTCTTTATGAAAAGAAAACAATAACTGGCCACGCAAAGAACCATGGTCAGACCCTTAGATGTCTCTGCGGTAGGGAGTTGTGGAACACCAGACGGGCCATATGCAAGAGACTAGGATGCCGTTAAGCTTCAACCCAGGGATAGTGACTTGTGTTTTCAACATTGTAACACAGCAGCAGCTCACTGATAATACTGCAAATAATATCTGTGACACCCACCACCCCATTTTTGAGGTCCTGCTTTGGTCTAAGAGATACTTTCCTTAGAAAACCTTTCCTTATAACACTAATGTATCCAGCCTATCAACTGCACACCACATAGTGCACATACCATATGTGCTTTATTAAATATAGCTGTAAAGCAGAGACACGTGTAGCGACAGTACCCAAGGATGAAATATACCAGTAAATAAGAAAACGTCGATGCGATCAATGGCTCTTAACCATGTCCAGTGGACCAGTTCCAGGGCCTGGCCTCCCTCACCATAGCTGAAAGATTCTCAGTCATTCCCAACAGACTGCTGCTGATAGAACAATTACACAGCTGTATGACCAGTAGGCGAAGATAGGCGCTATGGAATAACCGCATCAGCTACACCTACACAGGCAACTTTTGACGCAAAACATTCTGAACTGCGGCTCACCAGAACATGAACTGCACATACACGCGGCCGAGACACTAATCACCAGACTCGCTGCATGATGTAACTGACGTGTTTCCACGTACCATTAGAGGATCTGGTTCGAATATGGAGGGCAGAGGATCTGGGATCAAAACACATTGAACAAAGCTGCCAAAGTTTTAAATTGCTATGTGTGACCTTTTCATAATTCAGTGTAATTAGTGAAAATTAACCAACTATCAGTGACACTTTTTCGCAAGCATAATCAAACCAAGAAGATGATGAAAACATAAATATCAGGAATTGCACCAGTTTGTGCAACAAAACCCCAAGATGATCGTACCACTGCTGCAAAGCACCAGAAACGGAAGGGCCCTTAGTGCTGTAATTTTGCAGTTTTGGAAGGACAGACACACCGAGCGGCTCCCCCCACACACAGATGTAGCCTGTGGTGAGTGTAGAGTGATAGGTTAGTTTTTCCGAACTCAATGTTATAAGCAACGGACTTTAACTGACTGTGGAATGTGACCAGCCGCATGGAACAATTTTCCTTTTAAATTCCACTTTATACACAAAATAATGAAGCTGCAACTGTGACTGGAAAAATATCTTCCCAACAGACACATAAACTCCCTCCCTCAATTGTGCCAGTATCGCAGCACATCCTAAAGCTCGGACTTGGGCAAACACTCCCTACGCATTAGCAATACTTATCTCTTTAATCCGAATGAAAGCCGATTCTGTGTGACATTTTCCCTTACAGTTTCAAGCTGACACTTGTTCCCACACATACAACAAAGTTACATCGGCTGAAAGTATTTCTTCAAATCGCTCTGCCTCCCCAGGCCTACGCGGGATAGGGCCCGAACACCGGCCCGCCGTGATTAACGCAGCGTTACTTTAAACTATAAACCACGAAGTCATATACCTTTGCTTGAGTTGCCGCCAAGCGCCCCGTTCGATTCCCCATAAATGCACCTCACGTGCGGGGCGGCCGCCATTACTGCGCACGAGCGGATAAAAGTTAACATGTAGGCAATCTGGATACTGGTCATGCAACATAACTACCGGATTATAGGGCACAAATTAGGCGCTTGCAATAAAATCTGCCCCTAAGACATAATAACCATTTGCTTAAGTTCCACCCTTTCCACCACGCCCCGCAATACTACCCCTAAATGACATCACGTGAGAGGCGGTCATGAAGGCGAGGCACCATGCCGCTGGCTCTAAACGCTTGTCTTGTTGCTAGAAGATGAGACGTCCCAAGCCATCGGAGAGAAGGCCCATCTTCTGTGTTCCTTGTTTTTTGCCAATACGCAGCTTATTAAACAAGCCACAGACAAAGCCAATGTGCCTCGCCTTTCAAAAGCATTATCCGGCCTATTAGCTGTGCTGTTTGCCCATGCATAACAGTCTGTCCAACCCAAGCAATTACAATGAGGTGACACATTTGCGCGCATGCCCCAAAAATCCATTCATTTGGCTTGCGGCCCCCAGAGTAACACCCTTACAGCTAATCTTCCCAGCAGCAGCCATCCCATGTGGGCAGAGCCTGAAACCCCCATTGGCACTCTACCTCAATGCAGGCCCCACCCTCCACACATTCAATCTGTCGTGGAGCATGCGGTGCATGGCAAAACAGACATCAGGCCACCAGAAAACCGGGTCCTATCCCCTGTTGAGGTACGAAGTCCAACCACTCGAACCATCTTTATCGCGCCCACGCGGGGACTCCTCATTGCCTAATAGACTTCCTTGCCTTACCCGAAAGTCAGACAATGGGGGCCTTGACACTTTGGCCTAGAGCACAGCAAGCAGCCGCAAATAGTGTTACCGGGGGCGAACCCGGGCCGCAGTAACGTCGGAAGAAGCTTTACCCGAGTTACCCTGCAACTGCGCATCACAGACACTCCGTTTGTGCCCGGTTTCCGCCTATCGCAGGCCCCGTTTTTCCGACCTTTTGAGGCCTGCCCGGGTCAAGCGTGCAACCCTGGCGATGTCATACCATTGTAGGCAACATACCCTCCGAGACGATTGGCCTGCTCGGCTCTGTTGCCATGCCCACACTGTCACCATACTGCCCAGTTGTTCCCTGCACTCCAATACCCACTAATGACCTGCCGCACTGAAAGGCCACAGAGAGGAGGGGGAAGGGTTGGCTGCCCATGGGCTGCGCTTGCTGTGGTCCTACAAACAAATGCTCCCCACAACTGCACGCTCGGCCATTATGCGGTCGTGCTCGTTCCCTGCCTTATGCGCCGCAATGCACATAGAACACAGTGGGAGCCCAGGCACCAGCTGGGGATGCGAGTCACCCACGCGGTTACACTGCGGATTCCTCTTAATTCGAAGTGTATAGGCAGTTCAACAATTACTGCTCTCCTTACGAGCTGGGGCCGGCCCGTGCCGACGGGCATCCTACGGACCCAACGGGCCCCGACGCAACCAGGACGCGATCCATGAACCTCTGTTGCTCTTTGTGCCACCCCCAGCTCGCAACCTGAAAACGGCTACCGTCTCGGACCCCGGTCGATAGGAAACGGACCATATTGTGTGACTGGGCTTGCCAAAGGAACCCCAAATCACCACGACACCCGCGGCACCTCCGGCCCGTGGCAAGACTTGAGCAGCAGCCACCCAAGCCTCCAACAGCAGAACGAAGGCGCCCACCCACGCTGCCGAGCCCGCCCGCACCTAGTGCTCTCCCAAATTGGGCCTCGAGGGCAGGCTCGCAGGTCACACCAGACCGCGCAGCATCTGGGCGGGTGGCCGACCTCACCACCACAGTTGCCTACTACGTCCCCCTGGACGACCTTAGATACCGGGAGCGCAGCCCCTCCCTCTCCCCCTCCATGTGGGCCCCAAACCCAAACGGTGGCTGGATGGGGACGCACTCGCGATAAAAAGGAGGGGGGTGGGGGTGTGCTAGGGACTCACCGCGCGAAGAGCTCCCAGACCCGACCAGAGGGACGATCCAAACGGCGTCAGGGTAGTGGGCAAAAAGGGTGCCCAGAGGGCGGGGAGAGGTATATGTACCTCACCCCCCTCCCCGGAAGTGACGCGGCACACCGGACCCCTGAGGGTCCCAAACACTGGGAGGCTGCCTCCTGTGCCATCTTGTGGCACTAAGGCGGCCGCCCTCTTAGCGGGTCTCCTTCGTGGACCACGGGCAGCCTGCAAATGAGCAACAAGGGGGGGGGGCAGAAAGAGATGCACAGGAGGGAGAAAATAACACAAAGGAGAAGCACATGGGCAAGTGCAACAGGGATCACAGGGAGAGACGCTCATGGGTTAGAGACTACAACACAGAGGGTGAGTAGGAGACAAACAAATGGATGAGAGAGCAACACAGAGCGGGGGAGATAAGCACATGAGCTAGAAAACCCATGCACTCTAATGTAGTGCTTAAGTAAAAAGAAACAAGTAGTTCCCTAAAAGCGATCAGTGTTCCCTAAAAGTGATCAGGTGTACAACACAAATGCTCCAAGGGATAGACAAACACAAGATGGACAAGGCAAACTATCAAATAAGAAGCAAGCAAATGAGAGTGACAATAAAGCTAGCCAATGGTAAGCAATGGGAGGGCTTGAAGCCCACTGTAAATTCTTTATCAGCTGAAAATTGATCTTCAGCAACCAGACAGCTTGTGCTGTCTTGCAGGCTGGACCTAAAAAAGAAGGCATTCTCACAAATAACCTTTGACCTTCTGTAAGCAATAGAGCAGTAAACACAAAACGGACCCAGTTTCCTTCATGGGGGCGGCATAGAAGGATATTTTATTTATGATTTCATCTGCAGCAAGAGCAGATGTAATCTAAGTTTATTTTAAGATTAAAGTAGAGTTCACAGCAGGAATGGAGCCAAGCTGCATTTTGTAAACTATTAAATCATTAGCCATTATACTTTGGACAGTAATGTTTGGGAATTACATAAGCTGTGCTAATGGGCTGCCGCGAGACAGCTGGGGGTCCTAACGTCTCATGCAACAAAATTGAAGAGATTGTCTTTTGTTGCCGGTCCGCTGTCGACTTAGAAAACGTTGAACCGCAAGTGTGGAAATGGATATTTCAAATTGTACAATGTGCTAAGCTGTACTAAGCTTGTTGTGTCTGCCTCCACGCAGGCTACCAGGGTCTCAAATGAAAGAGCCTGTCCAATAAAAATATCAGTGCGTTCCTCTCACTATTTGACGGATCATGTGACATCATTGCTGCCGTAACGTGAACTCAGCGGAATAACAATATGTACCAGCTTATGAACATTAGACACACTTGCATTGTCAGATTTTTGCGGCTACTGTATGTTAGTACTGTATGGAATAGCAAACCTTGGACCAGTAGATTTTGGCAAACTAAAAATATGCACATTAATGGAGAGTAGGAAAAATGATTATTGTGAATTTCTGTTCACCACTCTGCAAATTATTTTAATGGTGTAGCTAGTAAAAGTGACAAAGAGCCAGTTGTATGCCAGAATATTGGTAGTACAAATTTCGTGTAACAGAAATATCATGTTCAAAATATTTTGTACAAAAATATAGCTATATTTGGTGTAGATTTTTTATTACTTATTGGTATTTATTATTTTTTAATTATTACTTATAATGGTATGATAATTTTCTAAACTATATTTAATACAGAATATGTCTATCAGACAGTATTTTGGTTACAATCTTCCAGTACCATGCTCAAAAGTCTATGTACTATAATATGCAATCTAACATATGTAAGAAATTAGGCATTGGCGGCTGCAGCCCAGGAAACAGAGAACAATAGTTTCCTCACCATTGGCTACAAGACCTCCAATCAAGTGTTGACAGCAAAGAGAGAAGACTCAGAGGGATGGTAAGGTCACAGGAGGGGCAGCAGGAAGAAGAAAGTTGCCACTGTACAAATCAATGGATAATGTTTTTGCTAGCAGCATATTGTCTAGTTTTGGAGGTCACGTCTCCAAAACCAGACAGACAAGATAGTCAAAGCAGGTTGTACAGAATATAGCTGCCAAGGTGGCAAAAGGTCTGCAACAAACGAGGAGAAATTCAAGAGCCTAAACAGTAGAATTTGGAAGACAGAGGCAGAAGGTGGAACGATAGACATATTTAACAAACTTACTTTGAGGCCATAAATAGGCACTGCACGAGGTAAGCATGAACCAATACATGAATGAATGAAAGAGAAAATGTATTTAGCACAGCAAATTGTCCCTTGACTTGCTGCAGCACATTGCTGTGGAAGTGTGGCTCTAGAGCTAGGGGGTTATGCTGTAAAACTGGCACTTTGGACGGCATGAATTACAAATGTAAACTCTTCGAATAAAGGGTGGTACGTTTAAGGATGCTCTGTCCAATAGAAATCTTGGAGACAACATTATTAACAGATATAAACAAGCAATGGCAAAACCAGTCGGTCTGGATTTAATATGTAAATTCATACAAACTGTATTTGCATGTCCATTATTTTCAGGTATTGCCAGAACAAAGCCAGAGCTCTTGGTTTTGTTATTGCTCATTTTGTTTTAAGCAGCTGGATTGCATGTGATTATGCATGTGTGTATGTATTGTATTGTATTGTTACCCCTGACGAGTGTGCATGTGAGGGTATGTTTATGTGTATGTGTCAAGGTTTGGGTATTCCTGTGTGTGAAAATCTATGCGTGTGTTTGTGTTTAAAACTCTCACACGATTCCTGACGAGAACTTTAAAAAGTCTGCTGCAGTGGAAAAACAAAGAATAAAAAGTATTGCTTTCTATATACAGTGTTTCTAGGAGACTAAGAAAAGGTGTGATAATGCAGTGCACTTTTGAGATGTAAAAGAATGCCTCATGAATTGCAATGCAAGCATTCCATATTAGACAGAATGATACATCCAACTGCTGATGGCATGAGGTGAGAGAGAAATGCACCTCTGGGTGGAGCCAAAGCCCATTTTGTGCATATTATTTTGAAGATGTTGTAACAGCTGCTGTGTCAAGCCAGACCTCAAAAGTTGTGGGACTCAATTAGTAAATAATCAAGGTGTAGGAGCAGTAAGAGCTAATACTGAGAGAGTGAATGAGATAAATATTCTGTGTTGCAGAAAGTATGGAGATCGAAAGGCCAGCTTGGCCAGAGGACCCTTTACTGGCTATCAAAACCTACACCAGAATCCCCACACTGCTGCCAGTATCCCCTGAAATTAGAAGACTGGGACCGTCAGCAGATCGAAGCTCTGTAGGGCATTTATTACTACCATAAAGAGAAGTGTTGAGCCGGGGAAGTGTTTCAACAAAATGACACGCTGCTGGGGAACTGCTAGGGAGGATCTGGTTCATTTCTGATCTTCGTATTTACTATTGCACAGGGCATCTCAGTGAATTCCAGTGCCTCTTTAGTCATTACAAGATATGTGGAAGTGTCTATTGTATCGTCTATCGTATACTTCTTTTTATACTTGTGCGACTTGATAACCACTTAATGCTGTATTGTTCAACTATGACTCTTATGAATCCCCTCATGCACCTCTTGTAAATGTTGTCACATAACATCTAAAGCTCTCTGATACCTTCGGGCCTAGCTAGCGCTATATAAAACTCAAAAATAATAATAATATTAACCTACTAGCCAGGATTTTGAAGCAAGAATCATGCCACAAGAACGTATGGGCTTGTTCATTCTTTAGCACTACCCACAAAAATGCAGTTAACCACCCTTTCCTCTTGTAGCTTGAATTGTTGAAGACCTCGCTTGACAGCATATTTGATAATTTCATGATTTTTGGATGTCTGCTGGAAACAAGAACTTATGCACTTAAAAATAAACCTAATGACTAGCACTTATTATATCCTAATGCACTTGTAATAAGGAAGATAGGATGTCTGCAAGGTTTGCAGCGGACATCTCGTCCAGAAAACCCTAAATCAGATCCATAGTTTTCAGACTCATAATAAATTATTATTTGTTTTGTTTACATGCCTTTTATGTGTCTAAAGAAGAGAAATATGTCAGATTTAATTTTTATTTGTGGACACTTTAAATTTTACCTTAACTATTAATGAGTCCCCATCTTCTTTTCGAGTAAAATGGGGATGAAACCAACTCTTCCTTCTCAGGAGTACTCATTTTCTCATGGATAGCAAACAGCTGCTTCATAAACTACACTTTAATTCTCAGTCCATATTATAAATGAGAATACTACTCTATTGCTTAAATTCAATAAAAAATGAAGAGCATCTATGGGGTCTAACATGAACCCAGACAATGTTTTAGGCATTCACATTCCTTTACTGTGATGCATATTTCAAGAGAGAATGGAAAAAAGTGAATTTTACCAATTTTGCTTTTGATCTGAGCCTTCTTTTCCTTCTTCCATCATGAATGCAGATCGAAATGCTTATATATATTCACTGTATATTTACTGTGAGTAAATTCCCCTTTTTTGCCCGCCCCCATTTTTTCTGAATTGTATTGCTGTTTTCACACTCTGCACACTGGGGCACTGCTGACCAGTGCCCAGGGTATGTGCTTTGACTCCTTAAAAATGTAGAAATTAGTTAATTCCTAATTGGCTTATTTAACTGCACCCATGGAATAGAACATTTTGGGGCCGATTCCGATTCGGGCCGGAATTCTCTCCGACCGAGCCGGACCCGGAGAGAATTCCGACCGAATCGGACCCTAGCAGTCCGACCGAATGAGTACGATGCGTTCGCATGCCATCGGACTCGATTCGGTCGGACTACCATTGAAGTCAATGGGAGCCTGGCGTACGACGCGTACGCGGGCTCCCATTGACTCAATGGGTGCGAGGCGAACAAGGGCGCCCCCTACAGCGTGTACGCGTCCATGCGCATCGCGGCGTACATGCACAGGTAGGGGGGACCCATGGGTCCCCCCTGTGTGCGACTCGCGCGCCTACGCGTACAGGGGGGTCCGACGTGGACCCCCAAAGTCCGGCTCCGACAGCTTTTTCGAGCCGGACGGCGCGAGTCGATCGGAGTGGTCGCGGCACGCATCGTACTTACCCGGCCGGGAAACGTCTCCATAGCACGGTGCGAGTCGTGTCCATGCGAGTCGGTCGGAGCGTGTTGAAGCCGCGTTCGAGTCGGTCGGAGATTTCGCGGGTGCCTGCATCGTACTCGCTCGGCCGGACCCGCGTACGATTCGGTCAGGAAACAGGGCTCCGAATCGGATCCGGTAAATCCGAATCCGATTCGGAGCACTACCGGCCGAGATCGGAATCGGCCCCTAAATGTCACTTGTGGACTACAGTACTTACCCACAAGTATGACAAAGGAAACCATGGCTTCAGGCATAGCATTGTAGCCTGCCTACTGAAGTAAAAAACCTGCAGTGCGACCTGTTAAAATAACCCTTTTTACCAGGTAAACCCTCCCTTTAGAATGTTAGTAAGTTAACAACTAATTAAGCCTTGTAGCCCAGAAGGTACGGTGTATGGTATTTAAAAGTGGGATGTAAAGAAAATTGATGCTACCATGTCCATACATTGACATGGTTCTAGAAGCTATTTTAACTGTGGCATGCCTTGCTGTCCCATGTAGAAAACCAGTACAGATTAAAATACTGATAATGCTATCTTGGCAACAGGACAAGCTAGAAAAATAATTAAACCACTGTATTTAACATATTTAAAAAAAAATCTAATTCAATGCTGAAGTTAGATTTTTAATAAACACTAAGGAAAAGGAACTTTTAGAAAGTATCTTTACCTGCCTGAACTGTCAGAAGGTTATTTAGAGTGAGTCTCTGCCAGCTACCAGCCTCTGTGCTCAACAATAGGGTGACCTGAAGGGGCAGAGATGAGTTGTGTGAGCTCCACAGAATAGTCAAATTGGGGGATATTGGTATCCTGTTGAAATGACACTGTCAAATCCACTTTGACAGGGCTGAAGCATCCTGTTGAAACCACACTGTCAACTGGTGCTCAACAGGTCTGTTGAGCCACATGTAACACTTAGGGTGCACTTGAAAGCAAGAGAACAGGATTCCAGGGCAATTCCTGTGTATACTATCTGGTTGCCGAGTGACCCTGCTTTTTTCCTACCAGAATTCTGTCTCAGGGCTTGTTGTGGATACAGTGCCTGCTTCTAATTGGATTTTAGTGTTAGATGTGGGAGGACACTGGTTATTTCCCTATGACACTTCCACACACACTCCTATCCCTCAAAGGCCAAGTTTAGTGTCAGCGAAGATTTTTGTCATCTTGAAAATGTCTTGGTGCATGGCATTTTGGGTCTATTTGTAGTAAGGCAAACAAGAACTATTGAAGAAGTTGGTAGGGTTCAACACATTGGTTAGGGAGTTCCTAGGAGTCATCCCGGCCCACTAACTGGTACCAAGCATAAATGTGGCACCCCAAGGCAACTTCATCAGGACACCACTGGATACCAGGTGGACTGAATCAGCCGCATTTGGCTTATGTCACCTGTGAGAAGGACCTGAAGAGGTTGGACATTCTTCCGCCTGAAATCCAAGGACAGTAATGTCTCCAAGGTTCAAAAGGCTGATCCCTGCATGGCTCCAGGAATACAAAAAGGCTGAAGATAACATTCCTGTGAAGAATCCCAGCTAACCAGTGGCAACTGGTCCTTGGCTGGACTTTGCTGTTGCCCTCTGCCTGATACTCAGAGAGTTTCTAAGTACTCCCTCTGAGGCCCTGGTCCTTGGAAGTGTATTCTTGTGGCTGCTTGGGCCCCAAATGGTGTTTAGTAACTAATATTTTTTTTTTAGCTCCAGAGCTTCAGGGGCACTGACCTTGCAAAGTATCTACCTAGCAGACCATGGTGTCGGATTGTATGATAGGTATGTTTTTCGTGGAGATGAGTTTTTCCTCAGGAAAATAGGAATTGGGACTTAGAAACATTTTCAAACTTTCCTACTTTCAGGCCCTAGTGGGGGTCAATCTACTTGGTTTACCTGAACCATGCTCCATTATGGTTGGCCTAAAATCATGCCTAGGTCCTGGTTTACTGCGATTATTGACTACATTGGCACTTTGCACTTCTTGGTGATTTTTTCATTTACATAAATTGGAGTCGGGGTTTAATTGTGTTGTGAATTCAATTTTTTAACTGTTTTGATGCTTCTAAATGCTTTACATATGTTCAGTTAAGCCTATCAGCTCTGTGCCATAGCTACCAGGGGTTGAGCTCAGGTTTAAATGACTGAAACCTTTGACTGGAGCTAACAAGTTTCTGACTTTACTACTTGTAATTGATGTTAGACCTGGTATCCTTGGCGTGGTTCTCCCCTAACGTTTTGCCTTCTGTCCCAGTGGCGGCTGGTGAGTCTTGAAAGTGGTGGCGCTTAAAAGTTTGTGATGAGTGGCTTGTGGCGAGCAAGCGAAGCGAGCGAGTCCAACAGCCAGAAGGGGAGTCCGGGGGAATTGTCCCCCAGAGAAAATTTTGAAAAAAAGAGTGGGCACATGGTGCATTTTCAAGCATATTTGAGAAAGCAAGAAGGTTAATAAAGCAATTGTTAAATTCTAGTTTTAACACCAATAATGCTCACTAATAGTACTGCAAATAATCTCTGTGACGACCTCACATTTCTCACATGTGAGGCAGAACACAATATCTCTTGCCCGAGAGACGAGGGGTAAAGCATGGCGCCTCCGAGCAGACACTGGAGGGACAAAGCAGGAAGTGTTTCTCCAGCAGGTCTTCTGGTCCGAGACCTGAGAGTGACAACCCTCGTTCACGAGTGTTGGTGCGGGTGCTCGCGTGAGACAAGGCTTAGCGCTGAGCACACGGGCTTCTATGTGGAAAGTGAAACGAGGCTGCAACTGTTCAACACGCAAGATCCCCAGAAACAGCTTCAGTAAAGGTGAGCCCGCCTCTTCGAAATAACAGATCGATGGCTCCCGCTCTTAACAGACATTCAATGCATCTTTTTTAGCAGCTGTCGTGGGACAAATATTTCTGGCTAACATATTGATGAAGTACTACCACTTGTAAACCTCTTTATCTGTTGTTCACATAAGGTCGGTGATAGGTGCTATGTCAGGCCAGCCCTAAAGAGCCCCTCGTTTTGCAGCAAAGATTACGTGTGGAGGTGCCGTGTGCACAGGTCTGATGCTGGAATAGAAAGCTATACGAAGAATCTCTACCCTACGTTTTTTCTCACGCTATAGAAAACTAACGAAAAAGCAAATAAATAAATAAACGCATGTACTTTCCACACCACCGCTGATGCATCATTCATTCTTTGTGTGTGTGTGTCCTGTGTGCGCGCACCTGTCGCCCTGCCCCTCTCTTCTTGGGTGGGGGGTGAAGGGGAAAGGTTAACCAGCGGCTTAACCTTCTAAAGTGCGTCTGCCTCGGAGAGAGTAAAAGCACAACATGCCCCCAGCGTGTACAGTATTATCTTATTAGACGCTGCTTTCAGGAGCATGTTGTGTTAAGCAAAGGTACGCAAACTGACGATAAACCAGTCCCGCCGCGCCATTTGTGAGGGCCCTGAAGAGAAACAGAACCAGTCACGGCTCGCAATTCTCGGGGGCGGGGGGGGGTAAATTTAAAATATAAATAAAACTTACCTGATCCAGTGATCCCGGTCCCGTGCCGCCTCTGCTCCTGGGCCGGTCCGGAGCAGGAACAGGAACAGGCATGCTCCTTCCTCCCTCCCCTGAGTCCTGTAGCCAATCACAACGCTGAAATGGCAGCATTGTGATTGGTGCGGAGTCCCGGACGGTGCCCAGCCGGGCACCAGTAGGGACGCCATTTTCTCTATGTAGGCTGCATGCAGCCTACATAGAGAAAATGCATAGTGCGCATGACTGCTTTGGTTGGCCCCAGGGCCGACCAAGCAGTCACGGCACTCAGAGTGGTGCAAGCCACTCCTCCCCGACCCGCCCCCAACCAGGCATATCCTTGCTCCCGCACCCAACCAGGCATACCTCTGCCTTCTGCTTTCTCGCAGCGCAAGAAGCAGAAAATAAAATGGTATTTAAAATACCATTTTATTTTCTGCTTCTCGCACTGCGAGAAAGCAGTCGGGCAGTGCGGTGCTCCTACGCCCCAATGGAGCGGCCACCACGGTTCTGTCCTCTATTTTGCTGATATAGTTTTTGCTGGCTTTAGGACTCTGCACACTTTACTACTGCTAACCAGTGCTAAAACACTTATGCTTTTTCTTTAAAATATGGTAGAATTGGCTTATACCCTATTGGCACATTTAATTTACCTGTAAGTTCCTAGTAAAGTAGCACTGGATGTACCCAGGGCCTGTAAATTAAATGCTCCTATTGGGCCTGCAGCATTAAATGTACCACCCACCTAAGTAGCCCTTCAAACATTTCTCAGGCCTGCCATTGGAGCACGCATGTGGAGTTTTAAACTGCCATTTTGAAATGGCAAAATAAACCTTTTGCCAAGCCTAAACTTTCGTTTTTAAAACAAATGTCACCCCTGGGGTATGCCGTAAACAGCTCAGAGGGCAGAGTGCAATGCATTAAAAAATCTGGACATGTACTTCTAAGTTTTACATGTCCTGCTAGTGAACAACTCCTAAATTCATTTTTTATTACTGCAAGGCCTACCTCTCCCATAGGATATTATTTGAGTTACCTTATTACATTTAATAAGCTGTAACTTTCAATTAGGAGCAGGTAGACAGATTGAGTTTGGTGCCTAAAGAATTGTAATTAAAGACACGTTAAATGGTAGGGTCAGATTTTTTATCACAGTTCTGAAAATACCACTTTTAGAAAATTGGCATTTTCTTGGCATAGCCATTTGGTGCCTGCAGCCTGGTCCTGGGTCACATTACTAGCTGTAGATGCCAGTTGGTTTCTGTGTATTGCTCCCAGACAGTGAGACAAAGGGAATATAGGTGTTGGCAGGATGGGCTTCTCCGAGTTAACAAGGGGGAGGAGCTGTCACCGACCACACTTGCAAATCACAAAGGCTCTGCCTGAGCACTCTCACAAATGGTCTGGGTCCAGGACAGGGAGGAAGGAGATGCCTGATACCTCAAGGGGTGGAAACCTCTAGAAGCTTCCTCCACTTCAAAGTTGGCACCAGGTATAAATGTTGGACACTTAGACCCAACTCTTCAGTACACTGCTGGACCTGTGCCAGGAAGAAGGACTGCTGTGTGGCTGAAAAGACTGCCACTCTGCTGGACTGCTTCTCTGATGGACTGCTGCCCTGCTGTGCAAACCTGCTGCCTGCGGCTCTTTTGTCTAGGTGAGAAGGACTAAACATGTATCTCTTGAACCCAAGACACCAGAGTGACTCCCAGGGCCTCCTGACTAGAGCCAGAGAGACAGAAGGCTCCAAAAACCTTGAACCCAGCACTTAGACTCTGCAATCTGTGAGTCCTACCTTGCCAAGTGGTTCCACCTAAGCCCTGGACCCTTGGAAGTAAGCCTGAAGGTGCTCTCCCAGTCCATCTGTGGGCCCAGCAGAACCGACACATCCCCTCTGCTGCGGGGTGCAACCCTGAGCAGAACTGACGCATCGCCTCTGCTGGGTGGACTTCCCCGGCACAAGGACTTCGCATCCTGCAGCCTCTTTGGAAGCGCCGCTGCACAACGCATCCCCGACGTAGGACCTCACATCTTAAGCTTCTTGTCAATGGCAGCCTTGAAGACGACGCAGTACTCCACATCACAAGCCCAGCAGCTTCTACAGAACGAGCCCGTGCATGACACATCCTCGTTGCGGGACTTCCTATTGCAAACCTCTAATCGATGGCCTTCTCGATGATGATGCAGGACCTCGTGTCGCAGCCTCACAACTTCTCAGAACCGATGCTGCATGACGCATCTCTGACCCGGACCTAGCAGCGCCTCAGCTTCGTGACGCATCCTCGACGCAGGACTCCGCAACTCTTTGCAACCAGGATTCAAGGTACTCTTGCTCAGCGGGCCTACCTGGGTCCCTGCTGCCGGCCCACGCTCAATCACAGTCTGCCTGAACTTGAACTTTGCACCGCTCTAGCACGACCAGATATCCACTTGTGGCGCTTTGTGCTTTTGGGTGTTAATTTCACATACATCTTTAAAATTACATATCTCTGGTTCTACTGATTGGATTTTGTCATTTTTGTTTTGATTTATTTATTAAAATTTTATATAAATCTAAATTGGTGTGGAACCTTTTTGTGTTGTGCTGTTACTTTATTACTGTTTAAAGTGCTGCATAAATACTTTACACATTGCCTCTAAGTTAAGCCTGAGTGCTCTGTGCCAAGCTACCAGAGGGTTGAGCACAGGTTAATTTGGGGTCTGCCTGTGCGTTCAACTTGACAAGGATTGTGGTTCTTGCTTGAGAATGGTTTCACCCCCCCTTAACTAGTAATCCAATTTCTTACAATCGACTATCATCCACCCCAATTAATAAACCACTTTTTCACATTCATTGAAAAAAACAAAGGTTGCAGTGCAGCTGTGGTTAGCGTTGATTATAACATACTAATATGTGTTTAACATGTTAATAAAACCTTAGGAATTCACAAAAAACAAAGCGCAGTTATGTTTATGAATTAAAACAAAAAAACATTAAAATGTGCACGTTGTAGTTAAAACCACAATCCATAATTCTCACAGCAGCCGTGCAAATCATAACTTGCACACCAAAGGCAATGACCTCAGCCTTAATGAGATTTAATTGCAAAAGTAAATCATTTTACAGATGAGATTACAGATCATATTACCCATGCTACTTTGATAGAGACAAATGTGTAGTATAATTTAATTAGTTTCATTATGTATTGTTGCTTAGTTACAATTTGCTTTTTGGTGTTTTTTTATTGGTAAAAATACTGTGATGTCACAAGCGTTGCATTTGGTATACGAGTTATGGTTTGTATGGCTGATTGTGATTCTCAATGAAGTCCAATAGAGATTTGAAGACTAGAAGAATCAGATCCTATTGAAACGGTCACTTTTAAAGTGCATCCATATTAACATATTAATGCTTAGGTTTTCTCTACTTCTCATAAATATATTTTGATAAAACAGCAGACCATGGTGAGGACAAGTGATTTTTTTGTAATTCTGTGGCAGTGGCTGCAAAGATTACCACACAAGCATGAATTCACAGCATTTGCCTCATAATCTTCAGATTTTACAAAAATGTTGTTTCTAGCTCAAATGGATGAAAATAACATTGCCAGAAAATATGCAGCATATTCTTTGTTTGTGCCAAATAATTAAGATGACCATACTGTATAATTCGATCCTCCGTGGAGTATAATCCTAGTAACCTGGACACTAGTAAAGCTCTCCAGAGTGGTTTGGGAGCTGTCATTATGACGATGAAACCTATATTTCACAAGGAACCATGAAATATTTTCCATATTCCTGTTCCCTGTAAAACATGTTTTTTATACCATTGCATTTTTTGCAATGAAAGCACCTAAACATGTAATATACACATATATTTTTTATTGCACAAATAATTGTGGATAAGGAATAAACTGAAATCTGATCCTGGAATGCCCAAGGAGGAAAATTAGTGCTTACGAAGTTGCAGCGGGATCCAAGTTCGAGCTCTAGAAATCCAGGGACCTTGCCCTGTAGGAGTATGTCTTTAGTAATTGTAATTGCATTTATATAGTGCTTACTACACCTGATGAGGCGTCAAAGCAATTTTATCGGCGAGTAGCATGCTACTCTGGAACCCAAAAAGGAGTAGTGGTCGATTAGTATAAGGAAATATGAAATTAATTTGAGCCGTGGACATGTTAGTCTGGTATTTGGATTGAAAAGGATAGTGGAGGGATAGAAGAAGGAAGGGTTTGCATTTATATAGCGCTCGATACCCCTGATGGGTGTTGAGATGCTTTTCAGCGGGTAGCACGCTACTCCGGAACCCAAGCATGATTAGTGGGGAAATTAGTATAGGGTAATATGAAATTCATTTGAGCGGTGGACATGCAAGTTCATTATTTGTATTGAAAAAGGATAGTGGAGGCATAGAAGAGGGAAGGGTTTGCATTTACATAGCTCTTGCTACCCCTGATGAGGTGTTGAAGTGCTTTTCGGCGGGTAGCAAACTACTCTGGAACCCAAAACGGATTGGTGGTGAATTAGTATAGAGAAATATGACATTTATTTGAGCAGTGGACATGTTAGCCTTTTATTTGGATTGAAAAAGGATAGTGGACAGATAGAAGAGGGAATGGTTTGCATTTATATTTATATAGCGCTTACTACCCCTGATGAGGTGTCGAATCGCTTTTCGGCAGGTAGCACGCTACTCCAGAACTCAAACAGGTTTATTGGGGAATAAGAATAGAGGAATATGAAATTAATTTGAGTGGTGGACATGTTAGTCTGTTATTTGGATTGAAAAGGATAGTGGAGGGATAGAAGAGGGAAGGATTAAGAATTTTCTTTTTAACTCATAGCAGTAGGAGGAGGTTCGGGATGAGTAAAGGGGAAATGGAGGGGGAAGAGTCAGAGGGAAGGGTTTAGAAAGGCTTGTTTGGAAGATCTAAATAGTAAAAGATGTATAAGATGATGCAAGGAGGGGTACAGGAGGGAAGAGTCTAGAAAGGGTTATTTTGGGATCGTAGTAGTAGAATGGTGTTTGAGATGAGTGAGAGAGTGAAGGTAGAGGATATATTGAGAGAGGTATAGGGTGAGAAATAGGTGCGAGTCTAGAAAGTGTTATTTTGCTAGGTTGGTAATCTTTGGTAGTAGTGCCATTAGGAAGTTTGTCATCTACCATGCTGTGTGTCGGTCTGCTGGAATGTTGGGTGCAGCTCAAGAGAAAATACACAAAGAGTGTGCGCAGCTAAGAGGTTGTAAAAGAAGAACGCAGACTCTTCTAACTTTCTGAATCTATTCCCAGGGCTCTAGTAACTAGAAACATTTACAAACACTTGATCTGATTTTATCGTTTTATTTATTAAGGTATTTTTTATTAAGGTTTATTCAGGTCTTTTGTTTGCTTCCAAACATATTATCCTTCTGACACTTTTTGGCCTAAAGGTTCTCTTCTACCCATGTCTGTGAAACATCTAACAGAATCACAATAGACGCCCAACTTACAGTACAATCGACCAGTTCAGCTTTCATTTTCTGACTTTGTATTTTGGAAGTTTGTTCATCGTTTCCATTCTTTTTTATTTGCAAGAATTCACTGAATGCTAAACTTACTCTAGCCATTTGAGACGCAAATTTAGTTTCGGAATTTACCAGCTTTGCAAACTTACAAGAGCCAAATGTTTAAACTGTTCCCACTCCTCATTCGAGCCAATGACATCGCGAGTCCCAGTCGGAATTCTAAAGTAGCACACAAAAGCTGGCTGATGCTTATTTTCCTATAAAAAGCTGTGATAAAATCCTGGTCATCTGGGTTGCTAAGCAAGTTTAAACATCCTGCCAAATTAAATTTATTAAAAAGGTATTTATTTGTCCCACACGTTAGTGATCTCAAGAGACACCTGGAAGAACACCTACCTATCACCTAGCCTGTGCATGGTGAATAGTCTCAAAAGGCGGAGCTCCCTGGGTGTATTTGCATATTGCTTTCAGCTTTCCCAATCATCTGATGCTGTCCTGGCCACCCTCTCTGCTTTCTGGCAGGAGGGGTATCCAAGTGCACCGCCCGGCAATTGTTCTAGTCAATCCAGATGTTGACCTTCTCAGTTGTGCCAGCTATGGTACCACTGGTGCCAGCTCAAGTACCACTGGAGCACCTGTCCTGCACATGAGCGCCCATCCTGGGTTTTGACGTCTACACCATGCAGTGGCCCACCTGCAGGGCTAAGCTGCTGCCCTCTAAATCATGGGCAGCCATATGTTTAGGGGAAAATTGTCTGATATGAAAGTGAGACTCCGATAGTTGACATCTAACAGCAGAGCTATCTTCACCGTTTGCTCTCCGTACCTCGAATTATGCATTCCAGCTCTGCTGCACTGTTTTCATTTAATGGACATATTTCAGTTTCCGAGATGAAGCCCTCACTCCAGCCCTTACATCCACATTTTGCCTCCCGAGTCAATTTTCCAACACATTCTTGGCTGTGATGCGAGCATGTTTATATGTGAGGAGAGTATAAAGCACAGACCTGGCAATAAGCTGTATGGTCATAAATAAGAGAAGTGGGAACAGCTGGTATGATGGTGGATGTGAAAATGAGGGGGTGGGGCGGCATAGTGGAATAGAAAGGCTAGTGAATAGCTCTCACCCGGGTGGTCCTTTTGTGCAGTTGAGATTAGTAGGGCAATGATCCAGATCACGCGATTACTCCAGAAGTTGCACTTCGATGCCGAGTTGCTTGAAGAGCAGTGTCTTGTAATTCTTCTGAAGCAGAGGGTGGATGGTGCCGGATGGACTTCTCCGGGGATGGCAGTCCACACCCGTGGTGTGTAGCAGGAGAAATCTTTGCATCTAGTTTTTTCCTTTCTACATTTTCTGGTTTTTAGTCTGGTGGTGTGATAATGTGTGATGTTTGCAACATTAGGAACCAATTTACTTCTCAATTTTCAGGGTCTGGACAGGAGACACATAGCTTAGGTTGGTGCATCAAAGTCTGTTCCCAAGTGCACACCACATTGATTTCATTAGTGTCTGAGGCGCCTTTTTTACTAGCACCTTAAGGCACATATTCACCGGATACACATGTCTGAGGAGCAGAGGATCCAAAGTTTACTTGGATATTAGCTGACTGTTTCTGGGTGGGAGAGCTTCATGAGTACTGACTTGCATTTAATTGATGTCCTCTGATTACACTTTACATACTGCAGACATGTTTTATGTTGGTATTAGTCACCAGGGGAATTGTTACTAACTGCGTAGACAAAGTAGAGCACAGTAAACCGGCCAGCTGTGGTCAGACAGTACTTAAAAACACAGAGACAAGAAATGGCTGTGAGAATGGATTGTATTTTTTGGGCCCATCTGTTAGCCTTGGAGCTTTGCCTAGTTTCTGCTAGCCTCTGATAATGTCGCTGTGAACAAAATCCCATAATGACGAAAATGTTATTGCTTTGATCCAATAGTACACCGTCATTTGCACACAGAAGATTACCATAAATACAAAATTCTTTAATAGTCGCACGTCAATATCTACATTTTTTGGTTGAAAACAGGCCTTAGGTTTTTGGCTTTTCCAAGTACCACATGTTTTAATCTGTTGCATTATTATAAAATTTTGGCATGCACCAACCAATATTTACTGAATATGCAGTTTTTCTAAAATCACATCGAGGCTTTACATTTTCTAAAGACTGGCTTAGCACAGATAGCTCCAAAATAGTATTTGCCTTCATATTTTGGTTGTCCATCTGTTCTCATCTACCTAAACATGGCTGCATCATTCAGCAAGAAACACAGCAGGCTTGCAAACTCTTTGGGGCAGATTTACAAGCCCCCTGCGCCACCAGTACGTCACTTTTCGTGACGTACTGGTGGCGCAGGAGCTCCTCGATATTTACAAGGAGAGGAAAAGCCACCATGCGTGACTTTTCCTCTCCTTGTAAATACCGTCCCTTCACACGCAGCACTTTGCGGTGAAGGGGCGTTCCATGGGTGTTGCTGTGGGTGTTCCCACGCAACACCCATGGAACAAGACACATCTCCAGAATTACGAGAAATCGTAACTCTGGAGATGCGTCTGAGCTACGCCACCCTAGAGGTGGCGTAGCGAGCACACCGAGGAGAAATGTTTTCATTTCTCCTCGTTTCTCTTTCAATGCGTGCTGCATTCTGCAGCACGCATTGAAAGAGGAAAAGCCTGTACTGATTGTTTTTGTGCAGAAAGGTGCCCTTCCTGCACAGAAACAATCTCCCCATGGCGCAGGCATCCTTGCACCATGGTGCAAGGGTGCCTGCGCCGGCGCTTGGCAGCTGTTTGTGCGCCAGCGCAGGGGAGAGCACAGGAATGCGACATATTCTTGTAAATATGTCGCATTCCTGTGCTCTGAAAGTGCCGCAGCGTGGCGCAGCCAAAGGGCTTGCAGCGCCACGCTGCGGCACTTTCTTGTAGATCTGCCCCTTAGTGCTTGCACCATGTTTCTGTAGTTTGGCAGGTTGTATGACAGAATACCAAGAACAACAATAATCTGACACCAGAATACTGTGTCAAAAATATCGTCTACAAAAATAGCTAGCATGCATCCTTTGTATGTAAGCTACTAAAATATCGAGCCAAAATTATCGTGGACCTGAATATTGTCAAAAAAATATAAGTATATCAATATATATATATATCTCACTATATGCAATGTATTTAACATATTAAAACACAATAATAATAGGGTTACAAATAAAGTTTAAATTTGCTATGTAAACTAAATATATAATTATTCATATTCTTTAAAAAAATCGGAAAACAATTAAACAATTTTTTAAAAACATTAGATTAAAATCATTAACAATAATTTAAAAGTTAAATTTAACACACACATATATATATATATATATATATATATATATATATATATATATATGGAAAACCAAAATCCTTGAAGCGCCAGCTACTCAGTAACAGCACAGCAGGTACGGACCACACGGGGCAAATCCAGAGAAAAAAGTGCTTTTTATTCGGTGAAAACAGTGCATCAATATTGTTGGCAAGTGCCCAGCATAACGCGTTTCGCCTGCGCTCCCGCAAGCTTGATCACACGACCCGCTGAACCACATTGAACATTTTTAAAGTGACACAGTGCAGATCCAACTCCTCCCCTCTATTAAACAGAGAAAACATACTACAATTCACATATTCCTTACATATAACAGCTCCTATAAGATCAACATACTAAAAATAAAAGATGTGACTTCTTCATATTTTATATATCCTACTGTTTAAAATAAACAATAAATCTAGTATAATATATTAAAACTATACACTTAAAGAGCACGTGTAGACATGAACTGAACACACAAATATTTTGAGGAGGGACGTTGAATCATAAAAAGTGCTAGTGCTTGATGATAAAACTGTGATGCCGACTATTAAACTCATAGCCGACAGTCAATTTAAAATGTCATGGAGGCCAAGATGCTTACTAATGATTATACATAAAGTGCAAGTGCAAAATACAGTACGAATTCAAAAGGGATAACCCATAGGTTTAGTACCATAGTATAATAATTACATACTTTCCTGATTGGGATATAATAAAGTGCAAGTGCACTTATAATACATACACCTGAAAATGGTCAATGGGGATATAAGAGACTCCAATACACCCCACCTTCACAACGACCCTTAATGACTATAATTTACAGTAGACATAGGTGTAAAAGAGAAATCACTAGACAAAGGTCTAAATTGGCATTCAAATATCTAAGGGATTTTTATCCAGCTATTGTCAACAGTGCTAAGAATACGTAAACCAATAATCATAAAGATAGTTAAAATCCAGACCCCAACCTTCATAAGACCTCGTAAAACCCAGTAAAACCAAGTAAAACCCAGCTAAAATCCATAAAATTGGATAAAACCAGGTAAAAACCAGGCACACTAAGTCGCACGAGTCCCATTACCTGGCTGTAAAATCCAGATAGCAACTATACATCCTTGAATAAAAACTCACAGTAGAGACTAGAAAAACGAATCATGAAATTCCGAATAATATACTGTACAGATAGTTACATTCATAAAAAGTTGTAAAGATCCTCTCCCGTATTAAGCCCATTTGGCATCTTAGTATCGAGGATCAAAATATACTGAGATTCGAGTTGACGAAGTTTCCTTTCACGATTTCCTCCCCTAGGTGATTTGGATACAGCATCGATAACATAGTATTTTAAATCATTGAGATTGTTATTGTGCACAAGTTTAAAATGACGGGCAACAGGGTAACTAGGGTCAGAATTAACTATTGCCCGTAAATGCTGTAGAATGCGATTAAATACTTGCAGCTTGGTGCTGCCTACATAACTCAGGTGGCTTGAGCATTGTAGTATGTAGACTGCATATTCTGTACGACAGGTAAATAACCCTTTAATTTTTGTAGGTTTAGAGTCAAAAGCGCTGCAATATTCAATAGTGTTAATGCCAAATTTACAAGCCCTACAAGTAGAGCACTTACGAAACCCTGTTCTACTAGATAACCAATTAGTGGTAGTGCTAACTTCTGGACTTGATTTAACCAAAGCATCTCTCATTGAAGGTGCTCTTCTGAATGTGATTGAAGGGACTTCTGGCACTATTTGAGATAATGTTAGATCTGTTTTAATAATGGGCCAGTTTTTATTTATAATCCCTCTTATCTGTTTGTGCTGTCCGCTGTAAGTAGTTATTAACCGAATTGGTTCTAATACCACAGGGAAACTACTGGAGTAGTAGGCAGAATCTCAGTATGTGTATTATCTGAATTTAGTGTATCTGACGTGTTCTCACAATTGTTAGCCTTTAACAATGCTTTTTAAGATCGATTGATTTATAGCCACAGGCTTGAAATCTCTGAAATGATTCATTCTGACATGTTTTTAAATCAGCCTCAGAACTACAAATCCTTTTTATACGGAGAAATTCACCGTAAGGGATGCTCCTAATCAGGTGACTGGGGTGCGAACTGGTGGCATGGAGAACCGAGTTCCCTGCTGTACTTTTTCTATAAAGTTTTGTATGCACAACCCTGTTTTTAATATACAATTCGACATCCAGAAATTGGGCTACCGCATTACTTATGTGTGCAGTGAATTGTAAGTTAAGATTATTGATGTTGATACTATTCACAAACCTTTGGGCGGATTCAGCCGAACCCTTCCAAACCACACACACATCGTCAATAAAGCGCCACCAATGTAAAACATGGGTATCATACAGCTCTTTATGAGTGCCCCTGAGGACATGCTCCTCCCACCAACCAACGTGCAAGCACGCATAGCTGGGAGAGAAGCATGCCCCCATGGCAACACCCCGCAGCTGCTGATGAACCTCCTTATTAAAAAGGAAATAATTGTTGTTAAGGCATAAATCAATCATATTCAGGAGCATAATGTTATGTTGATACATATCAATGCTACGTTTGCTCAAATAATACTTCACTGCTTCAAGTCCATCAGAATGCTGGATACTCGTGTACAATGAACATATATCCATTACAATTAAAAAACAATTATCATCCCAGGTACTTGCTCTTAATTTTGTTAGAAAATGGCCCGTATCCTTAATATATGAAGGAAGATCTTCAACAAATCCACGTAAAAGAAGTCTACATACTTTGACATTGCTTCCAATAGACTTCTTTGGGCTGATATAATGGGCCTACCCGGAATTGGTGTTACTTGTTTGTGTACCTTTGGGATGAAATACAGTACAGGAGTAGTTGGATGTTCATTTTTAAGGAAACTAAACTCACTTTTACTGAGCAAACCTTCTCGCTTCCATTGAGCCAGTTCTTTAAAAACGGTATCTTTGATGAGTCGCAGATCGTTATAGGTCGCTTTTCTGTAACACGCTCCATCATTTAGATGCCGATGAGCCTCTGCCATATATTGATCTCTAGGCCATATCACTGTATTGCCACCTTTATCAGCCTTATTAATAATAATCTCATTATTATCTTGTAACTTCCGCATAAGAGTAGTAAATTGCATTTCCGAATATTTTCTTTGACGCTGTTTTTTCAGAATTTTCCGGTTCAAGATTTTTAAATCAGCTATAACCACATCATTGAAAGTGTCAATTGCGTCCTTTGGCATCATAGGAATGAAGGTTGACGGAGCACGAAAAGGACTCATTGGATGGATATTGCTACAAATACCCATCTCACTTAAATCATCTTGTGTCGAGATAATAGCATCTCCCTTATTATGCGCCAAAGAATGTAGTGACCTGAGCGTATCAATATCGGATACCTTGAGGTTGCTTGCACAAGTTCCCTGTTGCAAAATGGACACAGCTTTTTCTGAAGCCTTATTAAGTTTGAAATGTTTCCTTAATTTCAATTTCCTGATAAATTTAAAGATATCAATCCTAGTTTGGACATATTTGAAAACATTAGTAGGACAAAAAGAAAGTCCCAGCGATAACAGTTGTAATTCTGCTACTGATAATTCAACATCAGATAGGTTGATCACTGTGTTGTCGGTTCTAGTAGATTTCACTATTGTTGAGACCATTTCTTCGCTCTCCAACCTCTCCCTCTGTTGCCGCTTCCTGATTTTTCTCCTTTCTTGCCTGCGTTTATTCCGTCTTCTCCGTTTTTCTTCGCAGGATTTCGCGGTCGTAGCATTTGTCGACGATCTTCGACTAAAAAAACCAGTTCTTCAGATGGTGAGAGATTAGTTGATGTGAGATTTTGTTCATTTACTCTTCCCCCATCTTCAGAATCAGAACTGGTAGCTGCTGAACTAACTTCCAAATCTGAAAGTTCATTGCTTTGCTGCACGGTGGCTTCATTTGTTAAAACTCGTGATGTGAGTGCTTGGCGTTTAACAGAGTCAAACTTCTTTGAGAACGTAAAGACTCTTCCTAGTTCATAATCTCGTTTGTCACGAGCAAATTTGTAGATTTTTCGTGCCTTGATAGTTTCTTCATGTTTAATTAACCGCTTGTCAATTTCCTCCCTTCCTTTTTTAATTTGCTCCTTTTGTTCGTGAAGTTCAAGTAACTGGTTCAATTCATCTATTTCATTCATTATTCTAACTCTGTCGATCTCGGCATATTTAATTAAAATACAGACCATATTCATACTGGCTGCCAGATTGTTCGCTGCCCATTCTTGTAGCATGAGAGGGTTAGGATTCTCAAAGGACGGAGCTATCATCACTCGCAGTCCTCGTGGTATCCTACCAGCTTCCCTATATTTGTCCAAAGATTTCTTCTCCCACCACTTTGTCATTTCCGTTTTTAGAAGTTTTCTAATCTTTTTAGCAAGTTCTTTACATCGTTGTTAGTGTTAGTACTGGATTTCTCATTCCTTTTCCCGTCACTGAATTCAGGTACATTAGAAAACAAAGCATCAGCTACGGCCTCCCGGTTTCGTAGCGCGTCCGCTGACGTTGTCATGATGTCAAAACACCGAATATAAATATACAACTATATAGTTGAATGCGCACAGTCTTTAAACGTTGCCCACACCTCTCACCCGCTTCTAGTCTGCGAGACAGATGAAAACCTCGCTTACCGCTAATCACACCTGCGAGTTCGTTGGCGTCCTCCGACTCCTCCGATCCGCCGCGCTCATTAGGGAAACGATGGTCATCACCTAGTACTCGACTATCGACTGCGGGGGGCTGACTTCAAAGAGAACTCCTTCCGAGTCACCAGATGATCGCTGCCGCGATATCGACTGTAATCCTTGTCAGCCAACAAAGTAGAGAGGGAGTCCGTATATGTGAAAAACAGCCGTATTTTCACCAAATTGAATGGAAAACCAAAATCCTTGAAGCGCCAGCTACTCAGTAACAGCACAGCAGGTACGGACCACACGGGGCAAATCCAGAGAAAAAAGTGCTTTTTATTCGGTGAAAACAGTGCATCAATATTGTTGGCAAGTGCCCAGCATAACGCGTTTCGCCTGCGCTCCCATAAGCTTGATCACACGACCCGCTGAACCACATTGAACATTTTTAAAGTGACACAGTGCAGATCCAACTCCTCCCCTCTATTAAACAGAGAAAACATACTACAATTCACATATTCCTTACATATAACAGCTCCTATAAGATCAACATACTAAAAATAAAAGATGTGACTTCTTCATATTTTATATATCCTACTGTTTAAAATAAACAATAAATCTAGTATAATATATTAAAACTATACACTTAAAGAGCACGTGTAGACATGAACTGAACACACAAATATTTTGAGGAGGGGACGTTGAATCATAAAAAGTGCTAGTGCTTGATGATAAAACTGTGATGCCGACTATTAAACTCATAGCCGACAGTCAATTTAAAATGTCATGGAGGCCAAGATGCTTACTAATGATTATACATAAAGTGCAAGTGCAAAATACAGTACGAATTCAAAAGGGATAACCCATAGGTTTAGTACCAAAGTATAATAATTACATACTTTCCTGATTGGGTTATAATAAAGTGCAAGTGCACTTATAATACATACACCTGAAAATGGTCAATGGGGATATAAGAGACTCCAATACACCCCACCTTCACAACGACCCTTAATGACTATAATTTACAGTAGACATAGGTGTAAAAAGAGAAATCACTAGACAAAAGGTCTAAATTGGCATTCAAATATCTAAGGGATTAATATATATATATATTTAAGAAAAACATACGAAACTTAAACAAAAACATAAAATCAATACAAAAGTCTCCTTTAATTATTAATGTGAAGTAAATATATAAATGGTATATTCCAAATATAATTGCAGTCTTTAAACCAAGTAAAAAAATGTTGCATACAAATGTGCCTTTGATCTAATATCATCTTGGCATAAAATTACCAATCAGCTCTAATCTAGAAACTGTATACAACTTTTGGGACACTCAGGTGGTATCAAGAATCATTTCCTGCTCGATTTCTATCAGAAAGAGGTAATTCCTGCAGTTCACTGACATCTGTTTTTAATGATCACTGTCTTTTTCTTAGGTTTTATATTTTTCTTGAAATGCGAACTGAAAGAGAACACATTATCCCGATACATCACAGTTACATCTACCACAAAATAGCATGAAAAGCAAACCAGTCTGAAAAAAACTCCTCTACGGATGGTGAAAATAGAACAATAGAAGTGTATTGGAAAAAAAGAAATAATACAAAACACCTTGATGTCCTACTGCCTCAGCTCCCTATGAGATAAGCAGAACCTCGAGGCAATGGAATCTTAACAACACCCAAAACCATCAATTAGGAGAAGATGCTATGCAAACACACCACATTATAGCTCAAGTCATGAGTTAACAGTTCTTCCCCAAACTCCAGGATTATCCATATATTGGTTTATTGATTAGGACCGAGAAAATATTTGGACAAGCATACCTGATCACAAACCTTATACGCCATATGTTTGGATTTATGCCTAGATTACATCTCATCCTCTCCTTTCTGAGTACTAAAACGCATTTTCTCTGGTGCCATGTAGCAGTCAAAACAACAACATGTATTGTGTGCAGTTAATATTGCAACATGAAATATTTTATGAATGCATGTACTGAAGATTACCAGCATTATTCTGTTTAGTAGTCACTTGAAAATTTGTGGGTTCACATTTCCAATCATTGCCCTTACCTTTCACAAAAAATTATAGAAGTCCCTACTGCAGAGTGTGCAAGAAACAGACATAAGCCAATGATCTAGTGCATATAACTACTCCATGAACTTTCTGTTGATTTGGGCAAAACATGAATTAGAAGATAGTTTTGAAACCTGCATCTATGTGATTATCCATGAATGACAGCTACATTAAGGGTAAGGTTGCTATAGGTAAATACACAAGCAGGTTTAATTTGCCTTCATTGATGGTCCATTTCCCATGTTATGCTGGTGCTAGCATACCGTAGCAAAACCAAAGGAGATGATGGACGGAGTGTTGAACATTGCAAGCACTCACCCCCAGTCAACTGATCTGGGTTTAATCCATCATCATTCTTTAGCTCACTCCGCCACCCCAGTTCAGACATGGCCATATGCAAATCAGTCTGACCCTGTGCCTCATGGGAACAGTCCAGCCCGAACTGCCAAGCCATGTCTTCCCTGGACCGGAAACAAGCATCCTGGGACCGGTTTCTGGCTTACAGCTGTCATCAGCCAGGCTATCTTGAATCCAGTGGCAAAGTGAGCAAGGGACCCACGTCTGGGCATACCCTGCCAACTTAGGGCGAACATAGCAAAACCAAAGGAGATGATGGACGGAGTGTTGAACATTGCAAGCACTCACCCCCAGTCAACTGATCTGGGTTTAATCCATCATAATTCTTTAGCTCACTCCGCCACCCCAGTTCAGACATGGCCGTATGCAAATCAGTCTGACCCTGTGCCTCATGGGAACAGTCCAGCCCGAACTGCCAAGCCATGTCTTCCCTGGACCGGAAACAAGCATCCTGGGACCGGTTTCGGGTTCAAAACCCTCATCAGCCAGGCTATCTTGAATCCAGTGGCAAAGTGAGCAAGGGACCCACGTCTGGGCATACCCTGCCAACTTAGGGCGAACAAAGCGATACCAAAGAGGATGATGGACGGAGCGTTAGAGCAAATCAAACACTCACCCCCAGTCAACTGATCTTGGTTTAATCCATCATCATTCTTTAGCTCACTCCACCACCCCAGTTCAGACATGGCCATATGCAAATCAGTCTGACCCTGTGCCTCATGGGAACAGTCCAGCCCGAACTGCCAAGCCATGTCTTCCCTGGACCGGAAAAAAACATCCTGGGACCGGTTTCGGGTTCAAAACCCTCATCAGCCAGGCTATCTTGAATCCAGTGGCAAAGTGAGCAAGGGACCCACGTCTGGGCATACCCTGCCAACTTAGGGCTAACAAAGCGATACCAAAGGGGATGATGGACCGAGCGTTAGAGCAAATCAATCACTCACCCCCAGTCAACTGATCTGGGTTTAATCCATCATCATTCTTTAGCTCACTCCGCCACCCCAGTTCAGACATGGCCATATGCAAATCAGTCTGACCCTGTGCCTCATGGGAACAGTCCGATACCAAAGGGGATGATGGATGGAGCGTTAGTGCAAATCAAACACTCACCCCCAGTCAACTGATCTGGGTTTAATCCATCATCATTCTTTAGCTCACTCCACCACCCCAGTTCAGACATGGCCATATGCAAATCAGTCTGACCCTGTGCCTCATGGGAACAGTCCAGCCCGAACTGCCAAGCCATGTCTTCCCTGGACCGGAAACAAGCATCCTGGGACCGGTTTCAGGTTCAAAACCCTCATCAGCCAGGCTATCTTGAATCCAATGGCAAAGTGAGCAAGGGACCCACGTCTGGGCATACCCTGCCAACTTAGGGCGAACAAGCGATACCAAAGGGGCTGATGGACGGAGCGTTAGAGCAAATCAAACACTCACCCCCAGTCAACTGATCTGGGTTTAATCCATCATCATTCTTTAGCTCACTCCGCCACCCCAGTTCAGACATGGCCATATGCAAATCAGTCTGACCCTGTGCCTCATGGGAACAGTCCAGCCCGAACTGCCAAGCCATGTCTTCCCTGGACCGGAAACAAGCATCCTGGGACCGGTTTCTGGCTTACAGCCGTCATCAGCCAGGCTATCTTGAATCCAGTGGCAAAGTGAGCAAGGGACCCACGTTTGGGCATACCCTGCCAACTTAGGGCGAACATAGCAAAACCAAAGGAGATGATGGACGGAGTGTTGAACATTGCAAGCACTCACCCCCAGTCAACTGATCTGGGTTTAATCCATCATCATTCTTTAGCTCACTCCGCCACCCCAGTTCAGACATGGCCATATGCAATTCAGTCTGACCCTGTGCCTCATGGGAACAGTCCAGCCCGAACTGCCAAGCCATGTCTTCCCTGGACCGGAAAGAAGCATCCTGGGACCGGTTTCTGGCTTACAGACATCATCAGCCAGGCTATCTTGAATCCAGTGGCAAAGTGAGCAAGGGACCCACGTCTGGGCATACGCTGCCAACTTAGGGCAAACATAGCAAAACCAAAGGAGATGATGGACGGAGTGTTGAACATTGCAAGCACTCACCCCCAGTCAACTGATCTGGGTTTAATCCATCATCATTCTTTAGCTCACTCCACCACCCCAGTTCAGACATGGCCATATGCAAATCAGTCTGACCCTGTGCCTCATGGGAACAGTCCAGCCCGAACTGCCAAGCCATGTCTTCCCTGGACCGGAAACAAGCATCCTGGGACCGGTTTCTGGCTTACAGCCGTCATCAGCCAGGCTATCTTGAATCCAGTGACAAAGTGAGCAAGGGACCCACGTCTGGGCATACCCTGCCAACTTAGGGCGAACATAGCAAAACCAAAGGAGATGATATGTTTGGCCAAACCGTGGTCGTCCCGCCAAGCATATTGTGGCCTCAAGACCGCCACGCCACCACCAGGGAACAACTGTTCTCTGGCGGTGGTCCAATGGCGGCCCACCGCCCAAGTCATAATGGGGTGGTCAGACCTCCGGTGCTGCTGTGGCTGGACCACCACCGCTGCGCCACCACGAGTCTGGCGATCCTCAGACTAGCCCTAAGTATCTATGGGAGATGCATATTCATTATTTCAAAACAAGCAAAAGTTCCAGCCGAATGCCTGAACGTGCATGCTGTAATAGAACAATTTATTCCTGATCACACCTTATGTGCAATTATAGGTGCCAGTTATGCACCCCCTAATGATCATTAGTGCAGGGTGAACTGATTAGCAGGTGCCCAATTCACATTAGCTTCTCAGCTGCAGACCTTGGAATGAGGGACACTATTCTAATTGTGCAAGTTGTGTGTTCCAAGATGTACAAAATGAGAATGTGCGCTAAGTGCGCTGAATATTTATATTGGTTTTATCTATTCCAATCAGGTGGGCGGACACCAATTTCAGGTTCAGTTTGCACCTTAATTACAATGCTGGTTTGGGTGCAAGCTGGAGTTCGAATTTTAAACAGGATTAACCAAACAGTAGTATTCATGGCCAAAGTCAATTTGGAATATCCTCAGGCAAACGTAAGAGAAGAGTAATTTCATAGTTGGGTTTGTACTTATCTTCTTGGGAGAGAAGAAAGACAACAATTTCACTTGAACTTTGACAAAAAGAATTATATCGCTGATAGAATCTTACTTTCCTTTGTTCTGCAATTTACCAAGAAAACCCATGGCGAAGACGATAATGAAAGATGTATTCACACAACGTTTGGTGAGTCAAGCGAATACTTTATTCTCAGTATAACTTTTTTATATAGAACCTCTAGAGAACTTTGTCAAATCAAAAAGTTTTTAAAAGTTGATATTATGGTTAAGAATATTTGAACTTAAAAGTCCAGCTTTGGACTAAATAACAGTTTTATAACAATGTCATGTTGTCATGTTATGAAATGATGCATGATGAGAAATGCTTGATTATCACAACATTTTACAATATCCTGAAATTGTTTACAACTTTTATACCAACAGCCCATTTTGAAAAAAGCGTAAGTCAACAGTATAAAAATAAACAAAAGGTTTTAAATCAATTCCAATGTTTCAAAGATGTCTTTCAAAACAGATTTCTGTTTGTTAGCAACATATGCAGATGATCTAACTTCATAGATGAGCTATATACATTTTAAATCTTTCTAAAAATTAAGTTAATTACTTAAAAGTATCCTATAAATATTTTGACTTATAACTATTTTTTCATTTTAAATATAATCAAAAGTGTTTTGCACTAACTTTGATGTTTTTAAGTTTCTTAATTACTTGAAAAGTTGATCTATAATTCCAAATTAAAACTAAACCTCAACAAAACATTTAAATCCGTTCGAACAACGGAACTTTTAACAATAATATTATTAAATAATTTCCTTTCACAGGTTTGTGGTCAATACCCCGTCATAATGAATTTTAAAATGTTTTGGACTTTTAAATTAACCAGCATTTACACCCCATAACTACTACTATTTAAGTTCTGAACTATAATTATTTTGAATTCCTTTTCGGGAAACAGTATTACATTTCTTTTAGAACTCTAATATTGGTCAAAAATATCTATATATAAATATGGCCTCAATTGTTTGTGAGAACTTCAAACACCCAATAAGCTTTCTTCTATTGCTAGCCCTGCAGTAAAAATAAACTCCATTTACCTGTTTATCTCAAGATGGCAAACCTTCAAATCTGTGCAACCATATTGTTTATTAATACAACTATATTTTGCAGCCAAATTTATGAATAACATATAGTTTAACATTAATCCTTTCTAGTGATGCTTTATTATCAAGCACAATAGATGAAAGTAATGAAACAATTGGTGACTTAGTTTTTGAAGTGAGTGCTTTTTAAAACCAAGCATAGCCATTCAATATGTCTATTCATGGAAACAATCACAAAAAAGCAAGATCTAGAATTAGGTGGTAATGTCAATTCCACAATTTGTGGAGGAAATGTTACATTTGAAGGAGAATCCGTGAGTTGTAGTAACTTCTCCTTGATGAATAAAATTTCATGGGTGGATTGCCATTGGATTAGGTATTTCCTCCAGAAACTGGAGGAGGTCCTTTTTACCACCAAATTCTACAAAAGGCCCTACATATGTAAGAAAACAACAAAAACATATATTTATCCTACCAATATCTTTATATGTGCCTCAGACCCTTCCATAACCAATAAAACAAAAGTATCTGTTGAAAGATTAACCTAACTGCAGAGATTTGTTTGGACTGAGAAGTAAAAACTAAGATGATAATTGGGAGGAAAATTCCTTTGTGCTGATTTCGATTTTCAGAGACTAAAGAATACCATGGAAAGTTTATCTTGTGCTAATATCAGTTTGACTCAGTAGTGCAAGATGGCGAATACGGTTGCTGAGACTTGTGTATTGGAGTCCATACTTTTAATAGTGGAAATAAATGTGAAACAATCCCACCTGTAGTCTCTTTCACTAGCACTCTAGAAGAATAGAGTACTGGATAAAGGAGGTTGACTGTAATTGCATAACATAGTATAAGTCTTATAGAGTCTGTCTTTAAAAACTAGCAATTTTATATTTTCTTTTGTGAATTTGGTGCTGATGAACCTGATGATACTGGTTTAAGATGAGAGGTTGAGGAATACGCACATGTTAAGAGCACCCAAGAAATACATGCACAGTAATTACTATTGTTTCTTTTACAAACTTTCTACATGGTAGGGATTTATGTTATTGCGTATTTTAGCTGACAAACACATTTAGCAATATCAGAAAGTCACCTACATAGGCTTATGGCTACATGTTCAGTACATTTCTGAATATTTATGAATTTGCTAATATTTCCAAGCCATAGAAGCCACTTCTCCTACACCTTCAACAGTTCAGTGATGTTTCTTTTCTTCCCAATCTGAAGTCAGATTTACTTCTGTCCTTGATAAGAGTAGATGTCCGACAATTTTGAGTAAGGGAAATAACTTGAAAAGGCATTGTGATTATCCAGAACTTTGTTAGTGTTCAACACTATTTGTAGGTGGCCCAACCCTGGAATGAACACGAACCCACTACCACATATAGGTTTGCTTCCATGAAAAATTCCATCATACAGGCAGAATTGTCCTTCGGAGAATTTTGATTTACAATTGCAAGTTCATAGTCTGTTAATCAACAAAGTGTATTTGTTATGGCATGTAATGCATTCATAAATGACACATTTGATAATCTAAGTGTAAAATATCTTTGAGAATACTGTTCGTTGTGAGAAGAATTTGGAAAGGTGTGAGGATGTAGAGTTTCAAAAGAGAGGACAATTAATTTCGATATAAAGTAATTTGGTACTTACCACAATATGTTAAATAAATATAATATTCTAGATATAATTTACAAAAATAACGCCGTATCAGAGTTTATAATATAAAATCTACACAAAATAAAGCAATAGTTTTGTAAATGATATTTAGGACACAATATTTATGTCAGACTATGTCTCTGTTACCAAAATTCTAGCATACAACATATAATATGTTTCCTAAAGATAGTGATGGATCTTTTGGACAATTTCAACACATTCTACAAAACCAGATAGGCACATTAGGTTTCAATCATAAAAGATGATCACATACAAAGTCGGCCTTGAAATTCCTCCACTGGCTCCCAGTGTAAGCTGTTACCCAAGTTAAAATCCAGAGCATCTCACTTGAGGCCAGCTGGGATGTAGTGACCTGTCACTCCCCAGACAATTCCCTTAGATCAGCAAATACCTCTTATTCATCCAACCAAAACTCAAGCAGCAGGAGCTTGGCGGTAGATTATTAGTAGTTTAAGGCCAAAACTCTTGAAAGCTCTCAATGTGAACCTAAGAGAAGAGTACTGCCTTGTCTGCTTCCCGAAAACAGAAGTATTCAGGAAGGCCTTCATAAAACACAAGCGGCCATATTATGGGCACAGTGAACTGTCCCCCTCTGTGGTGCAGCGTACACTTAAGTCTGGGCACTGAGTGGAGAATGGGACAGTGCTCTATATCACAATAAATGCACTGTTACCAGTGCAGGTGCAATTTCACACTTGCAGCGGAAACAGTGCATTAATGAAAGATGGACTGGCTGTTTAAAACAGCCTGTTTGCCATGAACTGTGCAGGCAGCAGCACAGCCTGGATCTGAAAGGGGGGGAGGGGGTGAAGAGATGCCCCTGCAGGTGGGTGGAGAGAGTGACTGCACCCTCCTGGAGAGAGGTGCCATGGGGGCCTTTTCCTCATTTCAAGGGGTGTTCTATTGGGGGGCTACTGACTGAGCTCCATTTCAATATGGCACACAGTTAGTGCTACCCTAGACCAGTGGTTGAAGTGCATTAAAAAAAGTATGGGAGCTGTGATGCTTTGTGCAATGGGGGCGGGCTGAGTGAGAGTGCGGGTGTGGTCAAAGGCTGGGATAATAAACATAATATTCTGTAACTTTTTTCAGTCTTTCACCCTCAGGTAACTATATATAAATTAACCCACAGCTTAAATGATAAGGAAATGCATGTTATGGTAATCAATGGGAAATGCACTATCATACATTATTAAACCTCTATTAGTTAATGCACTGCAGGGGTCTGTGTCTGTAACCAGAGAGCCACAGAACTGAATCCTGGTTGGTAACATTGAGAATAGTGACTTGTGTATGTTTAGTGCTACGAGGTCCCAGTCTGTGACAGAAAGCCCTGTAAACATGTAAGTTATTATTTTAAACTTCCATCACACACAGTATAAGATAGGCTGCTACAAAATGTGCAAAAAGGTTTAAGATAAAAAAGTGCTTCTGAAATATAGATTTTAGTAATACCCAGACTGTATGTAGTGCAAGGTTTTTTATAACTGTCTTTTAAAAGCATGCACTGCACAACTCAGCTGGTAACATCCTTGCAATACCACTCCAAAAAAGAATAAATCTGTTATCAGGAAGCTCCAAGTGATTCCATCAATTAAAGCCAATACCGGGTTCCAAGCACCCTTTAAATTTGCAGATCGACCAGCTGCTCTCATTTACATTTCTTTCAAGGAAGCAGTCACCCAGGCAAGAAGGCTTGTTTAGCTGTCTGCCCCTCTACGGTTTTACATCATAGGAGACTCCCAGCTTTACACTTTAGCTGAAGCATTTCGACTCTCGGACTTAACCGTCCACGGACAGTTATCCTTTTGCAAAAAGTAGGGGAACTGTTTTTCTAAAATTAAAAAAGCATGGGCACGTTGTGCCCCTCAAATCCCCCCTCTTTGACAACTTCCCTAGACAGCTCCTTTGCTTCTGCATCTGCATCTGTAATAGAGTGTGTCTGCAAAGGAAAATAATTTCCTCATTTGCATGGGGTCATTTACCCATCCTAATGACTGAATGCTCGAAGAGATCACACTGATACACATGCATCACCGGCACTATCTGTATTGCACAAGGGGCCACACAAGCATCTGTGGTCCCTTCTGTAATACCACCAGAAAGTGGATGCACATGGCCATTGGATATAGTTAGAACCTTTGACGAATCTTCGCAAAATTTTCAAAACTAATGGGGCGCTCCGGTCAGCTCCTGTCTTGAAAGTTTCGGGGTGATTCGTCAAGCGGGGGCCGAGAAAAAGGGGGGTCCCAAAGCACGTTTTCTCCATGTTAATTTCCATAGGAAATTTTGGAACAGGCTACAGGCCGAACTGCTGAACGGAATTACACCAAATTTGGCAAAAAGGTAGCTCTTGGTTCAGAAAGCGCCCTTTTTTTAAAATGGTGTAAATCCGTTCAGTAGTTGCTGAGCAATTAAAAAAATAATAATATCGATATCTGAGCACCGAGGAGGAGTCGTGACTCCTCCTGAGCACGAGCTGATTTCTGATTGGCTGCCAACACTCCAAATCAGCACCGAGTCACAAGAAAAACGTTTAAAAAAAAGGTAAAAAACAAGAAAAGGGGGCAGGGTAGAAACACCCTAACCCACTAGGCCTGCTCAGGGGGTCCCACGAGTACCCCCAGGGCCAAAAAAAGCATGTTTTTTTTTTAAACAGCCGAATTCGCGCTGGGTTCGCGAATCCGGCTGAGAAAATAAAAAAAAACGAAGCGCCGGCTCCCATGCTATCTTGTACTTAAGCCCCCGGGTGGGCCAGGTCCCGGGGGCAATGCGTAGTTAATTTGTGGGGGCCCATGGGGGCCCCCGCAGCCCCAGGGGCCGCCACCTCCCCGGGGCTTAGTTAATAGTGTGCGGGGGCACGCGGCCCCGCGCAGCCCCGGGGACCGCCACCTCCCTGGAGCTTCAATAATAAATGCGTGGGGGGGTCCCAACCCCCCCCCACGCTGGCCGGGGACCGCCACCTCCCCGGGGCTTTTATATAATAGGGGTGGGGGGCCTCGCGGGCCCCCCAAGCCCCAGGGACCACCACCTCCCCGGGGCTTCCTTGATTAGTGGGGGGGCCTCGCGGGCCCCCCAAGCCCCGGGGACCACCACCTCTCCAGGGCTTTGAAATGTAGGGAGGGGGGCCGCGCAGCCCCCCTCCTGTAGCCCTTGATGGCCCTGGGGACCGCCACCTCCCAGGGCCGGCTCCTGCAATGTCCCAGGGTGCCCACCCCCGGGACATTGCTGTTTGCTATGGCAGGGCAGGAGCACGGCTCCCGACCTGTCATAGCAAACTGTGCTTTGGTTTTTGGACGCGAGAGCAGGAAACCTGCTCTCGCTTCCAAAAATCAAAGCAGAATTGCTTTTGCACAAGGGGAGCTGCATGTCAGCAGCTCCCCTTGTGCAAATGCAATGCCGGCTTCCGCAGGACGCGGGGAGCCGGCGAGACCATGGGGGCATTGGGGCTCCCCCCACAAACCCCAACGGTGAGGCCAGGCCCAGGGGGATGGGGTCCCCAGGGCTGAATTTGGCCTCGGGAGGGGGCCACGCGGCTCCCTTCCCGTTTTTATTTTAATAAAAAGGGGTTAGGCCCTGGGGGATGGGGTCCCCAGGGCCCCAGAAATGGTAAAAGAAGGGAGGCCACACAGCCCCCCTTCTAAAAATTATTCTTTTTTTTTTTTAAAAAGCCGGCATCTTGCCGGAGGCCCCACCCCCTCCCTGCATCCCTCTGCAAACGAGCCCCCTGGCATGTTGTAAGTTGGGGAATTAATTCCCCTTGAATGCAGAGGGTCCCTGGGGGCCAACTAGCCCACCAGGTACCTCCAGTATGCGCCACAGAGCTGCGTTGCAGAGAGGTGGTCCGAGGCCACGCCCCTTTTTACACCACTCTGCAAACGCGGCTCCTGGATAATTATTTAACGGCAGCCCATCCGTGAAGACTGCACCACCCCGGGAATTTGAGTGGGGGCCACGTAAGCCTGAACTCTCAGAGCCGAATTGTGGGACAGTAGACAAGCTAGAGAACCGGACTTTTACTGAGAAGAGGCCCACTAAGGGTAATATAAAATGTTTTAATTACGATGTATCACAGAATCTACTAAAGAGAAAAAATAAACTGAAAGGAACTACAAATCCCAGCAGACAATGCAGTTATTACATTTGCGAGAACCTACTAAAGGAAATGGTAATGATGAAATGTAAAACGTTATGTCTTTTCAGTGAATCTGTGAGCTTCGTGAAGAGCCTGTGATCAAGGAGCGAGCCTCCGAAACGCGTAAGGCAAGATAAAGACTCCTAAAGTGAAATGCCGGTTGCTGTGAATCAAAATAATTCCTTGAATTCGTCTACAGTGGAGTGCGTTTTCCAATTGGGGGCACTTTTGATGGATAATATATATATTAATATATATATATATATATATATATATATATATATATATATATATATATATATATATTACCTACTGGCGGTCGCAAGTAGGTAGTTATAGTTAGGACCTAGTTTCCATAGGAAAAGCGTTTTTTGATTTTCCAATATCTTTGGCGAATCTTCGTGAAATTTTCAAAGCTAATGGGGCGCTCCGGTCAGCTCCTGTCTTGAAAGCTTCGGGGTGATTCGTGAAGCGGACCCCGAGAAAAAAGGGGGGTCCCAAAATGCGTTTTCTCCATGTTAATTTACATAGGAAACTTTAGACAAAGCTACAGCCCGAACTGCTGAACGGAATTACACCAAATTTGGCAAAAAGGTAGGTCTTGGACTAGAAAGCGTGCTTTTTTAAAAAATGGTGTAAATCCATTCAGTAGTTGCTGAGAAATTCAAAAAATACAATTATCGATATCTGAGCACCGAGGAGGAGTCGCGACTCCTCCCGAGCACGAGCTGACTTCTGATTGGCTGCCAACACTCCAAACCAGAATGTGTTGGCAGCCATCTTGTGACTCGGTAACTGAGTCACAAGAAATCAGTCCAAAAAAGGTGAAAAACAAGAAAAGGGGGCAGGGTAGAAACACCCTGACCCCCTAGGCCTGCGGGCCAAAAAAAGCATTTAAAAAAAAAAAAAAATCGGCCGAATCCCAGCTGGGTGCGCGAATCCAGCAGAGAAAATTTTAAAAAAACGAAGCACGGACTCCCACGCTTCGTTTTCCTTAAGCCCCTGGGTGGGCCAGGTCCCGGGGGCAATGCCCAATTATGTAGGGGGACCTGCGGGGGCCCCCGCAGCCCCGGGGACCGCCACCTCCCCGGGGCTTCATTCATGATGTGCAGGGGGCTGGACCGCCACCTCCTCGGGGCTTAGACAATTAAACGTGGGGGCTCGCAGCCCCGAGCCCCCCCGCAGCCCTGGGGACCGCCACCTCCCCGGGGCTTATTTATATAAATTAAATGCGTGGGGGGGCTCCTGCCCCCCCATGCTGCCCCGGGGACTGCCACCTACCCAGGGCTTTGACAGTTAAATGCGGGGGGCACGCGCCCCCCCCACATCCCCGGGGACCGCCACCTCCCCGGGGCACTAATTGTTTACATATGGGGGTCCGTTGTGGACCCCCGGGCCTCGGGGACGACCACCTCTCCGGGACTGTTGAAATGATGGGAGGGGGGCCGCGCCTCCTGGAGCCCTCGATGACCCTGGGGACCGCCACCCCCCAGGGCCGGCTCCTGCAATGTCCCGGGATGCCTACCCCCGGGACATTGCTGTTTGCTATGGCAGGGCGGGAGCACGGCTCCCGCCCTATCATAGCAAACACTGCTTTGCTTCATTGAAGCGAGAGCAGGAAACCTGCTCTAGCTCCAATGAAGAAAAGCAGAATTGCTTTTGGGTAAGGGGAGCTGCATGTTTGCAGCTCCCCTTGCCCAAAAGCAATGCCGGCTCCCGCAGGAGGCAGGGAGCAGGCTGGGACCGTGGGGGCATTGGGGCTCCCCCCACGGTCCCCAACGCTAAGGGCCGGCCCCAGGGGATGGGGTCCCCGGGGCCGAAATTGGCTTGGGGAGGGGGGGCACGCGGCACCCCTCCTTAAATATATATATGAAATGACCAAGCCCCGGGGGATGGGGTCCCCGGGGCCAATAGTGGCCATGGGAAGGGGGGCCACACGGCCTCTCTTCCCTATAAATATTTTTTTTTAAAAGAGGCCATGCCCCGGGAGATGGGATCCCCGGGGCCAAAAGTGGCACAGGGAAGGGGAGCCATACGGCCCCCCTTACCTATAAATATATATTAAAAAAGAAGGCCATGCCCCGGGGGATGGGGTCCCCAGGGCCCCAAAAATACTAAAAGAAGGGGGGCCAAACAGCCCCCCTTCTAAATATATATATAAAAAAAGCTGGCATCTCGCCGGAGGCCCCGCCCCCTCCCTGCAGCAGTCTGCAAACACGCCCCCTGGCGCGTTCTAAGTTGGGGAATTAAGTCCCCTTGAATACTGAGGGTCCCAAGGGGCAAACTAGCCCACCAGGTACCTCCAGTAAGCGCCACACAGCTGGATTGCAGGGAGGTTGTCCAAGGCCACTCCCCTTTTTACACCACTCTGCAAACACGCCTCTTGACGCACTGCTGGTGGGGTGATGAGGTCCTCTTGTGTCCTGAGGACCTCAGGACACAAGTGGACTTCATCCCCCAAGCAGCAGTGCGCCAGGAGCCGCGTTTGCAGAGTGTTGTAAAAAGGGGGCGTGGCCTTTGAGCACTCTCAGCAATCCAGCTGTATGGAGCTTACTGGAGGTAACAGGAGGGCTAGTTGGCCCCCAGGCACCCTCAGGAGGAAAGGGGATTTCATCCCCCAACCAAGAGCGCGCCAGGAGGCGCGTTTGCAGAGTGGTGGAGAAAGGGGGCATGGCCTGTGTCCACCTCTCAGCAATCCCACTGTGTGGGGCTTACTGGAGGTAAGAGGTAGGCTAGTTGGCCCCTAAAGGACACCCAGCAGCGAAGGGGACTTCAATCCCCATTCAAGAGCGTGCCAGGGAGCGCGTTTGCAGAATGGTGGGCAAAGGGGGCGTGGCCTGCTATGAGAATTTAGCAATCCTGCTGTGTGGGACTTACTGGAGGTAATAGGAGGGGTAGTTGTCCCCCAAGGATGTCCTTGGGGGCCAATTACCCCTCTTGTTACCTCCAGTAAGTCCCACACAGTGGGATTGCTAAAACGTCTTCGGAGGCCATGCCCCCCTTTCTCCACCACATGGCAAACATACCTCCTGGCAGACTACGGGATGGGGGATGAAGTCCAATTTACTCCTGAGGGACTTTGGGGGCCAAGAAGCCCTTCTGGTACCTCCTGTAAGTGCTATGCACCGGAATTCCTGAGCGCTGGTCGGAGGCCCAGCAACCTCTCTCCACCACTCTCCAAACGCGACTACTAGTTAAAGAAGTGTTGAGTGGATGTACGTTGTGTGTAGTGGAATTATGTGGTATGTTGTGCAGTGAAATTATGTGGATAGAAAGTATGTGGTATTTAGTGTATAGGAATTATGTAGAGTGGGATTATGTGTTATGGAGAGTAATTATGTAGTATGGTAGTCTGTGTTGTGGAGTGGTAACCTCAGGTTTAGTCTTCCTCGTTTCCATAGAAGCTCAACTATGAACTCAGTGAGACAAAAAAAGAAGGAATCACTGAGGAGCACTTGTGGACCTAGTCAGAGGTATGATCAGGGCCACTGGAATTATGTGACTGTTTGGCTGCACCGACTTTCGCACAATTATACATTTTCTGCATTATCCACATAATTCATCATCTGCTCCCTAATCTGCAGATTTGAACAAAAAAAGCCTTGTTTCTAGCTCAAACGGCTCAAACGTTACCAAAAATGCAGCGACAAGTGTTACAGCCTGGTGGAAGGCCCGTTACAAACCTAGAATGGTCACCTGTTACTTATTGCTAAATGTGGGTGTTAAATTGGTACCAATGGTGTGCAAGCCACTCTTGCTTCCTTCTGCGCCTCTCTTGCCTCTTTCTGCATTTCTGTTGCTTCTTTCTGCACATTTCTTTCTTTTTCTGCACTTCTCTTGCCTCTTTCTGCAAATCTCTTCTACTTTCTGCACCTCTCTTCCCTCTTTCTGCACGTCTGTTGCCTCTTTCTGCACCTCATTTGCTTCTTTCTGCACCCCTCTTGCCTCTTTCTGCACCTTTCTTCCCTCTTTCTGCACTTCTCTTGCCTTTTTCTGTACCCCTCTTACATCTTTCTGCACCCTTTTTGCCTCTTTCTGCACCTCTGTTACTTCTTTCTGCACTTCTCTTCCTTCTTTCTGCACCTCTCTTGCTTCTTTCTGCACCTCTCTTGCTTCTTTCTGCACTTCACTTGCCTCTTTCAGCACCTCTGTTGCTTTTTTCTGCAGATCTTATGCCTCTTTCTGCACCTCACTTGCCTCTTTCAGCACCTCTGTTGCTTTTTTTGCAGATCTCTTGCCTCTTTCTGCACCCCTCTTTTCTCTTTCTGCACCTCTCTTGCCTCTTTCTGCACCCCTGTTCCCTCTTTCTGCACCTTTCCTGCCTGTTTCTGCACCTCTCTTGCCTCTTTCTGTACCTCTGTTACCTCTTTCTGCACCCCTTTTGCCTCTTTCTGCACCTCTGTTGCTTCTTTCTGCACTTCTATTGCCTCTTTCTGCACCTCTCTTGCTTCTTTCTGCACCTCACTTGCCTCTTTCAGCACCTCTGTTGCTTTTTTATGCAGATCTCTTGTCCCTTTCTGCACCTTACTTGCCTCTTTTCGCACCTCTGTTGCTTTTTTCTGCAGATCTCTTGCCTCTGTCTGCACCCCTCTTTTCTCTTTCTGCACCACTCTTGCCTCTATCTGCACCCCTGTTCCCTCTTTCTGCACCTTTCCTGCCTGTTTCTGCACTTCACTTGCTTCTTTCTGCACATCTCTTGCCTCTTTTGGCACCTCTGTTGCTACTTTCTACACCCCTCCTGCCTCTTTCTGCACCCCTCTTCCCTATTTGTGCAACTCTCTTGCCTCTTTCTACACCTCTCTTCCCTCTTTCTGCACCACTCTTGCCTCTTTCTGTACCTCTGTTGCTTCTTTCTTCACTTCCCTTGCCTCTTTCTGCACCCTTCATGCCTCTTTCAGCACCTCTGTTGCTTCTTTCTGCACTTCTCTTCCTTTTTTCTGCACCCCTCGTGCCTCCTTCTGCACCTCTGTTGCTTCTTTCTGCACTTCTCTTCCTTCTTTCTTCACCTCTCTTGCTTCTTTTTGCACCTCACTTGCCTCTTTCAGCACCTCTGTTGCTTTTTTCTGCAGATCTCTTGCCTCTTTCTGCACCTCACTTGCCTCTTTCAGCACCTCTGTAGCTTTTTTTCTGCAGATCTCTTGCCTCTTTCTGCACCCCTGTTTTTTCTTTCTGCACCTCTCTTACCTCTTTCTGCACCCCTGTTCCCTCTTTCTGCACCTTTCCTGCCTGTTTCTGCACCTCTCTTGCCTCTTTCTGTACATCTGTTGCCTCTTTCTGCACTTTTCTTGCCTCTTTCTGCACCCCTTATGCCTCTTTCTGCACCTCTGTTGCTTCTTTCTGCACTTCTATTGCCTCTTTCTGCACCTCTCTTGCTTCTTTCTGCACCTCACTTGCCTCTTTCAGCACCTCTGTTGCTTTTTTCTGCAGATCTCTTGCCCCTTTCTGCACCTCACTTGCCTCTTTCAGCACCTCTGTTGCTTTTTTCTGCAGATCTCTTGCCTCTTTCTGCACCCTTCTTTTCTCTTTCTGCACCTCTCTTGCCTCTATCTGCACCCCTGTTCCCTCTTTCTGCACCTTTCCTGCCTGTTTCTGCACTTCACTTGCTTCTTTCTGCACCTCTCTTGCCTCTTTTGGCACCTCTGTTGCTTCTTTCTGCACCCCTCCTGCCTTTTTCTGCATCCCTCTTCCCTACTTGTGCAATTCTCTTGCCTCTTTCTACACCTCTATTCCGTCTTTCTGCACTACTCTTGCCTCTTTCTGTACCTCTGTTGCTTCTTTCTGCACTTCTCTTGGTTCTTTCTGCACTGCTCTTGCCTCTTTCTGCATCCCTCTTGCCTCTTTGAGCACCTCTTTTGCTTCTTTCTGCACTTCTCTCTCCTCTTTCTGCACCCTCTTGCCTCTTTCTGCACCTCTGCTGCTTCTTTCTACACTTCTATTGCCTCTTTCAGCACCTCTGTTGCTTTTTTCTGCAGATCTCCTGCCTCTTTCTGCACCTCACTTGCCTCTTTCAGCACCTCTGTAGCTTTTTTCTGCAGATCTCTTGCCTCTTTCTGCACCCCTCTTTTTTCTTTCTGCACTTCTCTTATCTCTTTCTGCACCCCTGTTCACTCTTTCTGCACCCTTCCTGCCTGTTTCTGCACCTCTCTTGCCTCTTTTTGTATATCTGTTGCCTCTTTCTACACTTTTCTTGGCTCTTTCTGCACCCCTTTTGCCTCTTTCTGCACCTCTGTTGCTTCTTTCTGCACTTCTATTGCCTCTTTCTGCACCTCTCTTGCTTCTTTCTGTACCTCAATTGCCTCTTTCAGCACCTCTGTTGCTTTTTTCTGCAGATCTCTTGCCCCTTTCTGCACCTCACTTGCCTCTTTCAGCACCTCTCTTGCTTTTTTCTGGAGATCTCTTGCCTCTTTCTGCACCCCTCTTTTCTCTTTCTGCACCTCTCTTGCCTCTATCTGCACCCCCGTTCCCTCTTTCTGCACCTTTCCTGCCTGTTTCTGCACTTCACTTGCTTCTTTCTGCACCTCTCTTGCCTCTTTCAGCACCTCTGTTGCTTCTTTCTGCACCCCTCCTGCCTTTTTCTGCATCCCTCTTCCCTATTTGTGCAATTCTCTTGCCTCTTTCTACACCTCTTCCCTCTTTCTGCACCTCTCTTGCCTCTTTCTGCACTTCTCCTGCCTTTTTCTGCACTTCTGTTGTCTCTTTCTGCACCTCTGTTGCTTCTTTCAGCACTTCTCTTCCCTCTTTCTGCACCACTCTTGCCTCTTTCTGTACCTCTGTTGCTTCTTTCTGCTCTTCTCTTGCCTCTTTCTGCACCCTTTGTACCTCTTTCAGCACCTCTGTTGTTTCTTTCTGTACTTCTGTTGGTTCTTTCTGCACTGCTCTTCCTTCCTTCTGCACCCCTCGTGCCTCCTTCTGCACATCTGTTGCTTCTTTCTGCACTTCTCTTGGTTCTTTCTGCACTGCTCTTACCTCTTTCTGCATCCCTCTTGCCTCTTTGAGCACCTCTTTTGCTTCTTTCTGCACTTCTCTCTCCTCTTTCTGCACCCCTCTTGCCTCTTTCTGCACCTCTGCTGCTTCTTTCCGCACTTCTATTGCCTCTTTCTGCACCTCTCTTGCTTATTTCTGCACATCACTTGCCTCTTTCAGCACCTCTGTTGCTTTTTTCTGCAGATCTCTTGCCCCTTTCTGCACCCCTCTTTTCTCTTTCTGCTCCTCTCTTGCCTCTTTCTGCACCCCTGTTCCCTGTTTCTGCACCATTCCTGCCTGTTTCTGTACCTCTCTTGCCTCTTTCTGTACCTCTGTTGCCTCTTTCTGCACTTCTCTTGCTCTTTCTGCACCCTTCACGCCTCTTTCAGCACCTCTGTTGGTTCTTTCTGCACTGCTCTTGCTTTTTTCTGCACCTCACTTGCCTCTTTCTGCACTTCTCTTGCTTCTTTCTACACCTCTGTTGCTTCTTTCAGCAATTCTCTTGCCTCTTTCTGCACTTCTCTTCCTTCTTGCTGCACCCGTCCTGGCTCTTTCTGTACCTCTCTTGCCTCTTTGTGCACCCCTCCTACCTTTTTCTGCACCCCTCTTACCTCTTTTTGCACCTCTGTTGGTTCTTTCTGCACTGCTCTTGCTTCTTTCTGCACCTCACTTGCCTCTTTCTGCACTTCTCTTGCTTCTTTCTACACCTCTATTGCTTCTTTCAGCAATTCTCTTGCCTCTTTCTGCACTCCTCTTCCTTCTTTTTGCACCCCTCCTGCCTCTTTCTGTACCTCTCTTACCTCTTTGTGCACCTCTCCTACCTCTTTATGCACCCTTCTTGCCTCTTTTTGCACTTCTGTTGGTTCTTTCTGCACTGCTCTTGCTTCTTTCTGTACCTCACTTGCCTCTTTCTGCACTTCTCTTGCTTCTTTCTAAACCTCTGTTGCTTCTTACAGCAATTCTCTTGCCTCTTTCTGCACTTCTCGCTTGTTTCTGCACCTCTCTTGTGTCTTTCTGCACCTCTGTTGCCTCTTTCTGCACTTCACTTGCTTCTTTCTGCACCTCTCTTGCCTCTTTCGGCAACTCTGTTGCTTCTTTCTGCACCCCTCCTGCCTCTTTATGCACCCCTCTTCCCTATTTGTGCAACTCTCTTGCCTCTTTCTATACCTCTCTTCCCTCGTTCTGCACCACTCTTGCCTCTTTCTGTACCTCTGTTGCTCCTTTCTGCACTTCTCTTGCCTCTTTCTACACCCTTCGTGCCTCTTTCAGCACCTCTGTTGCTTCTTTCTGCACTCCTCTTCCTTCTTTCTGCACCCCTCGTGCCTCCTTCTGCACCTCTGTTGCTTCTTTCTGCACTTCTCTTGGTTCTTTCTGCACTGCTCTTGCCTCTTTCTGCATCCCTCTTGCCTCTTTGAGCACCTCTTTTGCTTCTTTCTGCACTTCTCTTGCCTCTTTCTGCACCCTTCGTGCCTCTTTCAGCACCTCTGTTGCTTCTTTCTGCACTTCTCTTCCTTCTTTCTGCACCCCTCTTGCCTCTTTGTGCACCTCTGTTGCTTCTTTGTGCACGTCTATTGCCTCTTTCTGCACCTCTCTTGCTTCTTTCTGCACCTCACTTGCCTCTTTCAGCACCTCTGTTGCTTTTTTCTGCAGATCTCTTGTCTCGTTCTAGCTCTCCCTCTTGGCTATTCCATACAGAGGTCGGACCGACCCACAGGGAAAGGGGGCTGGATAGCCATTATCTATAAACATGGCTTGACCTGTCTGATGACTGGCAGCCCTGTGCCAGACTGTGAGAACGCTGTCTTCTCTATCGAATTTTCTCCAGCTCTCACTTTCTCTGGTATATTAATTTATCGGCCCCGGGTTCTTCAGTGGAATTCTGTAATTCTTTACCCGACCTGGCAGCAAACCTGGCAAGCACATTAGCCAACTTTACTCTATTGGGGGACTTTAACCTCCATTTTGATGACCCTCTACAGATGTCGGCAACCGAACTTACTGAGGATCTAGCAGCCTTTCAACTCACACAAAAAGTTAGTGAGCCCACCCACATAAGGGGCATCTATTAGATCCTATTTTCTCAAATACGGAGGACCTAAAAGGAGAGAAAACTACCCCTGTCCCATGGTCAGATCACTTCCTTATAAGTACGTGACTGGTCCAAATTGTCAATTGAACACTGGAACACAATATTAGAAGAAACCAAACCGGTGTCTTCTTCAGATGCTATTATGGCCAATGACAATTTCAACAACTGGCTTCAAAAATCACTAGATGCGCTTATTCCTGTAAAAGGACTCAAGCGAAAATAGGAAGTAACCGGAAACCATGGTACTCCACCAAACTTCGGGGCCTAAGACAAAATTGCAAAAAGCTTGAGAGAGATTGGAGGAAAAATGTCTCGACTGACAGGAAATTAAAATATAGAGAAAGCATTAATGTATACAAAGCCGAAATCAAAGTAGCCCAGGCAGCCTACTACGAAAATAAAATCTTATCAGCAACTAACTCCGCCCGTGAGATTTTTGGTATTGCCAAAACTCTCTCTAGAGTTCCCCCAACCAGTTATCCCTGATCTCTCAGGTGCACGGTGTAACAACTTAGCGGAGTTCTTCTCCAATAAAATTGAAACCATTTTTACCTCATTTCCCCCTTTTAAAGACTGTACTTTGTTCTATCAATCCTGTAGTAACCAGCCCTCTTTGGCCACTATTCCGGTGATGGAAATGCCTGTGTTAGAAAGCCTCCTGACTCAGGTAAAAAGTGGATCACCCAAAGAACCTGCCCCTCTAAAGATACTGAGGCAGGTGGCAGGCGTTGTTTCCCCTGTAATCTTAGAATTGATTAACACCTCATTCTCTTCTGGAGTGGTCCCTCCCCCATGGAAGGAAGCTATGGTAAAGGCACTTTTTAAAAACCCAGTCTTGATTCTTCCATTTTGGGAAACTACCGCCCCATATCTCTGCTTCCAGGGGTCAGCAAAATTGCTGAAAAATATTTTAATTTGATATTATCCTCATTTCTAGAGACTCACAAGCTTCTCCATCGGTCTCAGACAGGCTTCCGTCCCCTCCAGGGAACAGAAACAGCCTTGCTCTCAGTAGTGGAAGAGTCAAGAAAAATAGTGGACTCCGGAGGCACCGCTGTGGTCCTTCTTCTTGACCTCAGCGCGGCCTTTGACACAGTAAACCATCGCATCTTGGTCCACAGACTCAGAAAACTGGGCGTTACTGGAATCGCTCTGTCATGGTTACAGTCCTTCCTGAGCAACAGATCCTTTCAGGTTTTTGACAATGAGGTGAACTCTAAGCAGATGCCCCTCTGTTGTGGAGTACCTCAGGGATCTTCCCTGAGTCCCACCTTATTTAATGTTTACACTTGCTCCCTTGCAGAGGTGGTCTTACCTTTTGGAGTACACATAGTCACTTATGCAGATGACACGCAACTTGTAATTGGGCTCAACAGAGCCAAAAGCTCCCCTCCCAGTCTGCGTCCATGCTTGGAAGAAATTGCCAACTGGATGAACGAGTCCTTCCTGAAATTGAATGGGGAAAAAAGCGAAGTTATGATCCTGGGCAATAGTTCTCCCCTTGATCTAAAAGCAATCTGGCCGACCTCTCTCGGCCTAGCCCCCACCCCTAAGACCCAGTTAAAAAGCCTGGGTGTCTGGATTGACCAAGACCTCACATTTAAGACACAAGCACGGATGACGGCAGCCACGTGCTATGGTATCCTGAAAATGATTCGGAAGGTACTTCCCCTTCTCCCTTTCCAAGCAAGGAAAATTATGGTCCAGGCCCTTATCTTGTCCCGGCTGGACTACGCGAACGCCCTTTATTTGGGTGCCCCTGCTGCTACCCTCTCCAAACTACAGACAATACAAAACTGGGCAGCAAGACTTCTATTAGGCATTCCTAAACATCACTCAGCCAAACCTGCCTTGAGATCACTCCATTGGCTACCAGTCCGGGAGAGAGTCAATTTTAAAGCTCTATGTATTACCCACAAGTCTCTAGCTGGAACAGGCCCCTCCATTCTTCAGAGCACCATCCAGCCCTACCGGCCCAACTGAAGCCTTCACTCTAAGACTATGAATCTTGTCATCGTCCCTAGGATCAGGAAAGCCAGAAGCGGGGGTCGGTAATTTTCTTTTAATGCGGCTAGACTCTGGAACTCCCTTCCTCCCCAACTACGTGTAGAATCCAACCACTTAGCCTTTCGCAAATTGGTAAAAACCTCGCTTTTCCCCTAACTGGCGAAACTCACCACTACTGCTACTACCAGCGCTGGGATGCCTCCGGGTAGCCATGTGCTATATAAATGTTATTTCAATTCAATTCAATTCAATTCTTTCTGCACCCCTCTTTTCTCTTTCTGCACCTCTCTTGCCTCTTTCTGCACCCCTGTTCCCTGTTTCTGCACTTCTCTTGCTCTTTCTGCACCCTTCACGCCTCTTTCAGCACCTCTGTTGGTTCTTTCTGCACTGCTCTTGCTTTGTTCTGCACCTTACTTGCCTCTTTCTGCACTTCTCTTGCTTCTTTCTACACCTCTGTTGCTTCTTTCAGCAATTCTCTTGCCTCTTCCTGCACTTCTCTTCCTTCTTTCTGCACCCCTCCTGCCTCTTTCTGTACCTCTCTTGCCTCTTTGCACACCACTCCTACCTTTTTCTGCACCCCTCTTGCCTCTTTTTGCACCTCTGTAGGTTGTTTCTGCACTGCTCTTGCTTCTTTCTGCACCTCACTTCCCTGTTTCTGCACCTTTCCTGCCTGTTTTTGCACCTCTCTTGCCTCTTTCTGTACCTCTGTTGCCTCTTTCTGCTCTTCTCTTGCCTCTTTCTGCACCCTTTGTACCTCTTTCAGCACCTCTGTTGTTTCTTTCTGTACTTCTCTTGGTTCTTTCTGCACTGCTCTTCCTTCCTTCTGCACCCCTCGTGCCTCCTTCTGCACATCTGTTGCTTCTTTCTGCACTTCTCTTGGTTCTTTCTGCACTGCTCTTACCTCTTTCTGCATCCCTCTTGCCTCTTTGAGCACCTCTTTTGCTTCTTTCTGCACTTCTCTCTCCTCTTTCTGCACCCCTCTTGCCTCTTTCTGCACCTCTGCTGCTTCTTTCTGCATTTCTATTGCCTCTTTCTGCACCTCTCTTGCTTATTTCTGCACATCACTTGCCTCTTTCAGCACCTCTGTTGCTTTTTTCTGCAGATCTCTTGCCTCTTTCTGCACCTCAATTGCCTCTTTCAGCACCTCTCTTGCTTTTTTCTGCAGATCTCTTGCCCCTTTCTGCACCCCTCTTTTCTCTTTCTGCTCCTCTCTTGCCTCTTTCTGCACCCCTGTTCCCTGTTTCTGCACCATTCCTGCCTGTTTCTGTACCTCTCTTGCCTCTTTCTGTACCTCTGTTGCCTCTTTCTGCACTTCTCTTGCTCTTTCTGCACCCTTCACGCCTCTTTCAGCACCTCTGTTGGTTCTTTCTGCACTGCTCTTGCTTTTTTCTGCACCTCACTTGCCTCTTTCTGCACTTCTCTTGCTTCTTTCTACACCTCTGTTGCTTCTTTCAGCAATTCTCTTGCCTCTTTCTGCACTTCTCTTCCTTCTTGCTGCACCCGTCCTGGCTCTTTCTGCACCTCTCTTGCCTCTTTGTGCACCCCTCCTACCTTTTTCTGCACCCCTCTTACCTCTTTTTGCACCTCTGTTGGTTCTTTCTGCACTGCTCTTGCTTCTTTCTGCACCTCACTTGCCTCTTTCTGCACTTCTCTTGCTTCTTTCTACACCTCTATTGCTTCTTTCAGCAATTCTCTTGCCTCTTTCTGCACTCCTCTTCCTTCTTTTTGCACCCCTCCTGCCTCTTTCTGTACCTCTCTTACCTCTTTGTGCACCTCTCCTACCTCTTTGTGCACCCTTCTTGCCTCTTTTTGCACTTCTGTTGGTTCTTTCTGCACTGCTCTTGCTTCTATCTGTACCTCACTTGCCTCTTTCTGCTCTTCTCTTGCTTCTTTCTAAACCTCTGTTGCTTCTTACAGCAATTCTCTTGCCTCTTTCTGCACTTCTCGCTTGTTTCTGCACCTCTCTTGTGTCTTTCTGCACCTCTGTTGCCTCTTTCTGCACTTCACTTGCTTCTTTCTGCACCTCTCTTGCCTCTTTCGGCACCTCTGTTGCTTCTTTCTGCACCCCTCCTGCCTCTTTATGCACCCCTCTTCCCTATTTGTGCAACTCTCTTGCCTCTTTCTACACCTCTCTTCCCTCTTTCTGCACCACTCTTGCCTCTTTCTGTACCTCTGTTGCTTCTTTCTGCACTTCTCTTGCCTCTTTCTACACCCTTCGTGCCTCTTTCAGCACCTCTGTTGCTTCTTTCTGCACTCCTCTTCCTTCTTTCTGCACCCCTCGTGCCTCCTTCTGCACCTCTGTTGCTTCTTTCTGCACTTCTCTTGGTTCTTTCTGCACTGCTCTTGCCTCTTTCTGCATCCCTCTTGCCTCTTTGAGCACCTCTTTTGCTTCTTTCTGCACTTCTCTTGCCTCTTTCTGCACCCTTCGTGCCTCTTTCAGCACCTCTGTTGCTTCTTTCTGCACTTCTCTTCCTTCTTTCTGCACCCCTCTTGCCTCTTTGTGCACCTCTGTTGCTTCTTTCTGCACGTCTATTGCCTCTTTCTGCACCTCTCTTGCTTCTTTCTGCACCTCACTTGCCTCTTTCAGCACCTCTGTTGCTTTTTTCTGCAGATCTCTTGTCTCGTTCTAGCTCTCCCTCTTGGCTATTCCATACAGAGGTCGGACCGACCCACAGGGAAAGGGGGCTGGATAGCCATTATCTATAAACATGGCTTGACCTGTCTGATGACTGGCAGCCCTGTGCCAGACTGTGAGAACGCTGTCTTCTCTATCGAATTTTCTCCAGCTCTCACTTTCTCTGGTATATTAATTTATCGGCCCCCGGGTTCTTCAGTGGAATTCTGTAATTCTTTACCCGACCTGGCAGCAAACCTGGCAAGCACATTAGCCAACTTTACTCTATTGGGGGACTTTAACCTCCATTTTGATGACCCTCTACAGATGTCGGCAACCGAACTTACTGAGGATCTAGCAGCCTTTCAACTCACACAAAAGTTAGTGAGCCCACCCACATAAGGGGGCATCTATTAGATCCTATTTTCTCAAATACGGAGGACCTAAAAGGAGAGAAACCTACCCCTGTCCCATGGTCAGATCACTTCCTTATAAGTACGTGACTGGTCCAAATTGTCAATTGAACACTGGACCACAATATTAGAAGAAACCAAACCGGTGTCTTCTTCAGATGCTATTATGGCCAATGACAATTTCAACAACTGGCTTCAAAAATCACTAGATGCGCTTATTCCTGTAAAAAGGACTCAAGCGAAAATAGGAAGTAACCGGAAGCCATGGTACTCCACCAAACTTCGGGGCCTAAGACAAAATTGCAAAAAGCTTGAGAGAGATTGGAGGAAAAATTTCTCGACTGACAGGAAATTAAAATATAGAGAAAGCATTAATGTATACAAAGCCGAAATCAAAGTAGCCCAGGCAGCCTACTACGAAAATAAAATCTTATCAGCAACTAACTCCGCCCGTGAGATTTTTGGTATTGCCAAAACTCTCTCTAGAGTTCCCCCAACCAGTTATCCCTGATCTCTCAGGTGCACGGTGTAACAACTTAGCGGAGTTCTTCTCCAATAAAATTGAAACCATTTTTACCTCATTTCCCCCTTTTAAAGACTGTACTTTGTTCTATCAATCCTGTAGTAACCAGCCCTCTTTGGCCACTATTCCGGTGATGGAAATGCCTGTGTTAGAAAGCCTCCTGACTCAGGTAAAAGTGGATCACCCAAAGAACCTGCCCCTCTAAAGATACTGAGGCAGGTGGCAGGCGTTGTTTCCCCTGTAATCTTAGAATTGATTAACACCTCATTCTCTTCTGGAGTGGTCCCTCCCCCATGGAAGGAAGCTATGGTAAAGGCACTTTTTAAAAACCCAGTCTTGATTCTTCCATTTTGGGAAACTACCGCCCCATATCTCTGCTTCCAGGGGTCAGCAAAATTGCTGAAAAATATTTTAATTTGATATTATCCTCATTTCTAGAGACTCACAAGCTTCTCCATCGGTCTCAGACAGGCTTCCGTCCCCCACAGGGAACAGAAACAGCCTTGCTCTCAGTAGTGGAAGAGTCAAGAAAAATAGTGGACTCCGGAGGCACCGCTGTGGTCCTTCTTCTTGACCTCAGCGCGGCCTTTGACACAGTAAACCATCGGATCTTGGTCCACAGACTCAGAAAACTGGGCGTTACTGGAATCGCTCTGTCATGGTTACAGTCCTTCCTGAGCAACAGATCCTTTCAGGTTTTTGACAATGAGGTGAACTCTAAGCAGATGCCCCTCTGTTGTGGAGTACCTCAGGGATCTTCCCTGAGTCCCACCTTATTTAATGTTTACACTTGCTCCCTTGCAGAGGTGGTCTTACCTTTTGGAGTACACATAGTCACTTATGCAGATGACACGCAACTTGTAATTGGGCTCAACAGAGCCGAAAGCTCCCCTCCCAGTCTGCGTCCATGCTTGGAAGAAATTGCCAACTGGATGAACGAGTCCTTCCTGAAACTGAATGGGGAAAAAGCGAAGTTATGATCCTGGGCAATAGTTCTCCCCTTGATCTAAAAGCAATCTGGCCGACCTCTCTCGGCCTAGCCCCCACCCCTAAGACCCAGTTAAAAAGCCTGGGTGTCTGGATTGACCAAGACCTCACATTTAAGACACAAGCACGGATGACGGCAGCCACGTGCTATGGTATCCTGAAAATGATTCGGAAGGTACTTCCCCTTCTCCCTTTCCAAGCAAGGAAAATTATGGTCCAGGCCCTTATCTTGTCCCGGCTGGACTACGCGAACACCCTTTATTTGGGTGCCCCTGCTGCTACCCTCTCCAAACTACAGACAATACAAAACTGGGCAGCAAGACTTCTATTAGGCATTCCTAAACATCACTCAGCCAAACCTGCCTTGAGATCACTCCATTGGCTACCAGTCCGGGAGAGAGTCAATTTTAAAGCTCTATGTATTACCCACAAGTCTCTAGCTGGAACAGGCCCCTCCATTCTTCAGAGCACCATCCAGCCCTACCGGCCCAACTGAAGCCTTCGCTCTAAGACTATGAATCTTGTCATCGTCCCTAGGATCAGGAAAGCCAGAAGCGGGGGTCGGTAATTTTCTTTTAATGCGGCTAGACTCTGGAACTCCCTTCCTCCCCAACTACGTGTAGAATCCAACCACTTAGCCTTTCGCAAATTGGTAAAAACCTCGCTTTTCCCTAACTGGCGAAACTCACCACTACTGCTACTACCAGCGCTGGGATGCCTCCGGGTAGCCATGTGCTATATAAATGTTATTTCAATTCAATTCAATTCTTTCTGCACCCCTCTTTTCTCTTTCTGCACCTCTCTTGCCTCTTTCTGCACCCCTGTTCCCTGTTTCTGCACTTCTCTTGCTCTTTCTGCACCCTTCACGCCTCTTTCAGCACCTCTGTTGGTTCTTTCTGCACTGCTCTTGCTTTGTTCTGCACCTTACTTGCCTCTTTCTGCACTTCTCTTGCTTCTTTCTACACCTCTGTTGCTTCTTTCAGCAATTCTCTTGCCTCTTCCTGCACTTCTCTTCCTTCTTTCTGCACCCCTCCTGCCTCTTTCTGTACCTCTCTTGCCTCTTTGCACACCACTCCTACCTTTTTCTGCACCCCTCTTGCCTCTTTTTGCACCTCTGTAGGTTGTTTCTGCACTGCTCTTGCTTCTTTCTGCACCTCACTTCCCTGTTTCTGCACCTTTCCTGCCTGTTTCTGCACCTCTCTTGCCTCTTTCTGTACCTCTGTTGCCTCTTTCTGCTCTTCTCTTGCCTCTTTCTGCACCCTTTGTACCTCTTTCAGCACCTCTGTTGTTTCTTTCTGTACTTCTCTTGGTTCTTTCTACACTGCTCTTCCTTCCTTCTGCACCCCTCGTGCCTCCTTCTGCACATCTGTTGCTTCTTTCTGCACTTCTCTTGGTTCTTTCTGCACTGCTCTTACCTCTTTCTGCATCCCTCTTGCCTCTTTGAGCACCTCTTTTGCTTCTTTCTGCACTTCTCTCTCCTCTTTCTGCACCCCTCTTGCCTCTTTCTGCACCTCTGCTGCTTCTTTCTGCACTTCTATTGCCTCTTTCTGCACCTCTCTTGCTTATTTCTGCACATCACTTGCCTCTTTCAGCACCTCTGTTGCTTTTTTCTGCAGATCTCTTGCCTCTTTCTGCACCTCACTTGCCTCTTTCAGCACCTCTCTTGCTTTTTTCTGCAGATCTCTTGCCCCTTTCTGCACCCCTCTTTTCTCTTTCTGCTCCTCTCTTGCCTCTTTCTGCACCCCTGTTCCCTGTTTCTGCACCATTCCTGCCTGTTTCTGTACCTCTCTTGCCTCTTTCTGTACCTCTGTTGCCTCTTTCTGCACTTCTCTTGCTCTTTCTGCACCCTTCACGCCTCTTTCAGCACCTCTGTTGGTTCTTTCTGCACTGCTCTTGCTTTTTCTGCACCTCACTTGCCTCTTTCTGCACTTCTCTTGCTTCTTTCTACACCTCTGTTGCTTCTTTCAGCAATTCTCTTGCCTCTTTCTGCACTTCTCTTCCTTCTTGCTGCACCCGTCCTGGCTCTTTCTGTACCTCTCTTGCCTCTTTGTGCACCCCTCCTACCTTTTTCTGCACCCCTCTTACCTCTTTTTGCACCTCTGTTGGTTCTTTCTGCACTGCTTTTGCTTCTTTCTGCACCTCACTTGCCTCTTTCTGCACTTCTCTTGCTTCTTTCTACACCTCTATTGCTTCTTTCAGCAATTCTCTTGCCTCTTTCTGCACTCCTCTTCCTTCTTTTTGCACCCCTCCTGCCTCTTTCTGTACCTCTCTTACCTCTTTGTGCACCTCTCCTACCTCTTTATGCACCCTTCTTGCCTCTTTTTGCACTTCTGTTGGTTCTTTCTGCACTGCTCTTGCTTCTATCTGTACCTCACTTGCCTCTTTCTGCTCTTCTCTTGCTTCTTTCTAAACCTCTGTTGCTTCTTACAGCAATTCTCTTGCCTCTTTCTGCACTTCTCGCTTGTTTCTGCACCTCTCTTGTGTCTTTCTGCACCTCTGTTGCCTCTTTCTGCACTTCACTTGCTTCTTTCTGCACCTCTCTTGCCTCTTTCGGCACCTCTGTTGCTTCTTTCTGCACCCCTCCTGCCTCTTTATGCACCCCACTTCCCTATTTGTGCAACTCTCTTGCCTCTTTCTACACCTCTCTTCCCTCTTTCTGCACCACTCTTGCCTCTTTCTGTACCTCTGTTGCTTCTTTCTGCACTTCTCTTGCCTCTTTCTACACCCTTCGTGCCTCTTTCAGCACCTCTGTTGCTTCTTTCTGCACTCCTCTTCCTTCTTTCTGCACCCCTCGTGCCTCCTTCTGCACCTCTGTTGCTTCTTTCTGCACTTCTCTTGGTTCTTTCTGCACTGCTCTTGCCTCTTTCTGCATCCCTCTTGCCTCTTTGAGCACCTCTTTTGCTTCTTTCTGCACTTCTCTTGCCTCTTTCTGCACCCTTCGTGCCTCTTTCAGCACCTCTGTTGCTTCTTTCTGCACTTCTCTTCCTTCTTTCTGCACCCCTCTTGCCTCTTTGTGCACCTCTGTTGCTTCTTTCTGCACGTCTATTGCCTCTTTCTGCACCTCTCTTGCTTCTTTCTGCACCTCACTTGCCTCTTTCAGCACCTCTGTTGCTTTTTTCTGCAGATCTCTTGTCTCGTTCTAGCTCTCCCTCTTGGCTATTCCATACAGAGGTCGGACCGACCCACAGGGAAAGGGGGCTGGATAGCCATTATCTATAAACATGGCTTGACCTGTCTGATGACTGGCAGCCCTGTGCCAGACTGTGAGAACGCTGTCTTCTCTATCGAATTTTCTCCAGCTCTCACTTTCTCTGGTATATTAATTTATCGGCCCTCGGGTTCTTCAGTGGAATTCTGTAATTCTTTACCCGACCTGGCAGCAAACCTGGCAAGCACATTAGCCAACTTTACTCTATTGGGGGACTTTAACCTCCATTTTGATGACCCTCTACAGATGTCGGCAACCGAACTTACTGAGGATCTAGCAGCCTTTCAACTCACACAAAAAGTTAGTGAGCCCACCCACATAAGGGGGCATCTATTAGATCCTATTTTCTCAAATACGGAGGACCTAAAAGGAGAGAAAACTACCCCTGTCCCATGGTCAGATCACTTCCTTATAAGTACGTGACTGGTCCAAATTGTCAATTGAACACTGGACCACAATATTAGAAGAAACCAAACCGGTGTCTTCTTCAGATGCTATTATGGCCAATGACAATTTCAACAACTGGCTTCAAAAATCACTAGATGCGCTTATTCCTGTAAAAAGGACTCAAGCGAAAATAGGAAGTAACCGGAAGCCATGGTACTCCACCAAACTTCGGGGCCTAAGACAAAATTGCAAAAAGCTTGAGAGAGATTGGAGGAAAAATGTCTCGACTGACAGGAAATTAAAATATAGAGAAAGCATTAATGTATACAAAGCCGAAATCAAAGTAGCCCAGGCAGCCTACTACGAAAATAAAATCTTATCAGCAACTAACTCCGCCCGTGAGATTTTTGGTATTGCCAAAACTCTCTCTAGAGTTCCCCCAACCAGTTATCCCTGATCTCTCAGGTGCACGGTGTAACAACTTAGCGGAGTTCTTCTCCAATAAAATTGAAACCATTTTTACCTCATTTCCCCCTTTTAAAGACTGTACTTTGTTCTATCAATCCTGTAGTAACCAGCCCTCTTTGGCCACTATTCCGGTGATGGAAATGCCTGTGTTAGAAAGCCTCCTGACTCAGGTAAAAGTGGATCACCCAAAGAACCTGCCCCTCTAAAGATACTGAGGCAGGTGGCAGGCGTTGTTTCCCCTGTAATCTTAGAATTGATTAACACCTCATTCTCTTCTGGAGTGGTCCCTCCCCATGGAAGGAAGCTATGGTAAAGGCACTTTTTAAAAACCAAGTCTTGATTCTTCCATTTTGGGAAACTACCGCCCCATATCTCTGCTTTCCAGGGGTCAGCAAAATTGCTGAAAAATATTTTAATTTGATATTATCCTCATTTCTAGAGACTCACAAGCTTCTCCATCGGTCTCAGACAGGCTTCCGTCCCCTCCAGGGAACAGAAACAGCCTTGCTCTCAGTAGTGGAAGAGTCAAGAAAAATAGTGGACTCCGGAGGCACCGCTGTGGTCCTTCTTCTTGACCTCAGCGCGGCCTTTGACACAGTAAACCATCGCATCTTGGTCCACAGACTCAGAAAACTGGGCGTTACTGGAATCGCTCTGTCATGGTTACAGTCCTTCCTGAGCAACAGATCCTTTCAGGTTTTTGACAATGAGGTGAACTCTAAGCAGATGCCCCTCTGTTGTGGAGTACCTCAGGGATCTTCCCTGAGTCCCACCTTATTTAATGTTTACACTTGCTCCCTTGCAGAGGTGGTCTTACCTTTTGGAGTACACATAGTCACTTATGCAGATGACACGCAACTTGTAATTGGGCTCAACAGAGCCGAAAGCTCCCCTCCCAGTCTGCGTCCATGCTTGGAAGAAATTGCCAACTGGATGAACGAGTCCTTCCTGAAACTGAATGGGGAAAAAGCGAAGTTATGATCCTGGGCAATAGTTCTCCCCTTGATCTAAAAGCAATCTGGCCGACCTCTCTCGGCCTAGCCCCCACCCCTAAGACCCAGTTAAAAAGCCTGGGTGTCTGGATTGACCAAGACCTCACATTTAAGACACAAGCACGGATGACGGCAGCCACGTGCTATGGTATCCTGAAAATGATTCGGAAGGTACTTCCCCTTCTCCCTTTCCAAGCAAGGAAAATTATGGTCCAGGCCCTTATCTTGTCCCGGCTGGACTACGCGAACGCCCTTTATTTGGGTGCCCCTGCTGCTACCCTCTCCAAACTACAGACAATACAAAACTGGGCAGCAAGACTTCTATTAGGCATTCCTAAACATCACTCAGCCAAACCTGCCTTGAGATCACTCCATTGGCTACTAGTCCGGGAGAGAGTCAATTTTAAAGCTCTATGTATTACCCACAAGTCTCTAGCTGGAACAGGCCCCTCCATTCTTCAGAGCACCATCCAGCCCTACCGGCCCAACTGAAGCCTTCGCTCTAAGACTATGAATCTTGTCATCGTCCCTAGGATCAGGAAAGCCAGAAGCGGGGGTCGGTAATTTTCTTTTAATGCGGCTAGACTCTGGAACTCCCTTCCTCCCCAACTACGTGTAGAATCCAACCACTTAGCCTTTCGCAAATTGGTAAAAACCTCGCTTTTCCCTAACTGGCGAAACTCACCACTACTGCTACTACCAGCGCTGGGATGCCTCCGGGTAGCCATGTGCTATATAAATGTTATTTCAATTCAATTCAATTCAATTCTTTCTGCACCCCTCTTTTCTCTTTCTGCACCTCTCTTGCCTCTTTCTGCACCCCTGTTCCCTATTTCTGCACTTCTCTTGCTCTTTCTGCACCCTTCACGCCTCTTTCAGCACCTCTGTTGGTTCTTTCTGCACTGCTCTTGCTTTGTTCTGCACCTTACTTGCCTCTTTCTGCACTTCTCTTGCTTCTTTCTACACCTCTGTTGCTTCTTTCAGCAATTCTCTTGCCTCTTCCTGCACTTCTCTTCCTTCTTTCTGCACCCCTCCTGCCTCTTTCTGTACCTCTCTTGCCTCTTTGCACACCACTCCTACCTTTTTCTGCACCCCTCTTGCCTCTTTTTGCACCTCTGTAGGTTGTTTCTGCACTGCTCTTGCTTCTTTCTGCACCTCACTTCCCTGTTTCTGCACCTTTCCTGCCTGTTTCTGCACCTCACTTGCCTCTTTCTGTACCTCTGTTGCCTCTTTCTGCTCTTCTCTTGCCTCTTTCTGCACCCTTTGTAGATCTTTCAGCACCTCTGTTGTTTCTTTCTGTACTTCTCTTGGTTCTTTCTGCACTGCTCTTCCTTCCTTCTGCACCCCTCGTGCCTCCTTCTGCACATCTGTTGCTTCTTTCTGCACTTCTCTTGGTTCTTTCTGCACTGCTCTTACCTCTTTCTGCATCCCTCTTGCCTCTTTGAGCACCTCTTTTGCTTCTTTCTGCACTTCTCTCTCCTCTTTCTGCACCCCTCTTGCCTCTTTCTGCACCTCTGCTGCTTCTTTCTGCACTTCTATTGCCTCTTTCTGCACCTCTCTTGCTTATTTCTGCACATCACTTGCCTCTTTCAGCACCTCTGTTGCTTTTTTCTGCAGATCTCTTGCCTCTTTCTGCACCTCACTTGCCTCTTTCAGCACCTCTGTTGCTTTTTTCTGCAGATCTCTTGCCCCTTTCTGCACCCCTCTTTTCTCTTTCTGCTCCTCTCTTGCCTCTTTCTGCACCCCTGTTCCCTGTTTCTGCACCATTCCTGCCTGTTTCTGTACCTCTCTTGCCTCTTTCTGTACCTCTGTTGCCTCTTTCTGCACTTCTCTTGCTCTTTCTGCACCCTTCACGCCTCTTTCAGCACCTCTGTTGGTTCTTTCTGCACTGCTCTTGCTTTTTTCTGCACCTCACTTGCCTCTTTCTGCACTTCTCTTGCTTCTTTCTACACCTCTGTTGCTTCTTTCAGCAATTCTCTTGCCTCTTTCTGCACTTCTCTTCCTTCTTGCTGCACCCGTCCTGGCTCTTTCTGTACCTCTCTTGCCTCTTTGTGCACCCCTCCTACCTTTTTCTGCACCCCTCTTACCTCTTTTTGCACCTCTGTTGGTTCTTTCTGCACTGCTTTTGCTTCTTTCTGCACCTCACTTGCCTCTTTCTGCACTTCTCTTGCTTCTTTCTACACCTCTATTGCTTCTTTCAGCAATTCTCTTGCCTCTTTCTGCACTCCTCTTCCTTCTTTTTGCACCCCTCCTGCCTCTTTCTGTACCTCTCTTACCTCTTTGTGCACCTCTCCTACCTCTTTATGCACCCTTCTTGCCTCTTTTTGCACTTCTGTTGGTTCTTTCTGCACTGCTCTTGCTTCTATCTGTACCTCACTTGCCTCTTTCTGCTCTTCTCTTGCTTCTTTCTAAACCTCTGTTGCTTCTTACAGCAATTCTCTTGCCTCTTTCTGCACTTCTCGCTTGTTTCTGCACCTCTCTTGTGTCTTTCTGCACCTCTGTTGCCTCTTTCTGCACTTCACTTGCTTCTTTCTGCACCTCTCTTGCCTCTTTCGGCACCTCTGTTGCTTCTTTCTGCACCCCTCCTGCCTCTTTATGCACCCCACTTCCCTATTTGTGCAACTCTCTTGCCTCTTTCTACACCTCTCTTCCCTCTTTCTGCACCACTCTTGCCTCTTTCTGTACCTCTGTTGCTTCTTTCTGCACTTCTCTTGCCTCTTTCTACACCCTTCGTGCCTCTTTCAGCACCTCTGTTGCTTCTTTCTGCACTCCTCTTCCTTCTTTCTGCACCCCTCGTGCCTCCTTCTGCACCTCTGTTGCTTCTTTCTGCACTTCTCTTGGTTCTTTCTGCACTGCTCTTGCCTCTTTCTGCATCCCTCTTGCCTCTTTGAGCACCTCTTTTGCTTCTTTCTGCACTTCTCTTGCCTCTTTCTGCACCCTTCGTGCCTCTTTCAGCACCTCTGTTGCTTCTTTCTGCACTTCTCTTCCTTCTTTCTGCACCCCTCTTGCCTCTTTGTGCACCTCTGTTGCTTCTTTCTGCACGTCTATTGCCTCTTTCTGCACCTCTCTTGCTTCTTTCTGCACCTCACTTGCCTCTTTCAGCACCTCTGTTGCTTTTTTCTGCAGATCTCTTGTCTCGTTCTAGCTCTCCCTCTTGGCTATTCCATACAGAGGTCGGACCGACCCACAGGGAAAGGGGGCTGGATAGCCATTATCTATAAACATGGCTTGACCTGTCTGATGACTGGCAGCCCTGTGCCAGACTGTGAGAACGCTGTCTTCTCTATCGAATTTTCTCCAGCTCTCACTTTCTCTGGTATATTAATTTATCGGCCCCCGGGTTCTTCAGTGGAATTCTGTAATTCTTTACCCGACCTGGCAGCAAACCTGGCAAGCACATTAGCCAACTTTACTCTATTGGGGGACTTTAACCTCCATTTTGATGACCCTCTACAGATGTCGGCAACCGAACTTACTGAGGATCTAGCAGCCTTTCAACTCACACAAAAAGTTAGTGAGCCCACCCACATAAGGGGGCATCTATTAGATCCTATTTTCTCAAATACGGAGGACCTAAAAGGAGAGAAAACTACCCCTGTCCCATGGTCAGATCACTTCCTTATAAGTACGTGACTGGTCCAAATTGTCAATTGAACACTGGACCACAATATTAGAAGAAACCAAACCGGTGTCTTCTTCAGATGCTATTATGGCCAATGACAATTTCAACAACTGGCTTCAAAAATCACTAGATGCGCTTATTCCTGTAAAAAGGACTCAAGCGAAAATAGGAAGTAACCGGAAGCCATGGTACTCCACCAAACTTCGGGGCCTAAGACAAAATTGCAAAAAGCTTGAGAGAGATTGGAGGAAAAATGTCTCGACTGACAGGAAATTAAAATATAGAGAAAGCATTAATGTATACAAAGCCGAAATCAAAGTAGCCCAGGCAGCCTACTACGAAAATAAAATCTTATCAGCAACTAACTCCGCCCGTGAGATTTTTGGTATTGCCAAAACTCTCTCTAGAGTTCCCCCCAACCAGTTATCCCTGATCTCTCAGGTGCACGGTGTAACAACTTAGCGGAGTTCTTCTCCAATAAAATTGAAACCATTTTTACCTCATTTCCCCCTTTTAAAGACTGTACTTTGTTCTATCAATCCTGTAGTAACCAGCCCTCTTTGGCCACTATTCCGGTGATGGAAATGCCTGTGTTAGAAAGCCTCCTGACTCAGGTAAAAAGTGGATCACCCAAAGAACCTGCCCCTCTAAAGATACTGAGGCAGGTGGCAGGCGTTGTTTCCCCTGTAATCTTAGAATTGATTAACACCTCATTCTCTTCTGGAGTGGTCCCTCCCCCATGGAAGGAAGCTATGGTAAAGGCACTTTTTAAAAAACCAAGTCTTGATTCTTCCATTTTGGGAAACTACCGCCCCATATCTCTGCTTCCAGGGGTCAGCAAAATTGCTGAAAAATATTTTAATTTGATATTATCCTCATTTCTAGAGACTCACAAGCTTCTCCATCGGTCTCAGACAGGCTTCCGTCCCCTCCAGGGAACAGAAACAGCCTTGCTCTCAGTAGTGGAAGAGTCAAGAAAAATAGTGGACTCCGGAGGCACCGCTGTGGTCCTTCTTCTTGACCTCAGCGCGGCCTTTGACACAGTAAACCATCGCATCTTGGTCCACAGACTCAGAAAACTGGGCGTTACTGGAATCGCTCTGTCATGGTTACAGTCCTTCCTGAGCAACAGATCCTTTCAGGTTTTTGACAATGAGGTGAACTCTAAGCAGATGCCCCTCTGTTGTGGAGTACCTCAGGGATCTTCCCTGAGTCCCACCTTATTTAATGTTTACACTTGCTCCCTTGCAGAGGTGGTCTTACCTTTTGGAGTACACATAGTCACTTATGCAGATGACACGCAACTTGTAATTGGGCTCAACAGAGCCGAAAGCTCCCCTCCCAGTCTGCGTCCATGCTTGGAAGAAATTGCCAACTGGATGAACGAGTCCTTCCTGAAACTGAAGGGGGAAAAAAGCGAAGTTATGATCCTGGGCAATAGTTCTCCCCTTGATCTAAAAGCAATCTGGCCGACCTCTCTCGGCCTAGCCCCCACCCCTAAGACCCAGTTAAAAAGCCTGGGTGTCTGGATTGACCAAGACCTCACATTTAAGACACAAGCACGGATGACGGCAGCCACGTGCTATGGTATCCTGAAAATGATTCGGAAGGTACTTCCCCTTCTCCCTTTCCAAGCAAGGAAAATTATGGTCCAGGCCCTTATCTTGTCCCGGCTGGACTACGCGAACGCCCTTTATTTGGGTGCCCCTGCTGCTACCCTCTCCAAACTACAGACAATACAAAACTGGGCAGCAAGACTTCTATTAGGCATTCCTAAACATCACTCAGCCAAACCTGCCTTGAGATCACTCCATTGGCTACTAGTCCGGGAGAGAGTCAATTTTAAAGCTCTATGTATTACCCACAAGTCTCTAGCTGGAACAGGCCCCTCCATTCTTCAGAGCACCATCCAGCCCTACCGGCCCAACTGAAGCCTTCGCTCTAAGACTATGAATCTTGTCATCGTCCCTAGGATCAGGAAAGCCAGAAGCGGGGGTCGGTAATTTTCTTTTAATGCGGCTAGACTCTGGAACTCCCTTCCTCCCCAACTACGTGTAGAATCCAACCACTTAGCCTTTCGCAAATTGGTAAAAACCTCGCTTTTCCCCTAACTGGCGAAACTCACCACTACTGCTACTACCAGCGCTGGGATGCCTCCGGGTAGCCATGTGCTATATAAATGTTATTTCAATTCAATTCAATTCAATTCTTTCTGCACCCCTCTTTTCTCTTTCTGCACCTCTCTTGCCTCTTTCTGCACCCCTGTTCCCTGTTTCTGCACTTCTCTTGCTCTTTCTGCACCCTTCACGCCTCTTTCAGCACCTCTGTTGGTTCTTTCTGCACTGCTCTTGCTTTGTTCTGCACCTTACTTGCCTCTTTCTGCACTTCTCTTGCTTCTTTCTACACCTCTGTTGCTTCTTTCAGCAATTCTCTTGCCTCTTCCTGCACTTCTCTTCCTTCTTTCTGCACCCCTCCTGCCTCTTTCTGTACCTCTCTTGCCTCTTTGCACACCACTCCTACCTTTTTCTGCACCCCTCTTGCCTCTTTTTGCACCTCTGTAGGTTGTTTCTGCACTGCTCTTGCTTCTTTCTGCACCTCACTTCCCTGTTTCTGCACCTTTCCTGCCTGTTTCTGCACCTCTCTTGCCTCTTTCTGTACCTCTGTTGCCTCTTTCTGCTCTTCTCTTGCCTCTTTCTGCACCCTTTGTAGATCTTTCAGCACCTCTGTTGTTTCTTTCTGTACTTCTCTTGGTTCTTTCTGCACTGCTCTTCCTTCCTTCTGCACCCCTCGTGCCTCCTTCTGCACATCTGTTGCTTCTTTCTGCACTTCTCTTGGTTCTTTCTGCACTGCTCTTACCTCTTTCTGCATCCCTCTTGCCTCTTTGAGCACCTCTTTTGCTTCTTTCTGCACTTCTCTCTCCTCTTTCTGCACCCCTCTTGCCTCTTTCTGCACCTCTGCTGCTTCTTTCTGCACTTCTATTGCCTCTTTCTGCACCTCTCTTGCTTATTTCTGCACATCACTTGCCTCTTTCAGCACCTCTGTTGCTTTTTTCTGCAGATCTCTTGCCTCTTTCTGCACCTCACTTGCCTCTTTCAGCACCTCTCTTGCTTTTTTCTGCAGATCTCTTGCCCCTTTCTGCACCCCTCTTTTCTCTTTCTGCTCCTCTCTTGCCTCTTTCTGCACCCCTGTTCCCTGTTTCTGCACCATTCCTGCCTGTTTCTGTACCTCTCTTGCCTCTTTCTGTACCTCTGTTGCCTCTTTATGCACTTCTCTTGCTCTTTCTGCACCCTTCACGCCTCTTTCAGCACCTCTGTTGGTTCTTTCTGCACTGCTCTTGCTTTTTTCTGCACCTCACTTGCCTCTTTCTGCACTTCTCTTGCTTCTTTCTACACCTCTGTTGCTTCTTTCAGCAATTCTCTTGCCTCTTTCTGCACTTCTCTTCCTTCTTGCTGCACCCGTCCTGGCTCTTTCTGTACCTCTCTTGCCTCTTTGTGCACCCCTCCTACCTTTTTCTGCACCCCTCTTACCTCTTTTTGCACCTCTGTTGGTTCTTTCTGCACTGCTCTTGCTTCTTTCTGCACCTCACTTGCCACTTTCTGCACTTCTCTTGCTTCTTTCTACACCTCTATTGCTTCTTTCAGCAATTCTCTTGCCTCTTTCTGCACTCCTCTTCCTTCTTTTTGCACCCCTCCTGCCTCTTTCTGTACCTCTCTTACCTCTTTGTGCACCTCTCCTACCTCTTTATGCACCCTTCTTGCCTCTTTTTGCACTTCTGTTGGTTCTTTCTGCACTGCTCTTGCTTCTATCTGTACCTCACTTGCCTCTTTCTGCTCTTCTCTTGCTTCTTTCTAAACCTCTGTTGCTTCTTACAGCAATTCTCTTGCCTCTTTCTGCACTTCTCGCTTGTTTCTGCACCTCTCTTGTGTCTTTCTGCACCTCTGTTGCCTCTTTCTGTACTTCACTTGCTTCTTTCTGCACCTCTCTTGCCTCTTTCGGCACCTCTGTTGCTTCTTTCTGCACCCCTCCTGCCTCTTTATGCACCCCTCTTCCCTATTTGTGCAACTCTCTTGCCTCTTTCTACACCTCTCTTCCCTCTTTCTGCACCACTCTTGCCTCTTTCTGTACCTCTGTTGCTTCTTTTCTGCACTTCTCTTGCCTCTTTCTGCACCCTACGTGCCTCTTTCAGCACCTCTGTTGCTTCTTTCTGCACTTCTCTTCCTTCTTTCTGCACCCCTCGTGTCTCCTTCTGCACCTCTGTTGCTTCTTTCTGCACTTCTCTTGGTTCTTTCTGCACTGCTCTTGCCTTTTTCTGCATCCCTCTTGCCTCTTTGAGCACCTCTTTTGCTTTTTTCTGCACCTCTCTTGCCTCTTTCTGCACCCTTTGTGCCTCTTTCAGCACCTCTGTTGCTTCTTTCTGCACTTCTCTTCCTTCTTTCTGCACCCCTCTTGCCTCTTTGTGCACCTCTGTTGCTTCTTTCTGCACGTCTATTGCCTCTTTCTGCACCTCTCTTGCTTCTTTCTGCACCTCACTTGCCTCTTTCAGCACCTCTGTTGCTTTTTCTGCAGATCTCTTGTCTCGTTCTAGCTCTCCCTCTTGGCTATTCCATACAGAGGTCGGACCGACCCACAGGGAAAGGGGGCTGGATAGCCATTATCTATAAACATGGCTTGACCTGTCTGATGACTGGCAGCCCTGTGCCAGACTGTGAGAGCGCTGTCTATCGAATTTTCTCCAGCTCTCACTTTCTCTGGTATATTAATTTATCGGCCCCCGGGTTCTTCAGTGGAATTCTGTAATTCTTTACCCGACCTGGCAGCAAACCTGGCAAGCACATTAGCCAACTTTACTCTATTGGGGGACTTTAACCTCCATTTTGATGACCCTCTACAGATGTCGGCAACCGAACTTACTGAGGATCTAGCAGCCTTTCAACTCACACAAAAAGTTAGTGAGCCCACCCACATAAGGGGGCATCTATTAGATCCTATTTTCTCAAATACGGAGGACCTAAAAGGAGAGAAACCTACCCCTGTCCCATGGTCAGATCACTTCCTTATAAGTACGTGACTGGTCCAAATTGTCAATTGAACACTGGACCACAATATTAGAAGAAACCAAACCGGTGTCTTCTTCAGATGCTATTATGGCCAATGACAATTTCAACAACTGGCTTCAAAAATCACTAGATGCGCTTATTCCTGTAAAAAGGACTCAAGCGAAAATAGGAAGTAACCGGAAGCCATGGTACTCCACCAAACTTCGGGGCCTAAGACAAAATTGCAAAAAGCTTGAGAGAGATTGGAGGAAAAATTTCTCGACTGACAGGAAATTAAAATATAGAGAAAGCATTAATGTATACAAAGCCGAAATCAAAGTAGCCCAGGCAGCCTACTACGAAAATAAAATCTTATCAGCAACTAACTCCGCCCGTGAGATTTTTGGTATTGCCAAAACTCTCTCTAGAGTTCCCCCCAACCAGTTATCCCTGATCTCTCAGGTGCACGGTGTAACAACTTAGCGGAGTTCTTCTCCAATAAAATTGAAACCATTTTTACCTCATTTCCCCCTTTTAAAGACTGTACTTTGTTCTATCAATCCTGTAGTAACCAGCCCTCTTTGGCCACTATTCCGGTGATGGAAATGCCTGTGTTAGAAAGCCTCCTGACTCAGGTAAAAAGTGGATCACCCAAAGAACCTGCCCCTCTAAAGATACTGAGGCAGGTGGCAGGCGTTGTTTCCCCTGTAATCTTAGAATTGATTAACACCTCATTCTCTTCTGGAGTGGTCCCTCCCCCATGGAAGGAAGCTATGGTAAAGGCACTTTTTAAAAACCCAGTCTTGATTCTTCCATTTTGGGAAACTACCGCCCCATATCTCTGCTTCCAGGGGTCAGCAAAATTGCTGAAAAATATTTTAATTTGATATTATCCTCATTTCTAGAGACTCACAAGCTTCTCCATCGGTCTCAGACAGGCTTCCGTCCCCTCCAGGGAACAGAAACAGCCTTGCTCTCAGTAGTGGAAGAGTCAAGAAAAATAGTGGACTCCGGAGGCACCGCTGTGGTCCTTCTTCTTGACCTCAGCGCGGCCTTTGACACAGTAAACCATCGCATCTTGGTCCACAGACTCAGAAAACTGGGCATTACTGGAATCGCTCTGTCATGGTTACAGTCCTTCCTGAGCAACAGATCCTTTCAGGTTTTTGACAATGAGGTGAACTCTAAGCAGATGCCCCTCTGTTGTGGAGTACCTCAGGGATCTTCCCTGAGTCCCACCTTATTTAATGTTTACACTTGCTCCCTTGCAGAGGTGGTCTTACCTTTTGGAGTACACATAGTCACTTATGCAGATGACACGCAACTTGTAATTGGGCTCAACAGAGCCGAAAGCTCCCCTCCCAGTCTGCGTCCATGCTTGGAAGAAATTGCCAACTGGATGAACGAGTCCTTCCTGAAACTGAATGGGGAAAAAGCGAAGTTATGATCCTGGGCAATAGTTCTCCCCTTGATCTAAAAGCAATCTGGCCGACCTCTCTCGGCCTAGCCCCCACCCCTAAGACCCAGTTAAAAAGCCTGGGTGTCTGGATTGACCAAGACCTCACATTTAAGACACAAGCACGGATGACGGCAGCCACGTGCTATGGTATCCTGAAAATGATTCGGAAGGTACTTCCCCATCTCCCTTTCCAAGCAAGGAAAATTATGGTCCAGGCCCTTATCTTGTCCCGGCTGGACTACGCGAACGCCCTTTATTTGGGTGCCCCTGCTGCTACCCTCTCCAAACTACAGACAATACAAAACTGGGCAGCAAGACTTCTATTAGGCATTCCTAAACATCACTCAGCCAAACCTGCCTTGAGATCACTCCATTGGCTACCAGTCCGGGAGAGAGTCAATTTTAAAGCTCTATGTATTACCCACAAGTCTCTAGCTGGAACAGGCCCCTCCATTCTTCAGAGCACCATCCAGCCCTACCGGCCCAACTGAAGCCTTCGCTCTAAGACTATGAATCTTGTCATCGTCCCTAGGATCAGGAAAGCCAGAAGCGGGGGTCGGTAATTTTCTTTTAATGCGGCTAGACTCTGGAACTCCCTTCCTCCCCAACTACGTGTAGAATCCAACCACTTAGCCTTTCGCAAATTGGTAAAAACCTCGCTTTTCCCCTAACTGGCGAAACTCACCACTACTGCTACTACCAGCGCTGGGATGCCTCCGGGTAGCCATGTGCTATATAAATGTTATTTCAATTCAATTCAATTCAATTCTTTCTGCACCCCTCTTTTCTCTTTCTGCACCTCTCTTGCCTCTTTCTGCACCCCTGTTCCCTGTTTATGCACTTCTCTTGCTCTTTCTGCACCCTTCACGCCTCTTTCAGCACCTCTGTTGGTTCTTTCTGCACTGCTCTTGCTTTGTTCTGCACCTTACTTGCCTCTTTCTGCACTTCTCTTGCTTCTTTCTACACCTCTGTTGCTTCTTTCAGCAATTCTCTTGCCTCTTCCTGCACTTCTCTTCCTTCTTTCTGCACCCCTCCTGCCTCTTTCTGTACCTCTCTTGCCTCTTTGCACACCACTCCTACCTTTTTCTGCACCCCTCTTGCCTCTTTTTGCACCTCTGTAGGTTGTTTCTGCACTGCTCTTGCTTCTTTCTGCACCTCACTTCCCTGTTTCTGCACCTTTCCTGCCTGTTTCTGCACCTCTCTTGCCTCTTTCTGTACCTCTGTTGCCTCTTTCTGCACTTCTCTTGCTCTTTCTGCACCCTTCACGCCTCTTTCAGCACCTCTGTTGGTTCTTTCTGCACTGCTCTTGCTTTGTTCTGCACCTTACTTGCCTCTTTCTGCACTTCTCTTGCTTCTTTCTACACCTCTGTTGCTTCTTTCAGCAATTCTCTTGCCTCTTTCTGCACTTCTCTTCCTTCTTTCTGCACCCCTCCTGCCTCTTTCTGTACCTCTCTTGCCTCTTTGCACACCACTCCTACCTTTTTCTGCACCCCTCTTGCCTCTTTTTGCACCTCTGTAGGTTGTTTCTGCACTGCTCTTGCTTCTTTCTGCACCTCGCTTCCCTGTTTCTGCACCTTTCCTGCCTGTTTATGCACCTCTCTTGCCTCTTTCTGCACCTCTGAGTTAGAGGTAGTTTTAATCCCCCTGCCCTATTATGTACTAGGGCCTTACAGGGGAGGTCATGCCAATCACAAGGGTACCCCAACCCGTAGTGTACCCTAGTGTATGTAGGTGTTTTCACTGTATTCTAAGTGTCTTTCAGCATAGCACTGGCTCTGGTCCTGGTTAGTCAGAGTCAGTTACCACCAGTACCAGTCAGCAAAAAGTTGGGGGCACAGGATGACTTTGCGACAAGGCCTCTTTCTGCACCTCTGTTGGTTCTTTCTGCATATCTCTTGCTTCTTTCTGCACTTTTCTTCGTCTTTCTGGACTTCTGTTGTCTCTTTCTGCATTTCTCTTGCTTCTTTCTGCGCCTTTCTTCCTCTTTCTTCACATGCCCTACCTCTGTGGGCATAGTTAGAAATTAGCATTTAAAAACCTTTGAAATTCACTGAAAAACCATAGGTTTCAGGGACATTATAGTTAGAAATTAGCATTTAAAAACCTTTGAAATTCACTGAAAAACCATAGGTTTCTTGGACGTTATAGTTAGAAATTACCATTTAACAAACCTTAGAAATTCACTGAAAAAACCACAGGTTTCAGGGACGTTATAGTTAGTTGGACATTTCACTCGTAGAAAACCAAAGAAATTCGGCCGTTATAGTTAGTTGAGCTAACTATAACTCGCGCCACCGCAATGCACTGCTGATGACATCACATATTACATCATTCATGACATGGTCAGTGACATCACTGATGACATCACTGATGACATCTCAAATGACATCACTGATGACATCACTGATGACATCATCTACGTGATAATCTGATGCACCTCCTCACACCCTAATATAACCTTTGATACACCCACTCTAAAATACAGACTACCATTTTCGAAACCATAGACACACCAATACCAGTTTCTACATAGCCACTCACTGATTCCTAGGTCTACACACACGTCCACTCATTCACCCATACAGTCACTCATACATGCAGTCACTTATCAATACAGCACTATAATTTGCACTCATACACCTATACAGACACTCACACATCGCCACTCATCCATAGAGTTACTCACACACCTAGTCAGTCATGCAAAGAATCAATCACACTCCCATTTACTCACCTATTCAGTTATACACACACCACCTCACTAATTCATACAGATACTAACACATACTTACTCTCTTATACAATCACTGATACAAGCACACACTCATCCATACAGCCACTCTCACAATCACTCACTCTCACATATAGTCATTTATATACTCCAACATTCACATATACTGCCTTTCACATATGTAGTTACTCACACATGTACCACTGAGACATCCATTCACTCACCAACACACCCATACACACACACACCCACCCATACAGCCCTTCACAGATGCACTCTTGAACCCATACACCCAGTGAATCACCCACTCACACATCTATGCACAGAGTCACACACCCCCCACCCACCCACACAGACACTCAGGCACCCATACAGATAGTCAGACAACCAATCAATAACCCATATAGACACTCATGTAGCTACTCCCCAACCCATGCAGCCGCTTGCACACCAACTGACAGACTGATACAGACATTCACACAGTTTAGTCACTAACCCATGCATTCAGTAAGACACATTTAATCACTCACTTATACAGTCAGTCACGCACCTACTAAATCATCCATTCAGACAGTCATATATACACCCACTCATTCTTCAATACACCTTGGCCTATATATATATAAAACATATTTAAACTTTACAGAAACACACAGTCACTGGATGATGTCATCAGTGATGTCATCAGTGATGTCATTTGAGATGTCATCAGTGATGTCACTGACCATGTTATGAATGATGTAATATTTGATGTCATCAGCAGTGCATTGCGGGGGCGCGAGTTATAGTTAGCTCAACTAACTATAACGGCCGAATTTCTCTGGTTTTCTACGAGTGAAATGTCCAAATAACTACAACGTCCATGAAACCTGTGGTTTTTTCAGTGAATTTCTAAGGTTTTTTAAATGCTAATTTCTAACTATAACTTCCCTGAAACCTATGGTTTTTTCAGTGAATATATATATATATATATATATACACACACACAGACATATATACATATGCATATATATATATATATATATATATATATATATATATATATATACATATGCATATATATATCCAAAGACGTTCGTCACCATTCGAATATAAAAGACGAAATGCAGACCCAGAGTTGGTGCAATTACTGGTTTATTCGGTGAACTCCCGCACCTCCGCCATTACGCGTTTCAGCCTCACACGAGGCCTTGATCACATGACACGAAACGGAGACATCGCTTCAAATTTAAAGTGCCAGTGCATCGTAAACACACGTGAAGTGCAAAGTTTTGTTGGACAAAGAAAAAATACTGCCATATGTTTCTTAGCAGACCTTATACAATGCCGTTCATTTTTATAAAGTGCAATAGACATGTACCCATAGTCACAATGTGCAATCATGTGCAATAAATAAATAAATAGATCTTCATAATTGAATTTAAATACAATGCACATAAAAAAGGTTAAAAATCCAGATTAAAAGCATAGACAATTAAAATCTGAATTCCCACATTTTATTGACTATTCAAGTGGTCTCATGTAAAGTGTGCTCCTGATTACCATATTTTATAACCACTTCTTCATGCATGATTGACCTGGCTCAATGAGCATGGAATGAAAGATAATGTAAGGTATGCAACAAATTCAGCCCAAGTGGGCATAAGTCCATCAATTCAGATAAAAGTGCTTGTGCTAATAAAAACTATACCCGTGTCTACATCACTTTGAATCACAGCCGTGACTCATTACTAGTCGTGTATAAAAATGCTAAAATTTCAGATAAAAATTATTTTTAAGAAAGGAGAGGGGCAGTTTTAATACAAAAAGTAAAAGGTTGTACTTTATGTAAGAAGGATTTGAGGTAACAGATTCATAGGCAGGTGAAAAGTCCTCACTTGCGTTTAAGCCGGATGGGATTTTACAGTCGAGTTCCAGGATGTATTGTGTTTCCAACTTTCATAGAAGGTATTCGCGGTTCCCACCCCTTCTAAGTGGCAAGACAGCATCAATGGCAAAGTATTTCAATAGCTGACTATCACTGCCATGATGTTCTTTGAAGTGTCTGGCCACTGGGTAGGAAGCGTCATTGTTGGAAATGGCTCGCATGTGCTGGAGTATCTGCTTGTGCACTTGCAATTTAGTGCTCCCCACATAGCATAGGCCACACGGACACTCCAGCACATACACCACAAATTCTGTTTTCCAGTTTAGAAACTTGGAAATCTCAACTGGTCTCTGTCTATATATATATATATATATATATACACACGCCCATATATATATATATACACACACATATACATATATATACACATACACACATATACATATACATACACACACATATACATATACATACACATATATGTATATACACATAGATGTATATTACCTACTGGCGGTCGCCAGTAGTTATAGTTAGGACCTACTTTCCATAGGAAAATCGTTTTTTGTTTTCCCAATAACTTTGGCGTCGTTTGACAAATCTTCGCGAAATTTTCAAAACTAGTGGGGCGCTTCGGTCAGCTCCGGTCTCGAAAGTTTTGGGGTGATTCAACAAGCGGGGGCCGAGAAAAAAAGGGGGTCCCAAAACGCGTTTTCCCCATGTAATTTTCCATAGGAAACGTTAGACAAAACTACAGCCCGAACTGCTGAACGGAATTACACCAAATTTGGCAAAAAGGTAGGTCTGGGTTCAGAAAGAGCTCTTTTTGTTAAATGGTGTAAATCCGTTCAGTAGTTCTTGAGATATTAGCAAAAAGAAAAATATCGATATCTGAGCACCGAGGAGGGTTCGCAAACCCTCCCAGGCACGAACTTCACTGTGATTGGCTGCCAACACTCCAAACCAGGAAGTGCATGTCAGCAGCTCCCCTTGCTCAAAAGCAATGCCGGCTCCCGCAGGAGGCAGGGAGCCGGCGGGACTGTGGGGGCATTGGGGCTCCCCCCACGGTCCCCAATGCAAAGGGCCGGCCCCGGGGGATAGGGTCCCCGGGGCCAGAAATGGCCCAGGGGAGGGGGGCCACGTGGCCCCCCTCCCTGGAAATATATATATATTTTTTTTAAACAGGCCAGGCCCCGGGGATGGGGTCCCCGGGGCCAATAGTGGCCCAGGGAAGGGGGACCACGCAGCCCTCTTCCCGTTTCTTTTTTTTTTTTTTTTAAATAAAAAGAAAATGCTCAGGACCTGGGGGATGGGGTCCCCAGGGCCAAAAGTAGCCCAGGGAAGGGGGGCCATGCAGCCCCCCTCCCAGAAAAAAAAAAAAAAAAAGAAACGGGCAACTCGCCGGAGGCCCCGCCCCCTCCCTGCAGCACTCTGCAAATGCGCCCCCTGGTGCATTATAAGTTGGGGGATTAAGTCCCCTTGAATACTGAGGGTCCCTGGGGGCCAACTAGCCCACCAGGTACCTTCAGTAAGCGTCACAGAGCTGCATTGCAGAGAGGTGGTCTGTGACCACGCCCCTTTTTACACCTCTCTGCAACGCAGCTCTGTGGCGCTTACTGGAGGTACCTGGTGGGCTAGTTGGCCCCCAGGGACCCTCAGGATTCAAGAGGACTTAATCCCCCAACTTACAATGCACCAGGGGGCACGTTTGCACAGTGGTGCAGGGAGGGGGAGGGGCCTGACATAACAAGTGTGCAAATGTGCCCCCTGGCGCATTGTAAATTGGGGGATTAAGTCCCCTTCAATCCTGAGGGTCCCTGGGGGCCAACTAGCCCACCATGTACCTCCAGTAAGTGCCACAGAGCTGCATTGCAGAGAGGTGGTTCGAGGCCACGTCCCTTTTTACACCTCTCTGCAACACAGCTCTGTGGTGCTTACTGGAGGTACCTGGTGGGCTAGTTGGCCCCCAGGGACCCTCAGGATTCAAGGGGACTTAATCCCCCAACTTACAATGCACCAGGGGGGCACGTTTGCACAGTGGTGCAGGGAGGGGCGGGGCCTGACATAACAAGTGTGCAAATGTGCCCCCTGGTGCGTTGTAATTTGGGGATTAAGTCCCTTCATCCTGAGGGTCCCTGGGGCCAACTAGCCCACCAGGTACCTCCAGTAAGCGCCACAGAGCTGCGTTGCAGAGAGGTGGTTCGAGGCCACGCCCCTTTTACACCTCTCTGCAACACAGCTCTGTGGCGCTTACTGGAGGTACCTGGTGGGCTAGTTGGCCCCCAGGAACCCTCAGGATTCAAGGGGACTTAATCCCCCAACTTACAACGCGCCAGGGGGCGCGTTTGCACAGTGGTGCAGGGAGGGGGCGGGCCTGATATAACAAGTTAGCAATCCTGCTGTGTGGGACTTACTGGAGGTAATAAAAGGGGTAGTTGGCCCCCAAGGTTGACGTTGGGGGCTAACTATCCCTCCTGTTACCTCTGCTAAATCCCACACAGTGGGATTGCTAAAAGGTGTTTGAAGGCCACGCTCACCTTTCTCCACCACTCTGCAAACGCGACTGCTATGTTATAGTTAGAAATTAGCATTTAAAAAACCTTTGAAAGCACTAAAAAAAACATAGGTTTCAAGGATGTTATAGTTAGAAATTAGCATTTAAAAAACCTTTGAAATTCACTGAAAAAAACATAGTTTTCAGGGACGTTATAGTTAGTTGGACATTTCACTCGTACACAACCAGAGAAATTCGGCCGTTATAGGTAGTAGAGCTAACTATAACTCGCGCCCCCTCAATGCACTGCTGATGACATCACATATTACATCACTCATGACATGGTCAGTGACATCACTGATGACATCACTGATGACATCTCAAATGACATCACTGATGACATCATCCAGTGAATGTGTATTTCTTTAAAGTTTAAATATGTTTTATATATATATATATGCCAAGGTGTATTGAAGAATGAGTGGGTGTATAAGTGTCTGAATGGATGATTTAGTAGGTGCGTGACTGATTGTATAAGTGACTGATTAAGTGTATCTTACTGAATGCATGGGTTAGTGAGTAAACTGTGTAAATGTCTGTATCAGTCTGTCAGTTGGTGTATAAGCGGCTGCATGGGTTGGTGAGTAGCTACATGACTGTCTATATGGGTTATTGATTGGTTGTCTGAGTATCTGTATGGGTGCCTGAGTGTCTTTGTGAGTGGGTGGGGGGTGGATGACTCTGTGCATAGATGTGTGAGTGGGTGATTCACTGGGTGTATGGGTTCAAGAGTGCATCTGTGAAGGGCTGTATGGGTGGGTGAGTGTGTGTATGGGTGTGTTGGTAAGTGAATGGATGTCCCACTGGTATATGTGTGAGTAACTTCATATGTGAAAGGCAGTATATGTGAGTGTTGGGGTATATAAATGACTATACGTGAGAGTGAGTGATTGTGAGAGTGGCTTTATGGATGAGTGTCTGCTTGTATAGTGATTGCATAAGAGAGTAAGTATGTGTTAGTATTTGTATAAATAAGTGAGGTGGTCTGTGTATAACTGTATAGGTGAGTAAATGGGTGTGATTGATTCTTTGCATGACTGAGGAGGTGTGTGAGTAAGTCTATGGATGAGTGGCTGTGTGTGAGTGTAAATATAGGTGTATGAGTGCATATGATAGTGCTGTATTGATGAGTGACTGCATGTATGAGTTACTGTATGGGTGAATGAGTGGATGTGTGTGTAGACCTAAGAATCAGTGAGTACGTATGTAGTAACTGGTATTGGTGTGTCTATGGTTTTGAAAATGGTAGTCTGTATTTTAGAGTGGGTGTATCAAAGGTTATATTAGGGTGTGAGGAGGTGCATCAGATTATCACGTAGATGATGTCATCAGTGATGTTATCAGTGATGTCATTTGAGATGTCATCAGTGATATCATCAGTGATGTCACTGACCATGACATGAATGATGTAATATGTGACGTCATCAGCAGTGCATTATGGGGCGCGAGTTATAGTTAGCTCAACTAACTATAACGGCCGAATTTCTCTGGTTTTGTACGAGTGAAATGTCCAACTAACTATAACGTCCCTGAAACCTATGGTTTTTTCAGTGAATTTCAAAGGTTTTTTAAATGCTAATTTCTAACTATAACGTGCCTGAAACCTATGGTTTTTTCAGTGAATATATATATATCTGTCTTCCAAAGGGGTCCACCTTCCGCTGCACCTCACGTCCCGGGTGCAACCCAAGCAGTGGTGGACTGCAGAAACTCCAACGGCCACAATGGTGTAGCCAGACGGGTGCATTTGCGGGTAGATCTCAACAAAATAGCTTTATTGGCTTAGTCAAAAAGCACTGACAGAAACAATTCGGCACAACGCCTTTTTCAATGTCAGTTTCAATAACAATTCATTCGCAATTTGAACCCAGGAGGAAGGCGTTACATGCAACAATTAATTGAAAGCGATGACGCTCTACGCGTTCCACACAGTATGATGTTAATGCGGTGGCCATCTTAAGATGATACTTATGGTTTTACAAATGACAGATCTCATTGCAATATTTACCAATTATCGCACATCACATGCAAAGTATCGCGTAAATACCATTTCCATTATGATTTCAAAATTTCAAGATAAGAAAGGAGGTACTGTAATCCGTACTGGCAATCACTTCACAAAAATAACATAATACATCGTGATTTGTAAGTATAATCTCAATAGAGAGAAGGCAAGTGTCTGAATAGAAATCCATACTAATGATGGCAGAGGTCATTACATAATGCATGTTACAATTAAAATACAAGAATGGCATCATTAAAGTGTGTAATCACATCAATGCCCTGTCATCAATCCATTTCTCCACAATCAAGCCCTGAATGGGGAAAGATCAAGACTGGCCTTTCACAAATTCATAATGCTGCTTCAGAGTTACATCAAAAAAGGGGGGAAGAAGGAAGAAAGAATTAAATAATATATCTTCCTCACATCAATTCTAATCAAATGTTAACGGAAAAAATGTAGTATCGAAAAAAGACCCACATATCGGGGACTGAATAACTCACTGGCCTACATGGACCCACAGTTCTTCTTCATTATTAAGGCCCTGCGGAACCTTGGTTTGTAATTCAATTATGTATTTGGACTCTAAGCTACGCAGCTTTTTAACTCTGTCACCTCCCCTTTCTTCCTTTTGTATTTGATCTATGCAGAAAAATTTAAGCAAATCTCAGTTGCTGTTATGTTGCAATTAAAAATGGCGAGCGACAGGGTAACTTTGATCTTTTTTGGTAATCGCTCGCATATGCTCCAGAATTCTCTTTTTAGTGGGATGAATGGTACTCCTTATGTATCGTTTCAGGCAAGGGGACTCCAAACAATAAACTGTAAACTCTGATTTACAGTTCAGTAATTTCCTTATCCTCTTAGAACATTGATATATAAATATATATAGATAGATATGTGTGTTTATATGCATGTGGTAGTTCTATAGTGTGAATCTAGCCAAAAGGCAGCAGGTCGCTGTACGTGGTATTTGAACAAAATGGTACCCCAAACTTTCAACACCAAACTTTCAACACCCTGAAATTTTACCTGAATCAAATCTTGCTTATTTACTGGATTGGAGATGTTGTTTAACCTTAATTTCATGAGGCAATGTGTCCCTGCATTAAGCCACCCCCTTCAAATATAAGTGGATAAGATGATTGAATGGACCACACTCAGTAACTGAGTTCTATATCAATAAAAAAGTTCAAAAAAATAAAAAATGAGTGGTACAGAATCAATGCCATGAAGACTCTCAAATACAGATTGATACTGATTATGCCAAAGTCAGAAAATATTCTAAGTCCCAATGGGCAGCAACATCATTAGAAAATCTGACAGCATCCCTAGCAGCATAGGAAAGCTCAGGAAATCTCTCTGACTCACCCCTAAAATTGAGATTTGTTTTTATACAATTCTTGTATATTAAATCAACATTTCTGTAATTTCATCATGGTGTGAGCAAATGTATCATTTCTTAAGCAAATCAGAGCTCATAGAAAATAAACATCATAATGCCATAGCACCTAAGTTCTAACCCATTTTATGCATAATTATTCAGCATTCACTATGCTAATGTCACCCGGAGATGTTCGAACAAAATATAAAACATGGACAATTAGACTTTCTTTGCTTGGATAGGTCCAGTGTAGAAACAAAAGATGTAGTAACAAGTAACAATTTTGCATTGGCACCATGGAATGTTCATCGTTAGCAACACAATACATTAATGAAAACAAACAATTACGACCTCAGCTTGACTCTGATGTTGAGCCTGTGGGAAGAGGATGTGCACAGAGGGGAAAGCACGAGTGAGTGACAGAGATGGCTTCCATCTTATTCAAGATGGCATCTGTATAGAAATGTGGCATAGCTAAAACACATTAATAAGTACACTTCTATATATTATAGGGCATTCGTTTGAAAGACAATTGTATTGAATCAGTCTGTAGATGTAAATCATGTGTGAAAATGCATGTTACACATTGTTAATGATGCACAAAAATATAAATCTTTAAAACCTTCTACAATGGTCAGAGGCAAGCCGAAAGTCAATGAGTAATAGGAGAGGAAGCTGAGTTGTGGTATTCATAAATACTGAATAATAAACAGGATCAGCTTTAAAATTACTCTTTCTAACGTAATTGTCAAGATTTTACGACAGGTCTGAGGCTCAGATTTACTAATTGTTTGTGTAGAGTTTGCATTACTTTTTTAACGCAAACATGGCGCAAAGTGTTATGCTGCGATTTACTTTCCAACACAAATCAGGATTTTCATTGAATAGTTTCCCAAAGTAACAGAAAGTTGCGCTATGCCATGGGTGGTATATGGACGTTCCCATGCACCCGCCCATGGCTATTTATGCAAGTCCCTATTTAGAGACATTTGTAGACAGGGATGTGTGGCAACATTCTATGCCTCCTTGAGGCAGGCATAATGAGGAGAAATATTTTAATTTCTTCTCGGATTCCCTGCTTTGCATGCGTGCTGCATTGTACAGCACTGATACAAAGCAGGAAAAGTGTTCAAGGATTGTTTTTGTACTGGAAGGGTGCCCTCCAGTACAAAACTATTCCTTCAGAACTCACACACAATGCTCTACGGTTCAGGGGTGTGTGCGTAGGCACATGGCACCCTGAAGTGCACTAGCAGAGGGAGAGAGGAAAAGTGCACCATATCTTAGTAGATGTGGTGCTGTTCTTTATTTGCTGTGCAGCGTTTCATGAGTTTTTCACAAATCTGGGCCCTGGTGTTCACATTTCTTGAAGAGATTGCACAATATTTGCTACATATTTGAGGTCTTGTTTTCCAAGTTGAGCAGTGGCAGTTTATTTTGGATTTTTTTCAGATGCGTACGACAGCTTCCAGAGGTGTTTCTAATTTAGCATTTGAAGAAGTGTCTCTGAGAGCAATGCTCTAAAGGTTTAGAAACATTCTGCTAAGAAAAATCATTACCTGTGGGTTTGCACATAGGCAGCTTGCCTTTTATCAGCTTACCCTCTCCCTCGTGTATGTTCCCAAACACGACAACTCAAAATTCCCACCCAATTCGTCTACACAACATCTATCGCCCCCTGGAGCCCCCAGCCTTTCATCGAGGACTTATCTGAGCTCCTGACTCAATCCTCATTATCCAACTCAAAAATCTCTTTCTTGGGGATCTTAACCTCCATTGGAATGATACCGATGATCCCACTATCTCCCTCCTCACTAATCTACTTGAGATCAATGAACTCAAACAACTATGCCTGTCGCCGACACACACCAAAGGAGCCAACCTTGACGCCATTCTTTCCAACGAAGATCTGGCCTCCGTGACCAATATCGTCCCCATTGACTGGTCTGACCATCACCTTATACTGTTCACCATTGCTACCACTGCAAATCTCCCCACCTCCAAAATTAACAGACCTAAGAAATTGACCAGAAATCTAAAATGTATCCCCCCGGGTGTTCTTGAGTCTAAACTCCAAGCTCAACTTCTTCTCATTCCCCCCTCACAAAATGCTAATGACCTCACTGAACACTTTAACAATACTGTCACCGGTATCCTTGACCAATTGGCCCCGCCTAAACTCAAAAACCAAAGAAACACCCCCTCCAACTCTTGGTTTAATACCGAGCTTAATAACGAAAGACGGTCACTCAGACTGTCGGAAAGAACCTGGAGACACCATCCCTCTCCCTCCCATCTTGCACTCCTCAGACGTGCTAGATCCACGTACAAAAAACACATCTTCAAGGAAAAGGCATCCTTCTTCCGCACTCAACTTGATCATGCCAAAAACAGACCTAGGGAACTCTTCAAAATCATTCGAAACCAAACTTCCCCCGCACCTCCAAATTTGATCACCTCCTCCGCCAGATGTGAAGAAATTTCCCACTTCTTCTCGGAAAAAATAGCCAAAATTGATCAATCCTTCCTTTCCACACAGCTCCCCTCCAACTCCCAATGCAAACCTGTCTTCACCTCTAATTCCTACTCCACATCCCCTCGACCAGTTGACCCCTTCTCTCTTCCGCCCACTACTCTACCGCTCCCCAGCGACTCTCCTCACCTGCCTACTTCCTCACCCCCCCTAACCACTCCTCACACCTATCCCCTACCACATCTCCGGAAACCAACTCCCCTAACTCACAATTAAAGAATAATGCCTCCTTGCTCAACTTCCTCCCCGTGACTGAGCTAGAAGTCCTTAAAATAATTGGTAATCTTAAACCGTCCTCCCACACAAAAGACCCCTTACCCTCTAACTTTGTCCCTTCCCTTAAGCACATCATTACCCCATACTTGTCCACAATCATCAACACCTCTCTCTCCACTGGCTGTGTCCCCACCTCCCTTCAACTTGGACACATCTCTCCCATAATCAAGAACCCCAATGCTGACCCCAATTACCTAAATAATCTCCGCCCCATCACTAACCTCCCCCTTCTCTCAAAGGTCCTTGAAAAATGTGTCCTACTACAACTAGACAAACACATCGAAAACTTCAACCTACTCGACCCCTTTCAATCAGGCTTCAGGAAAGGCTGCAGCACCGAAACGGCAATGCTCAATGTCAACGATGACATCCACCACTCACTTGATAATGGCGAGACTTGCCTTCTTATCCTCCTTGATCTCTCCGCAGCGTTCGATACAGTCAACCATTCAGCCCTACTTAATGTGCTTAGGACCCGTTTCGGCCTAAATGGTACTGCCTACAAATGGTTCGTCTCCTACCTACAACACCGAACCCAGCAAATCAAAATTCAAAACTGTCTTTCTAACCCCACTCCTGTCTCCCTTGGAGTCCCCCAAGGATCTATTCTCTCTCCCTCCCTCTTTAACCTCTTTATGGAACCCCTCACCCTCATTCTTAAGCAAGCAGGCATCAACTACCTCCTCTACGCCGATGACACCCAAATCTATTACAAGATTAAAACTCATGATGAAATCTTACACCTGAACAACACCCTCACCAAGATCCAAACCTGGTTCCATTCCAATCATCTCAAACTTAACCCTAATAAAACCGAAATCATTCTCTTCTCCCCTAAAAATAACCCTCTCCCCCGTTCAATCCTGGATCTCTGACCTTAACGCACTCAACTGCTCACTCACCCTGCCCAACTCCGTCAAATCTCTTGGTATTTCTATCGACAACACCCTAACCCTTAACGTCCACATCAAAAACTCTGCTAAAGGAGCCCTCTTCACTCTCCGTCACCTCAAGAAAATCAAACCCTTTATACCTACCAATGACTTTAAACTTGTAGTTCAGTCACTTGTTCTTTCACGTATTGACTATGGTAACGCCATCCTCAACGGAATCCCCAAGGTCCACCTTGCTCCAATCAAAGCTGTGCTCAACCTTGCAGCCAGGCTCATCACAGACTGCAAACGCTTCGATCATATATCCCCGGCTCTCAAATCTCTTAAATGGCTCCCTATTGAAGGTATATCTGCCTACAAAACTGCCTGCATTACTCATAAAGTCCTCCACCAAAACACTCCGCAGTACCTCTCCAAGAAACTCCTCATTGCGGGCACCACACGACCTCTGAGAAGCACCAACACCCTCCTCCTAATCCCACCACTTCATAAAAAGAAATCCACACAATCACGCTCCTTCTCTGGTAATGCCCCTATCATCTGGAATGCCCTCCCAAAAAACCTGCGCTGTAACACCTCCTATTTCAGCTTCAAAAAAGACCTCAAAATCCACCTCCTCAATTATTATTGGGGATCCTAACCTGTGACCTACACTTGATCTCCATGTTATATTTGTCCATTTCCTGAACATCATCTACCTAATTACTTGAAATGTATAGCTCTTGCCCCTGTTCATCTATTTGATTTGTATATTTCGCATGTTGTTTTCATTATCTTTTATCTACTTGTATGCCATGTTTGGCCCAATTATTATTGGGGGTCCTAACCTGTGACCTGCACTTGATCTCCAATCACCATGTTATATTTGTGCAGTAATCTTTGTCCATTTCCCGTACATCATCTACCTAATTACTTGAAGTGTATAGCTCTTGCACCTGTTTATCTATTTTGATTTGTATATTTCACATGTTGTTTCATTATCTTTTATCTACTTGTATGCCATGTTTGCTTTATATTATCTTACGCATGTAAAGCGCTCTGATACCTCTGGGTCTAGCCAGCGCTATATAAAACTTTTAAAATAAATAAAATAAAAAAACGTGTGTATTTCCTTACTGAGTTAAGGAACATTGATTTTCTTTAAAAAGCACAATATCTTCATGGTTGTTTCTTAATCTCTGTCTACAGTCTAGAAGAGAATCTTCTGTAAGCATCAACCATTTCCTAATTCTTTACAACCTATGTGCGCCTTTTTTGTCACAAATGTGTAATTTAGCGCGTTCATTATGCCTGTTCTGAAGGCCAGAAGTGTAATGCCACGAAGATTGCATGACTCACTTGTTCTTGTCGGCATGTGGTCACCCAGTTATTCCCCCAGACGCCATGCTCCTTTGTGAGGTCAGCATCCATTTTTCACCCAATTTACCTACGAGAGAGGGTCATGTGGTGCACATATTTGTCCTCCTGCATGCGCATAGCACTATGCTGCGGCCACCTCTCCAGATTGCTCTTAGCAGACAGTCGAGTCTCTGGCTGTGTGTCTTGTTCAGACTTCAAATTGGCCACTACTGATAAGTCAGGGCCATTCCTCCCATGCCATGTTGTCAGCTTTCCCACAGCAGTATAGCGCTTTCCATGCAGGCTGTAATGGACACATGCCTAGATCCTGTCAGGGTCGGGTCTATATTTGTCAGACGTATCATCACTACCTCCTTTTTTTCCATTCTTTGTGGTCCCTTTTGCCGTTTTTTTTCTTTACCAAGGTAGGATGGTTCCGATTATCTGATACATCTGCAGGGAGCTTTCTGATTGTGTTTGTGGTGTTACATTTTCATTGTGTGTCCAGCTACTTTGGCCCCTCATAATATACTTCTGAAACTGAGCAGAATGGCTTCCAGGAGGGATTGCACTTACCATCGTGTTCCCTGTGAAAAGGTAGGGGTACCAGCATCATGACCCGTCCTCTGCTGCCTTTGGCTAGATTCGTGCTATAAAAATACCACATATATACATAAATGATCCATCCCCGGGAAGTGGATTGTCACATCTTTTGCTGATGTCCAACGAGTGTTGTTTATTTTGCTTTAGGCAAATTCTACTTAGATGGTGTATCTCTTACCTATTTTAAAGCTATGATTTTCTGTTTTAATTTTTTTGTCAGCCCCTCTCCTTTTGAATTTTAATCTCTTTTGTGATTCAGTTTTAATTCTAGCCCTTTCAATGTTTTTTGTTTTCTCTATCTCTTAAAGTTTGAGTCATATGATATTAGGTCTCCCCTTAGGAAGACTTTGAAGGCATGCAAAATAATGTTAGAGTGCTCCACTGAGCCCTGGTTTGGATTTTGGTGATTTATGTAGCATTTTCCTAAAGAGATATATTTTTTTGTCTGCTGAAATAACCAGACTTTCCTAAAGTTAAAGTAGTCATTTCCTTTCACAAGAGAATATTGTGTATCATAAATGAAATCATTCGTAATTGTTGTACTCCCCAGGTTGAATGAATTGTGAAAAACTTGAATGGTATTTTGAGTATTTGTTTTCTTGGCAGATGTATTTCCAAATCTACAGGTGTCTGTTAAGTCACATACTCATAAATGCATTGAGAGCTCTCCTTTACTTAGAGCCAGTAGTTCTAGGGACTTTAATATTGTGAATTGTTATGGATGCAGAGCGAGGTTTAAATCACTTTCAACCATCAATTTGTTCCAGAATAAGGATTGATTACTCTCCACATATCATGTCAGATGGAACAAGAGTCCAAGGACCACATGGACTAAGATAGAATTAGCAAAAAGTGTTTGCAATTTGCGCACCAACTTTTTGTGAATCCTATGGTATTTTGTGAACCGACATATGTACTAATAGACCAGCTTATAAAATACCGAACCACAATGGGATGCAATTCAACCTACCTTGTGAATATCAAAAAATAATAAAACTTGGTTACAATATTTTCACCTCATACACTTGATAATAGGTAACCGAAATACCAAATATCATAAAGTGAAAGCAGCTAGAAACAAATTGATCATTGAAATTGAGGCAGCAGATTAATTCTACAGCAGTAAGGTAGAAATAACATTATGGTAAGAAATGAAAACTATCCAAACAATTTAAACTCACCGAACAGCACTGCAATACAGAACCAGTCCCCACAAGAATCTTGAGTAGAGACCTGCCTCTGATCATCATTTTCTTTTTAAACCTATTACTTTAATGCATTTCAATCATTACATTTTAAATATTATACTAATTCCCTAAGAAACTATTAGCTGTCAATCATATTTAGCCAGTGCATTCAAATCAATAATCAATTATTAATTTTGAAGGAGCAATACACTAATAATCATCATATTATGCACAAAATATACAACAAGTTTATGACGTCCATTTGCACAACAGTATAGTTTCAAAGCTGGGAAAATTGCTCATGGAATTGACTCAGTCACCTCTTCCCCCCTAGCAGAAATGGGGAGGGAATGGGTTTGCTACATATGTTGCATTTCTAAAATAGGAATGCCTAGTCATCTGATCTTCTGATTCTTGTGCAGCCTTGCCAATGGCTGAGTATCTTTGGCATTTGCTGGCCATATATACTCCTTCCTTGGATGTTAGAATATTTTGAGTCTACACAGATAGAAAATACTCTTGCATCCTTTTTAGGCCAAGGCCTACCAGACAGTACTGGTGTCTGGTTGCAAAGACATATTTGGGACCTGCCGAACCCTTACCTAGGAGTGCGTTTCACCCATTGCTTACCATCGGCTTTGTGGTTTGTCTCTCACATTTGCTTGCTTTCAATTCACTGGCATCATTTGTTTTTGCCCACCCTTCTTGTCTTTGTCCCTTCCGTGTAATGTAGACTTTTTACCATCTCTATGATTGCCCCCTTTTATTTTTCCATGAGTGCTTGCTTTTTGGGAACTCTTTTTTTTTTCTTTTTCGTAAAACACTACATGAAAGTGCATGTTTTTACCAGCAGTCTTTCTCGTGCGATTCTCTACCCACCCCTAGTGATCCACGTTGTTTTATCTCCCATGTTCTGCTTAATCCCTCACCTGACCTCCTTTGCCCTTTGCTATCCGTCCTCCTCCCACTCTCGATTGCCATTTGCTTCCCCCACCCTTCATGCCCATTTTGCTGCTGCCACTGACCTCCCCCTCCATGCCCGTTGTGCTTTTGCCACAGCATCTCGCTCCCTTTCAATACATTCTCATCTGTGTCCTTCTCTCACCCCTGCCACACTCCACGTTCTCTCTTCGAAGTCGTTCTGCTCAAGCCTGCTCTTTCCATGTTGTTTTGTCCCTTGCCAGCTCCCAACAAGCCACTCCCCTATTTGTTTTAAAAAAAATTAAGTGCTTTTGTGCACATTTTTTTTAAGGTGCACACATGCGTATTGCTGAGCACCTACATGATCTTGACGCCCAGAGAAGCTCAGAATTTGGATCTGCTTCGCCAGGTGCAAATGACAAGCAACGCCAGGAACATATATTGCAGCTCCACTTTTAAAGGGGCGGGGTGACATCAAGAGACCTGGGACCTGCACTCACACCATGGGGTGTCAGAATGGAGGCCAGGCCCTCGGCTATCGTTCATTTATGTGCACGACCCTGCCCTTTGATGAGCAACTCCAGCTGTGCTTTGTCATCACAGAGACACTGCAGAGTGAGTGCTGCAGTGGAGTAAAGTGGTCACTCCTTTTTGCTCTACAAATTTTAAATTTGACTCCAAGGGCTCCCTCATTTTATAAATCAACATTTTAGGTCTTGCCTGTGATGCAAAAGCCTATAGGGACCACAGTGCTTTATGTGGTATGAAAAAGGTGGGGTCTCTAAAAGAGGTGTGGTCTAAGTACTTAAGGGGATGGCTTAGAACATGTGAACTATAATCCTGTGCTTTGCACAACATGCTGCCTGACCAGAATTTAGGTGCCTCTTTGTATGTATTCTGCTATTGCATCCAGACCTATCACACAATAACAACAAGCATTGGCATAGCCAATAGGTCTCGCCTTCGGGATCTTATAAGTTTTTAGTTATGTTTTATATTATCGACAATTGGCGAGACCTATTGGCTATGCCAATGCTTGTTTTTATAAACAATAGTCTGGTGAGACGGATAAAGCGGTCTCAAAAGTCAGGCCTAAAAACAGCAATAAAAGGAAGGTGCGTATGAATTTGTTTTCCTTTTTCAAAAGGGATTGAAGAGCGGAGCGGAGCAGAGAGGAGGTAGCTGAAGCAGAAATAAAGGAGGAGGAGGGGGGGACACAGAATAAAAAAATAATAGGAGGGTTTTTGGTGTTTCCCTATTTAAGTGAAAGTAAGAAATAATTAGTTCTGGCTTGATGGCAGAAGGATATCCAGCATTCTTAACAAAGAATCAAAAAAGAAATAATACCTTACTATATTATGCCAGGTCCTCCATCACAGAAGCTTTTTCGACAAAATAGTCTCTCATGCATTCCTGTGAAAGCACTTTATAGAAGGTGAAATAATACAACAGACAGCCAATCGCATGAGCTCAAAGAGTAATATTCCTGTGGGTGGAGCTAAAGCCTACTCTACGTCTATTTAAAAAAATTTGCAACAATATGGTCTGCAGATGGCTTAGCAATTGAGCAAGACCTACAAAAATAAATAAACATATATCTGCATATATTCTCAGGCTCTCTAACATCCAAGTTTCGATTTCTACACTACTACTACAAGAAGTAGTGATTTTGTTATCTGATACATCCTGTACCTTTCAGCTATTGTTATGTACTATTTCGGGTGTGCAATTGGGGGACATGAGCGCACTTACAGTACCAAAATAACATGGAAAACAGACAATATTTTAAAGGAGAAAGACTCATGTCTGCCTGATAACATGTGGAGGGAACCCTGAGGAGACTGCCGTCCTGGGTGGAACAGTGAGGGCAGAGTTGGTGACACATAGGAGGATGGGGTAGTGTGTGAGCACAGAGTGGAGAGTAGGCACAGGCAGGAAAGGCCTTTGCATAGTAAACACCAGCTTCTGAGGCTCGATGTCTGCAGGACCAGCTAGAAAGACAATCTAGTGTGCAGGTAAGGGGAGGCGGAGTTTCTCTTTATGGAATCTATCTTGAGCAGGGCCACTGGAATTAGGTGAATCTGCAGATGTGGCGTTTTCCACATACTTATGAATGTGCTGTATTTGCCATATAATCAATCATCTGCTGAATAATTTGCAGATTTTGAGTTTAAAAAATGTTGTTTGGAACTCAAACGGATAAAAAGTTACTAAAAATACAGCACTTTCTGAAAGGGGTAATCCCCCACAGCCGAAAAAGGGCAGTGTGGGTTTCCAATCTCACAGGACACTCATGTGAGAGAAAGACTCTGGAAGCTCCTGTGAAGAGCCATTTACACCAATTCTTTTAGTATTTTCGGCTCTGTGTTTCTTCTGTTGAGGAGGATTTGTTGTACATGCTCTGAATACTCCACTGCATAAAGGCATCCTTGGAGTTACCCATTTACATTGCTTACATACTGCGGTCATAGGGTGGGTAGGTTCATGTTGCTAGGGTATGCTGTTGGACTGACTGGCAGGCTTTACAGAAGAGCCACATAGTGTTTCTTTTGCAGAAGAGCAAGTGGCTGTTTTAAAGAACTGTTGAGACTGTGTGGTCGAGGTGCTGTCTCGAAAGATCCCAGAATGTATCTGTGCTGGGGGACTACTGCTGCCTCGAGGAACAAGTCAAAGGCATAGATTATGAATCACGTAGGCGGCTATGCAAAGAATAAGAGAAAAGGCCGATGCTTGCGAACGTACGGACCTTACTGTGAAAAGGGTAGAAGGAAAAGCTGAAGCTAAGCAACGTACGGACCTTTTTGTGCAAAACGGTAGGAGGAAAAGCTGATGCTTACAAACATACGGACCTCTCCATGCAAAGGGTAAGAGGAAAGGCCCATGCTTGCAAACGTACGGCCTTTGCTGTGCAAAGAGTGCGAGGAACGGTCAATGCTTGCAAACGAACAGACCTCTCTGTGCAAAGGGTATAAGGAAAGGTTGATGCTTGCAAACGTACGAACCTCTCTGTGCAAAGGGTATGAGGAAAGGCTGATGCCTGACAACGTACGGACCTCCCTGTGCAACAGGTATGTGGAAAGGCCGCTGGCTGCAAACGTACAGACCTCTCTGTGCAAAGGGTACAAGGAAAGGCCGATGCTTGCAAATGTACATACCTCTTTGCAAAAGGTATGAGGAAATGCCGATGCTTGCAAACGTACGGACCTCTCTGTACAAAGGGTAGGAGGAAAGGCCAATGCTTGCAAACGTACGGACCTTACTGTGAAAAGGGTAGGAGGAAAAGCCAAAGCTAGCCAACGTACAGACCCTGCTGCGCAAAGGGTAGTAGGAAAGGTTGATGCTTGCAAACATACTGACCTTGCGGTGTAAAAGGTTGCAGAAAAAAGCAGATACTTGCAAATGTACAAACCTTGCTTTGTAAATGGTAGGAGGAAAGGCACATGCTTGCAAATGTACGGACCTCACTGTGCAAAGGGTAGGAGAAAAGGCAGATGCTCGCAAACGTACAGACCGCACTGTGCAAAGGGTAGGAGGAAAAGCCGAAGCTAACCAACGTACAGCCTTCTCTGTGCAAAGGGTGTGAGGAAAGGACGAAGCTTGCTAACGTACGTACCTCTCCATGCAAAGGGTAGGAGGAAAAGCCGAAGCTAAACAACGTACGGACCGCTGTGTGCAATGGGTAGGAGGAAAGGCCGATGCTTAGAAACGTACGGACCTTACTGTGAAAAGGGTAGGAGGAAAAGCTGAAGTTAACCAACATACGTACCTCACTGTGCAAAGGGTATGAGGAAAGGCCGATGCTTATAAACGTACGGACCTCTGTGCAACCGGTAGGCGGAAAGGCCGATACCTGCAAACGTACATACATATCTGTGCAAAGGGTAGGAGGAAAGGCAGATACATGCACACATAGGTACCTCTCTATGCAAAGGTAGGATGAAAGGCTGATGCGTGCAAACGTACGTACCTCCCTGTGCAAAGAGTAAGAGGAAAGGCTGATGCTAGCAAACGTACGGATCTTGCTGTGCAAAGAGTAGCAGAAAAGGGCAGATACCTGCAAATGTACGGGCCTCTGTGCAAAGGGTAGGAAGAAAGGCCGATGCTTGCAAACGTACGAACCTCTGTGCAAACAGGAGGACAAGCGAAAGTCGGCAACAGCTGCCCCCGAGAAAGGGCAAGCGAACGCGCTATAAACAAGCCCGCGAGTGGTGCGCGCGCGCTTGCGATCATCCAGGCCATCTGTTTCCAATCATCGCGTCTGGGCGCGACGCACGCAAAGACCAATGTAAAAAAAAAAACACACACAAGCACGAGCTTGTGAAAAGTCCTGGTCAGCTCCAAGAGGTCGTTTTCTATGCGCGCTGCTATAGGCTCGACCAAAAAAGGAGACGGAGAGGGCAGAGCGAGTGATTGGCCGGGACGTGTGGGCGAGGAGAGAGGCGCGCGCGCTTAGGAGAGCAGTCTTCACTTTTCAAGCACTGCACTCGTGCTTGTGGCGCGCCGCTGCTCGCTCCCGCAAGGTGGATGCCGCCACAAGCACGAGTGCAGTGCTTCAAAAAGTGAAGAGCGACGGCTAAAGGCCCTCCTAATCAGCGCATGCGCGCTGCGTAGGCGAGACCTAAAAATATGCCTAAAACAAGCCAGACCTCTTGGCTTTGTGAGTGCTTGTTAGCAGTTTGAAATAAATGAGTCATAGCAATGTTTTGCTGTAAGTAATTAGAATTGGTAGTTACAAATAGTACATATGTGACCATCCCACAATAGGCACTGGAGAGAGGCCAAAGATTGGATGATCACACAATCTGAATACTGGTATGTCCTCCTGACTTACACTGTCTACAGCCACAGTTCCAGAGCTCCTAATCGTGTCACCTTATGAACACCCTCCACAACCAGAACTGACCCGGACTTCTAAATGTGATTCATCTGACATGTACTGTACAAACACTGGAAAACGCAATAGCTCAGCGTTTTAGAGTTGAGAACTATTGGTTTTGCAATACTTAGTTAAGTCAATTCCAATTACAATACAAAATTGCACTAAAGTAAAGATAGTTTACAAATATTAAAAAATTAAAAGTTTTTACTTACATGAAATATAAATTTTTATACAGTAACATATTGCTCAAACCATTGGTAAAGCCATTTGATCCCAAAGGTGAGACTTATTGGCTTTGCTAATGTTTGTTTATTTAATTTTGTATTTATTTATTGATTTATTTAATTATATGGCTGTAGTTCAAGAAGCAATAATATTACACCAAGCGCTATGATTCTTACCTAAAAATTAAAGTATTGACTTTAACAACTGCTGATAGAAACAATTACACTGGGCTTCAAAGGTATATAGGAAGAAATGCTTAAACCCTCTTCTTGGAGACGTCAGGGTAGAAAGACCTGAGTAAGCTCAAGCAAACATGCATTTACTCAAGGCAAATAAGATCAAATGACAAACAGTTTCTTGATTTACAAACTATGTTTCCTCCACATTCTCAGGGGCGGAAGGAAGCATGCAGTGCTAGCGTTTTTGCAAATAGGAAAAGGGTGACAGGGTAATGAGAGCACAACCGCAAAGCTTAATAGATGAGACACCTGTATCTGGTAAAAAGTGCATGAAAGAAGCATATGCCCATGTGCACATCACATAGAAACATTGAGAGCCGTAGGAGTTTTGACATAGAAGGTCATGGGGAAGTGATGCTACATGTCTCTTGCTGAGGGTATACTGCCAAAATATCATGGGCAAAATATTGAGAAACAAAAATAATGTAGCCTAAACATCGAGTTCCAAAATATTGAATGTAAATGTAAATGTCCAGTATAGGGTTACTATTCTGAAGCTCACATATATGTACCGTGACGATATCTATATTGCTAAGGAATTCAGATGGGCTCACCGACAGAATATCGGAAACAAAAATATCGTGTGGACAGAATATTATGTCAAAAATATTGAGGACCATAATTTCGAAAAGGTAAGTGCAAATAGGTAAGTATAGATTTACTATTCTCTACTCCACATCTATGTACCTTGAACATATACATATATCGCCATGGTATATATATGTGGAGTTATATATAGTAAAACTCAACTCAAATTAAGGCATACAAATCAGTGCTGCATATTCCACGAGCAGCAAGGAAATCAAGGCTAAGTTTGGAGCTTGGCCTTCGGAGGCCGGACCTGATAGGCCAAGGGGACCTGATAAGCACAGGGGACCTGATAAAATTATATATTAAGACCTTGAGGGCTCCAGAAGACTCACTCAGATATCAACTAAGGACCGTCCTCGCGGAGACAGGTACAGCCTGGCAGATTAGCCTCGGCCAGGCTATTACCACCTTAGGGATAGAGGCAGCAAGCCTACAACTAGCCGAAATTCCTGAATACTCATGGAAGAAAGTGGTGAACAAGCAGGTCCTGGAAACATCATTTATATGAGACATCGAATGCCTCAGCCCTAGTCTGCTCACAGAGCCACTGGACAATTCATACATTTTGGGAAAGGCTCAACCCTACCTGCGAGAGGCCCTGTCAGCGGACACTCGCAGGAAAATACTCTGCATGAGACTTATCACGCTAGGTATTACAGACTTGAATTCATCGTGGGCCCGTAAGGGGGTGAGCATCGAGTGCAGACTATGCCCCTATGTAAAGGAAACCTGGTTACACCTTTTGGGCTGCTGCCCCAAACTGAACAAAGAGCGCCGTCGCCTTCTTTGCCCGCTGCTCATTGCAAACGGAGCAAGGACCTGTAGGGAGGCCTCGACTTTGTGTTTCTCAGACTCAAAGGCAAGAAACTTAGCAAAATTGGGCAAATTTACACACATAATTAGGAGTGCCATAAAGGAGGCGTCATAAGGAGAGACCGCTCCTGTGTCAGTCAGATGGCTCTCCTCCATTTCTTGCAATCTGGGTTTCACAAGTGGTGATTGTGGCCTGGGGGACCCTCCAAGGAACCTGAAGGATTAATACACTTACCCAAAGTCCATTTTCCAAATTTTTAGATTTTTCTTCTGCCCTAGTTTTAAACTATTTTAAAAATAAAGTCTTGAGAACATGTACAAGTGAATTGAGGAACGTAAGCCCTTACAAGGACAATGGCACTAAAGGACTGGGGCATGGGCAGGGGTCTGAGGTGAAATTGTTTTATGAATTGTTTTATTTTAATAGCGGTTGCTACTTTTTACTGTAATGATTTTAATTAACCGAACAGTTAATAAATTCAAGAGCTATAGTAAAACTTTGTTTACCTATAGAAACTTACCTTCACCATATTTTTGTCCTCGATATTCTTGACACAATATTTTTTCCCACAATATTTTTGCTTCCGATATTCTGTCTAAGCACCATTCAGATGTAGAGATAAGAATAGTAAATATATGCCTGTCTATGTGTGCACACCTTCTCAATATTTTCGGAACTAGATTAGAAATATGCGTGGAATATAGCAGGTACAAAACAGAGATATTTCCATGAAAGGGGTTTGAGGGGGAAGCTTCAGTGAGAGCTGATATAGAAGAAGGAGCGGAGAAAGTACAAAAGACTATCTGGATTATTGAGATGACCAAAGAAAAGGCAAATGAGAGGAGGCAAATTGTGCAAAGAAAAGGATAAAGGAGATGAAGTGTAAGAGATGACGGTGGAGAATTATGAATGCATGGAAATAACAAAAGTATAATTTCCTTTCTTGTATGTATGTACATAAGTGTGCATGTATGCATGTATGTTGTGTTTGTATAGCACAATCCTAGCCAAAAAAGAGCAAAATACTGCATAGGTCAAAAGCAAAGATTCAGTCAACAAATGATTGAAGAAGTATCTAGATTCTGGCAGCAGAAGTGGACTTTTACTGCCTTGTGAAGATGAGTTTTTTTAAACAGGTACATCTTTAGGTCTTTCCTAAACTGGAACAATCCTGATGGTTACAGGGATATTGATCCTCATGCTAGCTGCATAGATAAAGAAGACATGAAGCCTTATTTTTGTTATTTTACTCTTCTTAGCCTCTAGTCTGATGGTGTCTTGCCATGGGTATGCCTAGAGGCACTGAAGATGGTGAGTCTGCCTGCCCAATATGCGTGGGTTCTGATTGAGATGGGTTTCTAATGCTGTTTATGATCGAACCAATAGAGAAATTGCAATTAGTGTGATTTTAAAGCTGAAAAGGGAGATACAATATAGGGAGGGTTCGGAAGAGGAAGAGCTAGTGGAGAGACTGAAATTCCTAATGATGTTTGAGAACTGAAAGTCACCATTTCTCATGATACCAATGTAATATAACCATTGTGGCACTTTGGAGAGAGCCTAGCGTATGAGTCAGAAGCCCTGTCCTCTCTCAATCTGCTGCCTCTAACTGCACCCACCTATCTCTCGTTGCTTTCCAAGAATGAGAGACAACGTCACCCACCAGTGTAACTCCACGGGAGGTTACCACAGAAAACCTTAGTCCTGAAAAGTCCAGAACCAAGTATACCTTAGTGAAAGACACATGGACAAAGAAAGGAGATGGGGAAGCTGACCTTGATGGGCTCTCCTTTATCTTCTGAAGAATCCAGGGTAAGTGTGCCCACTCAGTCTGGTTTATTAGGGATTTGTTGAAACAGCCTGCCTTTCTCAGTTACTGGCTGTCACTGTTGGCGATCACTTTGTGGTGAGTAATGCATACAGTTTGAAAGATTCATTCCTGGAGATTCACACCTGTGATCCTGTTCTGGTCCTCCACAGAGGGCAGAATGTTCTAATTTGTAAAGAAAAAGGCAATCGGTGCCCGAGGGGGTCCAAATCTGTGAGGCCTTTGTTCACAGCAACAGCTGTGAACAAACATTGGAATGTTGATGCTCTGGGCTTCTACCAGCCATTAGAAGCCCAGAGCACTCCATTGACTTCATTGGAGCACTCAACATTTTAATGTTCTCAAAATGAATGGTTTCATGGAAATGCAAAGCAAGAGGTGAGTTTGAGGATGCTGGTCATTACAAAATGAGAATGGACACAGTTAATCAGTAAATAAAGGCAAGTGCGTTCAAAATGCTCACACATCTTCTCAAGTCAGTCACTGTTGGCTCCAGAAGGCTGAGTAAGCCAGGGACAACTGAGCACAGCAGAGAGTTTTACAAGTGTTCTGTGGAAAGAAGTAGGCGAACCAGTTTGATGGCTGAAGTAATATCTGGGTAGAGGGTCAGGGAAGAGAAAGCCCTGTTACTGATCAACCAATTCATTGTGCTACGTACAAAAAGAGGTTTGGGTAGATTGGCATGGTCAAATAGTTGTATTTGATGTCCACAGATACCATGATACCAACATAATATAAAGAAAGATGTGTTAAAATGATGGTTTGGTTTTTTGGGTGTTGCAAGATATGTTAGGGTCATTCTACAAAGCTAAGCCCCCGGGAGCCTGCTCTCCCAGCGCGCAGCTCCATAAGCTCAGGCAGTGCTCTGCCAGTGCTTTCTGCCCGTCTCAGACCGCGGTTCTCGCCCCTGGACTGGACTGCTCTCGCCTCAGCCAGCTGATGCCTTAATTTCTTCGTTTTCTTTATTTTTTATTCATGATTTACTTTTAGATTCCCTTTGAGTTTTAGTCAGTCTCTTACTGACATAGCCCCCACTTTCTGCCGCTTTCCACCACTGCTGCCCCCGTGGCTCCCCCGCTCCCGGGTTTTTCACCGTTCCCGCCTTCCAGCTGTCCCGCCCTCACCCGACCTCTACTTAATGGAGGCCGCAGCGCAGCTGTGCAGCGGGCACGCTAAAGGCAAGCCCGTCTGCGCCCGTCCGTGACCGGACCGCGACCAGCGCCAGGAACCCTGGTCCTTCGACCTTCCCACACTACAGTTCAGCAGATCTCCACGCACTCAACGGCAGTAAGAAGAACAACAACTGCAAGCTCTCCTCTCCCCTTGACACCCACGGCCCCTTCACCTGCCGGAACTGCTGTCACTCCTTCAACACCACCATAACACAGTACCCACCTCCGCCGATCAGCAACATCTCCACCGCAGACCAAACCCGGCAATGCATCCTCCTCAACGTCCGCTCCCTCAGCAGACACGCCACGGATATCTGGGACCTCCTCGACAGCAGCTCTCCTGATGTCGTTTTTCTCACTGAAACATGAACAAGCGCCACCTCGGGCCCGGACATTGCGATTGCTATTCCCGAAGGATACAAAATCACCCTGAAGGACCGCCCAAACCGCCCCGGAGGCGGCATCGCCATCGCCCACAAGGCCAACCCCCGCCTGAGCACGCACACCGAAGGGCCCACGGACCTTATGGAACACCTCCACTTCAAGATACAGGTCAACTCGACCACCACCCTACGAGGCACCCTCATCTACCAACCTCCCGGACCCCGCGCACCCTTCTCCGACTCCATCACCGACATATTCACACCACATGCCATCACCTCCACAGACTACATACTGCTGGGAGACCTCCACTTCCACCTGGACAACCACCAAGACCCTAACTCTATCTCCCTCTTGGAAAACCTCCATGTCATCAGACTCAACCAGATCGTACCAGAATCAACGCACTCAGCAGGACACACCCTCAACCCAATCTTTCTCAGCAGGACACTTCATCTCCTTCAGCCACACCTCTGAACTCCCCTAGATGGACCACTGCTGCGTCCACTTCACCTACAAAGCAAACATCCCTCGCAGACGCCCACCCCAGCTCCAACACAGGAATTGGATCAAGATCTCCGACGAGCAGCTCACCACCACCCTCAGCAACTCTGCACCCACTGCCTCAGACAACGATCCCACCACCTCTGCCCGCACCCTACACCAATGGATCACCGACTGTGCAAACACCGCCACCCCCCTCAAGAAATCCTCCAACCCTCGCGCCAAGAGGGCTTTAGACCGTCCCAAACTCACACACCCTTCAGAGAGCTGGCCAACACCCAACTGTTAAATTTCTCCGGCCACCCCCGCCATTTGACAAATGCCTGTCTGTTAGCCCAGCTACCTTTCCTTTTCAGAACCTTTTCAACCCTATACACCCTGTACGGTTCAGTGGGACCCAGTGCCACTGCACCTTAAGCCCAATGGAAGCTATGCCCCTATAAATATGTACAGTGTGGTAGTAGTCCACAATCCATCACTGACTAGAGACTGGCCTGCTCCATAAATGCTACAACCAAAGTATCAGCTCAAGGAAAAGAAAAAAACAGGAGTTAACTAGACGATCCCACACCTGAAGATCCTGAACTCTATTCTGGTCTGTATGCCACCCCAGGTACCAAGATGTGCCGTAGCTGAGGCTCAAGGTCTAGGTGTAGGCCCCCAAGCATTGCGATGTTGTGCAGCATGCAACAGGATATCACAATCTTGCAAAATTCTGGAGAGTTCCACCACAAAATCAAGACCATCTACGGCAACTTCGACAACAACAACCTCCACGAGGAAACCACACCCACTGCTTCCAGCACCGCACTGCCGACGCTGGACAGCTGGACCACCCTCAGCATCGAAGACACCCTAAAGACCAAGAGTACCACCCACTCCGGGGCCCCAGAGACCCTGCCCCCACCACATCTACCACAGAGCCGCAGACATCATCGGCCCGAGCTACAAAGAATCATCAATCTATCTCTCGAGACCGCCTCCTTCCCCGATGACTGGAAACACGCCGAGGTCAACCCTCTCCTAAAGAAACCATCGGCGGACCCCACCGACCTCAAGAACTACAGACCGATCTCCCTACTTCCCTATCCGGCGAAAGTCCTTGAAAAAGCTGTCAACAGCTAACTCGCCTTCTTCATCGACGAGAACAACATCCTCGACTCCTCCCAATCAGGCTTCAGAAAAAACCACAGCACAGAGACCACCCTCATTGCCGCAACTGACGACATCCGCTCCCTCCTCGACAGAGGTGAGACTGTGGCCCTCATCCTCCTGGACCTCTCTGCGGCCTTCGACACAGTCTCGCACCGTACCCTAGCCCACAGACTCCACAATACAGGAATCCGAAACAAAGCCCTCGACTGGATCTGCTCATTCCTCTAAGACAGAACGCAGCAGGTCAGACTACCTCCCTTCATCTCGGAGCCCACGCCAACCACCTGCGGAGTCCCCCAAGGATCATCCATCAGCCCTACACTGTTCAACGTCTACATGGCCCCTCTCGCTCGCATCGTCAGATCACACGGACTCAACATCGTATCGTACGCAGACGACACGCAGCTCATCCTCTCACTATCCAACGAACCCAACATCTCAAAACTCAACTTTCAAGAAGGAATGGAAGCAGTCGCCAGATGGATGAAGAACAGCTGCCTACAACTGAACACAGACAAAACCGAAGTCCTCATCATAGGCCCACATCCAGATGCCTGGAGCGACACCTGGTGGCCCCCAGCCCTCGGGAAACCACCCCCACCCAAGGACCACGCACGCAACCTCAGAATCATCCTGGACTCCGAACTCAAAATGGACCGCCAGATCAACGCCGTCACCTCTTCCTGCTTTCACACCCTCTGCCTCCTACGTAAAACTCTCAACTGGATCCCCCTCGAACACAGGAAAACCGTCACCCACGCCCTCATCAGCTGCAGACTGGACTACGGCAATACACTCTACACCGGGATCAACAAGAACCTCACCCGCAAACTCCAGAACATCCAGAACGCCACCGGCAGACTAGTCCTAAACCTACCACGCTACTGCCACATCACCCAACACCTGCAGGCACTACACTGGCTCCCCGTCGAGAAGAGAATCACCATCAAACTTCTCACCCACACCCACAAAGCCCTCCACAACACCGGCCCGCCTACATGAACCATCACCTCTCGTTCCACCACCCCAAAGATCCCTCTGCTCAGCCCAGGTCTCCCTCGCAACAGTACCACGCATCAAGAAGACCAGAACGGGAGGTCACTCCTTCTCATTCCTCGTGGCTAAGGCATGGAACACCCTCCCTCTCCACCTCTGCCAGACCCCAACTCTCACCAAGTTCCTGAGGGACCTCAAGACCTGGCTCTTCGACAAATCACCAGGAGCGCCTGGCCCCGTACATACCCGATAGGCCAGGGTAGTCCTCCGACCCCCTGGCATCCGACGTCACCCCTGAATGCAGAGGAGCTATGCACCCCTCCACCCCCGTCCACCAGCACCTTGAGACCCATCTGGGTGAGTAGCTGCGCTCTACCAACTTTTATTGATTGATTGATTCTGGAGGGATGTTTTGGAATAGTTTTCAAATGCTATGTTTTAAAGAATTTTAAGTATTTAATCTAAAAGACAGAATAAAGAACATCCAGTTTACAACACATGACATGGAAAGAGGAGAGCACTAGATGTTGACTGGACAGCCTAAAACAGATCAGCCAGATAGAGTGGTGATGGTTTCCTTGTTGGAGTTCGGGGACCAGCTGCAATGCTCTTATAACAAGTAGGTCTGTGTTTGTTGTTGTATGTATTTAACGTTAAGTCAGCTAATGATGGAAATGAGAGACCGATACTTGTTCTTCATATACTTTGTAAAAAATGTAGGACTTGGTGTGTCCCTAATAAATTGCTATGAATAGACATTTGAAGGGAGATACAACAATGGCCAAAAACTATGTGATTAAGATGGCTTTGTTGCCAGGAAGGATGTAGAAGGGAACTAGCTGGATGATGGGAATAGACAATAGAGAAATTGCCTCATTTAGGCTTTTCTGATGTCTCGCCATTTCACAAATGGGGCAGCAGTCACATGGTCAGATTTAGAGATCCCTACCTACCTGTCGAGGATTTCTCTGCTGTGAAAGGAGCCACTGTCACAATCACAGCAGTAAAGGTTGCTGGGGAAGCAGCATTTTTAAAGCACCTGCTTGGCTAACTTTTTTTGTTCATCTCCTAAAGCGGGAGTTTGTTTTTTTCTGAGCAAAATGTAAATGTCCCCAACATACATGGAACCTTTTCCTTGTGTACGTGGGTCATTTGACATATCCACTGCCCCTTTCTACCATGTCTAGCATGGCGGATAAGTGCAAAGAAAACGACTGATGGTAGTCTCCCCCTCAATGGTGGGATTACTGTCACTGTGATCCAGCTTTCCTGTGGTTTACAGACCACTGGGTCAGGGTTTTCTGCCAACAGTAACACAGTGGGGTGTGTGGACTTGGCAAGATGGCTGCTCGGAGGTAGCTAGCAGAGCTCCGATGGCCCCAGCTTAATACTCCATCATCCTGAGTGCCCCAGCACACAAAAGAGGGCTGCACTAATGGCTCTCCAATTCGGGGAATGGCGGCTGCGCTCTGTGCCTGAAAATGGGATGTCGGCAAAGAGGAGCTGGCTACGGTGACGGCGCCTGGGAAGCGAGGTGGTGGCCATCTTTAGCCTCCCAGTGATCCTGTCCAGCCGGCCTGGTGGCGATGGAGGCTGGACAGTGAGGAGTGGCTTTGTTGGCATTATGACCTGGCCTTCCTCTGCCCCTGCATCGGCGGGTGCAGGGCCTGGGGGAGCTCTGATGGGGACTCCTTTCATCAGCCTGAAGAGTAACAGATTGAGCCTATCAGAGTCGCGGCAGGCTGGATGGCGGCTGTCTATTGAGGCAGCAGAGGAGCTCTTGTGCCCATGGTGGGAGGCATGTGCAAGCTCTAAACTGGAGTTTGGGTGGGGCGGGCGCCCTTTGGGGCATGGACTACCACCCCGTAGGATGGCTTGCCTGCTGAACCAAGAGGCTGCAGTGGGCTGTAGCTGGAGTGTGTGGCTCAGGGGACTCCTGAGCTGAGTCACTGAGAAGCTTCCTGGCTTTGCTGAAATTGCAGCACTGGCATGGGAAGGGCAGCAGAGGCTTCTGGCATTGTGCAGCACCTGGCTGTTTTGTTAAGACCCCCAGTGCCCCCCCCCCTTTGATTGCCAGTGTATTGCCCTGCTGGTTTTATGCCCCCAGAACACAGAACTGCCCTGCGAAGCTGGTGGGTGCACTGATTGTTAGAGGTGCCTCTGCAAGACGATGGGCAAGGACAGAGTGCCAAGCCGACGCAGGGCAATACCATCACCCAATACACCCCGGCTCGTGCCCCCCCCCCTGTGAATCAATAGACAAACTCATCCTCAGAATGGTGCAGGGGTTTCGGGGGGGCAAACAATCCAGGGCTGTGTGACTGGCTGCAATCCAGGGCTCGCGAAAACCCTGAAGGCCCAAGAGGTGGAATTGAATATGGTTGACAGGGTCCTGGAGGAGAGCATGGAGGACACAGAGAATCACTCCCACTGCAACCACTTGCACTTCTTAGGGTTCCTGGAACGGGCCAGGATGCAGAGTCCTTCCTGGAGAGGTGGATCTGCATGGCGCTCTGGCCAGGGGTTGTTCCCCCTGTTTGCCAGGGAGCGGGCCCACAGGTCTCTGGGCGCACTGCCCTTGCCTTGTACCCCCACCCCCGAGGGACCTGACTACCAGCATCTTTCCTCATAAGAACAGAAACTGCATCCAAACTGCGGCAAGCCAGGGGACACAGTGCTCCTTTGAAATTCACAGCTATTTACCTTAAATACAGTAGAAAGGTTCAGACGCAATGCATATCTTTTCTGGAGGTGAAGCAAAAGCTCAGGGCGCTGGACCTCAGATACATGTTGCTCTTCCCAGCATGCCTCAAAGTCATAGCCCAGGGGCAAACCGCCTTTTTTTGAAAGACCTGAAGAGGTGTGGGCATGGCTAGAGATCTGGGACAAGAGTAGCCTAAGGTAAACTGAGCCCCTTTGCTCACTGGCAGCAGAGCCAGGACTGGACTGAGTTCTGCAAATGGCCATGCCACAGGCCAGGTGGCCAGAGTACCAGGCCACGGAATGCTGCCCGGATCGACGGAACATTGACCAGAACAGAGGAATCCTCGTCTGAGGGCATGGAAAGGAAGCAGACCACTCTGACAATACCTCGGAGCTCTCCCCTCAGGATGGATTGCTGGAGATGGATACTTAGTTTCGACTCCACTGCCCTGAGGTTGCACCCCCAACTGGTGGCTGGGTGGCACTGAGAGACTTGCGCCCCCCTCTCCCAGGGGCTGGGAGCTGTACTGAGGGATTTGGATCAGGACTCAAAGAATAGACTGGGACTGTGGAGTGAGCAGAACCCCTGCTTATGCTCTACCCTCTTGCCCCGGTCCCTCTGAGCTAGGGAGCGGTGTAGAGACCAGTGAAGGGTTCTGTTCTGGTGGTGCTGCTACTGGGTTGGGTCCCCCCTCTCTGGGGCTGGCCTACGTGAGGTGGCCATCATCTGCATCAAATTTTCTTTTTCCTTGACTGGCCTATTGTTTTGGTGGGCTTGTTCAATTGTTGAGGGGGAGGGAGATTAGTGAATTCCGTGCCTACAGCTGAGTGGAAGGTGTCACACTTGAGCGAGCCAATAGTTTGGGAGAGTATGGCATCTGCCCTGTGGGTTGGGGTGGAGGGTTCCTGTGCCCCTGTTGGGGCTCGACAGTTGTTGCTTGGGGGATTCTTAGACTGGCAGCCTACTGACACGGGGATTGCTACATGCAAGGTGAGTGGAAAGACAGTGGATTTCCTGCAATTGATCAGGGGGTGGGCTACACATTGGGCCTTCGCTGCTTATTATTTTACAAAATGTCCAGAACATTGCTTTCATGGAATGTCCGAGGCCTAGGTAGAAGTATACTCCTATCTGCGTTGTTACAGCAAGTTGCAGATCGCACTCCCGCAGGAGATTCATTTACTCAGGGCGGATGTCTCCAAACTAGGGGAATACTGGAGGGGCCAAATGCATGCAGCCACCTACTCTAATTACGCTGGAGGGGTTGTGACATGGAACACTGCTGGGGGTTCCATTTTTGGAGCGTACAGTAATTGTAGTCTCACTGGGTAGATATGTGGTTATAACTGAGTTTCTTTATGGGATAGAGAAAAGTCTCGTAAATATGTACACACCAGATGTGGATTACCAACAGTTCTTCTCTGACATTAGGACCCTTATAGCAGCTTACATGGAAATGCGGCTGATCTTCGCTTAATTGTGTGCTGAACTGGAACATGGACAGTCAGCCCCTGAGGCAGGGTGCTGGTAAGCTCAATATGGAAGCAGCGCTCCTGGATATTTTTGCAGACCTCAAACTTTTCGAGATATGGCGGCATCAGCACCCTGGGAATAGGTCCTTTTCCTTCTATTTCTCAGTCCACGGAACTTATAGTAGGTTGGACTTTGTGCTAGGGTGCCTCAATGATGCTGACATCTAAAAACACCCTGCATATCATGACAGGTATCTCTCTGACCACTCTCCGCTACTTCTGACCTTAACGCTGAGGTGTTATAGGTCCAAAATACCTATATGGTGCCTACATGCCAAGACATTGTCCGATGCGACATGCTTAGCACACATGCAGGACTACACAAAGTCCTTTTTCAAGGAAAACCAGGGTTCAGCAAGTAGCAGAGGCCTTGCAGGGCCAGACTAGGAACTCATAGCAGCCCTGGCAATTTTGTCTGACCATGGGGGTGGGGGGGGGTGCAAGTGTGAAGCACTGCTGCTTTTGTTACTGGGGGCCGATATTGCAGCGCTGCTGCAAAACCAGCCTCCAGTAACAAAACCGGCCCCCCACACGGCAAATCCGGCCCCCACCTTTCCAGCCTCCAGGGGCAACACCTGATGCCTGCTATGGCCAGTCCAGCCCTGGGGCCTTGGAGTGGGAGGCATACAAGTTTGCCTTGTGGCGGGAATGTCTGGTGCGTATCTATGAGGGTGAGATAGCACCTCACAGCGGAACGGACCGACCTGGAGGGCAAACTGGATTGCTTGGATAAGCTGAGTGTGTGGGGGCCTTGTGATCTCCAGGATTTGACAGCAGTGATGAGGCAGTTGTAGGAAACGTAGGCACCACTGGAGAAGTATACAAGCAAACAATATTGGCAACACCTGTTCTACGAAGGCGATAAATCAGAAAACTGCTGACATGGATGTTAAAGCGGGAAAGGCCCCACACACATATATTGTTGCTCTGGGATGCTGGACGACCTGACGTTACTGATGGGGAAAAGATAACAGCGCTTAGTCTGAATATTGGGAACAGGGATTGATCCATGTGGTAGTACTGCATAGGACAAGCTGGACCGTTATTTCTACAAGATTGACCTGCCTTACTTCACAGCAGAGCAAAGACAGCTTTTAAATAACCAACTGGAGCTGGAAGAGTTTAAGACCACCCTCACTGAGCTGCCCCGTGGGAATGCACTGGAAGTAGATAGGCTCCCGACAAAGCTGTACCAGGCATTGCCTGTCTCTGCACTGGAGAAGCTCTTGGAAGTTTTTCTGGAGGCGAGGGAAAAAGGGATCTTGCCTCCATCATTAAGAGAAGAGATGATTGTCCTTATCCCCAAGGAGGAACAGGATACACTGGACCTGGCTTCTTATAGCCTCTATCAATGCTGAATACAGACTTAAAATTGCTGTGCAAGGTCCTGGTTGCAAGACTTCTCCAGGTGGTGGGTGGCCTGGTGCACCTGCATCAGACAGGGTTCATTCCGGGCAGGAGTACAATGTTTAACATCCAGCACCTGAACCACGTGCTGCAAATATTGGACTCCTCTGAGGATGCCTATGCTCTCGCCTTCCTAGACCTGCAACATGCTTTTGACACAGTGGAGTGGCAGCACACGTGGGTGGTCCTTCAGCACATAGGTGTTGATCCACAGTTCCTCCAGTGGATTTAACTGCTGTAGACGACCCAGTGGCCAGAGTGCATACTGGGGGCCTGGACATAGGACAGGGGTACTAGACAAGGATGCCCACTATCCCCAGTACTAGTTGCACTTGCGATAGAACCACTGGTGTGTTAGCTAAGGGTGAGGCTTGTACCTTGAGGAATTTGAGTGGCTGCAGCGACACATGTGGGGTCGATGTATGCAGATGATATTCTGGTGTATCTACGGTATCCCGTGCAAACGACCCCTCTTCTATTGGAGGAACTGAGTGTCTTTGCGCAGATGTCAGGACTGCATATCAACAGGGCAAAGTCTTGGTTGTTTCCTCTGGGCCGGCTTCAAAATACAGCAGTGGCCCTCCCCAGGGTGTAGGGCTGCAGTGGGAAATGCACAAGTTTTGCTATTTGGGAATTTGGGTGTCGTACGATCCTGTTGCCCAGTATGACCTAAATATGGCAAGAGTACAGAACAGACTTGACCGATTGGTGGAGTGTGTATACTGCCCTGCCACTGTCTATGATGGAACATATGGCACTGGTGAAAATGGTGTTCCCTCCGCGCTGGTTGTACGTGTTACAAAATGCGATATGCCCAATACTGAGCGCAACATTTGCTCATCTGGATAGATTGCTGGGAGCACTGGTGGAGGGCGGGCTGGGGCTGCCGAGCCTGTTCCTCTACTACACAGCCGCCCAGGTCTAGCATGCAGTGAGCTGGTTTGATGAGAACCTTAACTGGAGGGCGTATGTACAAAAGCATTTTTGCAGTCGGAAATGGCCCGATTTGCAGAATCTAGCCGTTACCGGTCGCAAAAATGCTTTTCCATATGTACAAAGCACGAATTGCAATTCGGGAACATGTTCCCGAACTGCAATTTGTGTTTGGTAATTTGGTATTTGGAAGGGGCGTTTTAAGGGCATATCTTCCAAATACCGAATTGCAGTACTATCTATGAATGTTTTGCTATCGAGTTACGGTCGCAAAACATTTATTTTTTACAGACACCTCAAGGGTGATGGGAACCATTCGCAAATGGGAAGGGGTCCCCACAGGACCCCTTCCCCTTTGTGAATGTTGAAACAAATGTTTCTTAAGAGCAGACAGTGGTCTGTTTTCCTTTAAGGAAATTGGGCTGCATTTAAAAAAAATAAGATTGCTTTTTAAAAAAGTAATCACAGACATGGTGGTCTGCTGACCCCAGCATGCCACCATCTCTGTGATGGCAGCAATTCCTATTGGGTGGCAAGTTGCGACCTAACTCATTAAAAGTTATGAGGTAGGTATATTGGGACCCCATTAGGTATCGCTATTACTAACTTGTACATTTTTGTACATTAGGAATTGCGATTTCCTAATTGCGATTCACAAAGAATCGTAATTAGGAACTTGTAATCCCTACATTCTATAGATATTGCTCTAGGAGAAAGCATTGCTTTAGGGAACCCATGGAGAGCACACCCTCCAGGAGCTCTTTATGACAGGGAAGAGGATAACCATGAGCTCCCCATTCCTGATCCAGCGGACAACATACATCTGCCACAAGGTGGTCTGTTATGTATTCCGGGGGGTCCCCTTTGCGTAGGGTCTCCCATTGTGGTCTCTTCAGCCCTTCAACAACATGCAGAAGGACACAAACTATGCGGCATGGCAGTCCGGCCACTGACTAACGGTGAGTCACCTGTGCTCAAACAAAAGATTAATTTCTTTCATGCAGGCAGGCGCAAGAGCAGTTTGGACTAGGTGCAGGGCAGTTCTTGCTCTACGCCTGACCTGCACACTTGGCCCGTGGGATATGGTGAACCTTCCCCGACGAGCCACAGGAACATGACACTATGCATTAACTACTGGATTTAGCTGGCTACCGGCACCTGATTACTCATTTACATGTAGCCCTAATGTCGGACAATGAGGGCGCTACAGACCAAGCTACGAATAGGTGGCGATCGGACTGGGCCAGGGCTCTTACGGACTCTGACTGAAAGAGTGCTTGCAAGCAGGTGAAATTGGTTTCTTCTAAAGCAAGGTTTAAGCTTATTTAGTTTTTGCGGGTCTTGGGCACTTGTACCAAGCCGCACAGGGTATTAACTTTTCTAAAACGCCATCATGTTTCAATAGCATGCCACCAGGAAACACACCTGGACAACAGTGGTGCCACTAGAGTGGCAAAAAATGTCGTGACCAGACGCATCATTCCTCTTTCTCTACATACGCCAGGGGCACAATGATCTGGGTGGCTCCGGGCGTACCGTTCACCCCAACCTACAGAGAATCTGATATAAACGGCAGGTATGTCCTCCTGCAGGGTACGCTAGATGGCAGGGAAATTGTCACCCTAAATACATATGCACCAAACACAGACGACCCCACTTTTTTTCAGGTCATCCTGGACTTGCTGTCGAATGACCTAGACGTCCCATTCATATGGATGGGAGGCTTTAATTGTGTCCTTGACTCAGAACTGGATAGATATCACCCCAAGGCTGGCACGAAACCTAGAATGTCCTGGAAGCTGCAAGAGGTCGTGCATGAATTGGGGGCACACGATATCTGGCGGGAAGCCCATCCCAGACTGCCACTCTTCACATGTCATTCACTTACACACGGTATGCGAAGAGGACTAGATAGTCCTAATCTTGGACACATCGGCTTTTCCTGAGGCAGAAGTGACCCACCTGGCGCATTACCTATCTGATCATACTCCAGTGCGATGCTCGGTGCGGTGGGGATCCCATACACTAGGCCCCAGGAGGTGGAGGTTCCCGCCAGACCTGCTTGAGGATGAAGTGGGTAGGGGCACCCTCTCCAAGGTGGTAACAGATTACTTGGGGGAGAATTGGGGGAACCTACTGGGAAAGCTACTGAGTGGGAGGCCCTAAAGGCAGTAGCCCGCGGGGCCAGTATGAGCTTGGTGTGCGGAGTTAGGAGGCAGCTACTCGGCGATATGGATAGGGAAGAGAAAGTACTCACAGTTATACAGGCGGGGAACTCGATTGATCCAGACCTGGGCGAGTGTGAGCGGGAGCAGCGCACACGCATCACTCACATAGGCGATAGACTGGATAAATATACCCTGACGCGGTACCGCCAGAGTCTATATGCAGAGGGAGATAAATCAGGGCACCTTCTGGCGTGGATCCTGCGATGGGAACAGGCGCCCCTGCTGATGACCGCTTTGGCAACGGAGGGGGGGGAATATCATTCACACCAGTGCAGGAATACTGGAGACATTCCAGCACCACTTACAGAGCATGCACACTGCGGACCCAGGGGTGACCGCGGAGCGTTATGTTCCCCTGGTAGAGGGACTGGCTTTGCTGCAGCTTTTGCACACAGATGTGACAGAACTAGATGCAAAAATCATTGTCGAAGAAATTCAGGAGGCCCTACGTGCCATGCCCGGTACGAAGGCCCCTGGGGCGGACGGTTTTCCCGTGGCCTTTTTACAAACTTATTCATGCCAGCTGGCCAGCTCCTACTGCAGGTATACGAAGAGGCCTTTGAGACCGGGTTGTTGCCCCCATCGATGCACAAAGGCGAAATCGTTATGTTACTCAAACCCGGGGGGAAACAATCAAGATCCCGCTGCATACCAGCCCCTCACCATGATAAATTTAGATATCAAACTATTGTGCAAGATCCTGGTGACCAGACGGCCCCCAAATGACACACTTGGTGCATGAAGACCAGTGCGGATTTATACCAACCCGCAACACTGGTATGAATATTAGACGTCTGATGCACATTCTTCATGAAGTGCGGCACTGCGACGAGGAGTTGGCCTTGGTCTTTATAGATTAAGAAAAGGCATTTGATTCAGTGGACAGAGGGTACCTATTGGAAGTGCTCAGAGTAGCCGGATTTGGCCCATGGTTCCGCCAATGGGTGCAGATACTGTACACTGTGCCCAGCGCTAGAGTCCAGGTGGGACATAATAGATCGAGCGAGTGGTGCCTGGGGTGGGTGACGCACCAAGGGTGCCCGCTCTCCCCCCTGTTGTTCACTTTGGCAATAGAGCCGCTGGTGATTTGGGCACGCAGAGATCTGGGGCATTGGGCATCAACATGGGCGAGACCCCACAGGTTATATCATTTTATGCTGACAATGCTCTATTCTTCATCTCATTGCCCCGGGAGGCTGTCACGAAGCTCCTTCAGATACTAGAGGAGTTTGGTGGATGCTCGTTTTTACGGCTAAATAGGCACGAATCATTGTTATTCCCTCTGGCTCCTTTGACTGGCCTCCCCCGGAATGCCCTTCCATTGTTGGGATTGCGGTGGGAGACGGATCATTTTCGGTACTTGGGCATCCAATTGGCAGCGCAGGATGCACAGATACTGCAGCTCAACGCCTACAAGGCAATTGATGCGTTGAGTGTTCAGTGAGTTTCTGGAACACTCTTCCTCTGTCTTTAATGGGTAGAATGGTGATTGCTAAAATGGTGGTGCTACCCGGCTGCCTGTACATGCTACAGAATGCACTTTGTCCTATACCACGGCGGATATTCAGGACGCTGGACTCCATACTAATAGATCTGTATTGGGCAAGCCGCCGTAGCACAGTGGCGCTTGCCACATTGAATTGCACATATGAGGGAGGTGGGTTAGAGGCACCGAGATTAGACTTATATTATTATGCAGCACAGTTACAACATGCTGCCAAGTGGTTTGATGAGGGCGATAATTGGTAGAAGAGGCTGCTCCACGATAGGGTACCGGCTGCAAACCTCCCGTCGCTGCTACTGGAGGGAACAGGAGTCTCTGATACAGTGCCGTATGTGGTTAGGCATACAACACGCACCTGGCAGATCTTTGTGGAGCGAACCCTGAAACGTGCTCCATTCCATCGGTAACTGTCGGTGTGGGACCTAGCACCGGTCAGGAGAGTGATGGCCAACATGTCCTATCGGGCGTGGCAGGTGGGGGGATGCAGTGTGCTCGCGGACTTATACCCGGGCGAGACTTTTATCACATATGAGCAGGCATGCGGTGATTTTGGGCTGGGATGGGGACAATATCTACAATCTGCTGCACTCTCTAACATATTTAAAGAAATATGGCCCACATATCCCTCGATCCCGTTGCACACCCTGATCATGGACAAATCCTCACGTGCGGAGCTGGCGGGCGCCTCATATCTTTGTTGTATAAGGCCATGAGGGAGGACCCGACTGACCCTTCCCCAAGGGCGTTCACAACATGGAACGCAGACATAGAGTCACCTCTGGGGGATGGGGACTGGAAGATGGTGGGCGCTCTCACACACTTGGTCTCATGTAATGCCTGTTTCCGACTTATTCACTACAATTTTGTGCATCGTACTTACATGACCCCAGAAAGAATACACCGCATGGTTTCAGATAAACCCAACGCTTGTCCCAGGTGTCATAAGGAGGGGGCTCATTTCCTACATTTGGCTTGGGAGTGCCACGAGGTATGACGCTTTTGGTCAGAGGTAGTGGAAAGGGTCAGAAGCAGTGTTAGCTGTCTTGTACAACTGACGCCAACCGGCTTCCTGCTAGGGTTGATACGTAAACGTAAAAAACAAACCAAGATGGCTTATTAGTTTCAGCAACTACTACTAGTGCGGTGTAGAGTTGCGATTGTCTGGATGGGGGTGTGGGCACTTGAGGTCTCGGCGTGGCTGAGGGATGCACGTGAATGGACCCTAGTGGAGGAGGTGCACATGAATAGGTGTCGTAAAGTTGAAAAACTAGAAGAGGATCTAAGAGAGTGGAGGGAACTCTGCCGAGGACTGCTGGTGAAGGTGACACAGGCGAGCCCTTGTAGTACATATGGGGGTAGCAGTTGCCCGAGCTCTGAAGAGGAAAGGGATTAGCTGGCTGGGACATTGGGAGGGACCCAAATGGAAATGTTTATGTACGTCCAATGGCCGGGAATGTAACTTATGTGGCTATTTCTATGCTACTCATGAAGGCTCACTATGGAATGTACACCTGTATTAATTGTTACCTATAATGTATAAATAAAGTTTATAAAACAAACAAAAAAAAGCTTATTCAGTTTCAATATCTGCACAGAATGTACATGATGCCTTACAAGCTGTCCAGGATTTACCCCAATAGCCGTGCAACTTGTGCGCGATGTGCTACCCCTGTGGCCGACTTCTTGCACATGACATGGACCTTTTCTTTACTGACGGTCTTTTGGAGTGATGTACTGCATTGGCTGCAGGGAATTTAAGGAGTCTGAGAAGGCCGGCCTTGTTGGGGTGCTGCCACGCAGCGGGCACTCTAAGAGGTAAGCTAAAATGGTTTTGCTGGGTCTGGTGTTGGCACGATGGTGCATCGCAATTCATTGAGTGTTGGCAAAGGTCCCTGAAATCCAGCGGGATGAGAAGGTGACAGATGACTTATTGGTGTGGGTGAACATGTTTGGCAGAATTGCTGAAAGGCCTGATTTCCCCTGGTTGGAAGTCAGGATGTCTCGCAGGAGGATGGGAGGAAAATGACGGCCTGATGGGGTTTACAATGTGGGTTTTGGGCCATACTGTACAGTACTGATAGAGTCTGTATCCCTGAGGAATTGCTTGTGGCGGGAATGGAGTGGGGCCGCACAGGAGAGTTCAAATGTTTGCATCACATTCTGTGTTTGAAATGGCCTATAAATATATTAATTATAAAAAACAATAACACAGTGGTTTCCCTGATTCTAACTAGAGTGGGGAATCCCGAGTTAGGCAGGGCAGGCGTGCTGCCAGTTTACAGCATTCCTATGCTCCACAACCAAAAATAAGACCCAAAGTAACCAGGTAAATTGATAATATAATGGGGTATTTTTAGGTTGTTAATTATTAAAAGGCTCAAATATAATGAAGTAAAATATAGTGTACCAACTTTGTTTTCAAATGTCATGTTTACTTTTTTGAGATGAGACTAAGGTATAAGTGAATGGAGTGATGGTGGCTAAACTCATTGAGGGTAAACTAAGTCTGGTGTCTCATAGGGGACTACACAAGGAACATTAAAGCAGGGCTGTTTTGGATGCCAGCAAGTGTTTTTAAATGGTAAATGTTCATATTTGTTATGGTAAAAAGCATTACAGGACTGATGCTAGTTGTCTGCATCTAAGTGAAGAAAACCACACAGAAGTGAGGACTAACGGACGCCAGCGCACTAAAGTAATAGAGAATTCAAGGAGGTTGTGGACGCTCAATCTGAAAGAAGTGGCCAGATGTAAGAAAATACAATATTGCAATTCCTAAATAGTGACTCAAAAGGAATCGTTATTTGGGAAATGCAAAATATGTATGAAATTACAGATTCCCTAACAGTGATTCCTACAGAGTAGGAATAGCTGTTTGGAAATCAGCAGTTAGGAAATCCCATGCCATTCCAAAATAGAGATTTCCTATTAGGAAATCGTTATTTTGGAAAGGCTAAACCAAGGATGCCTAACAGGCATAAGGAGCCTCTTAATGCACCCCAAAATTAGTAGTGCACATGTAGAGCACACATATGCCCTTGGGGCATGGGTGCGCTCTATTGCACTTTAAAAAAGCATCTTGGGGTGCTGTTTTTAAATTGCACATGGTTACCATCGACTTTGAGTCGATGGTAATTGCATTTCCTAAATGCTCATTTTGCATTCAGGAAATGTTTTGTACATGTGCTAAGAAATCGCAAATAGGAGATCCCTAGTTGCGATTTCTTAGTTAGAGAATCGCAATCTGCTATTTCAAGTTGGGTAGAAATTACATTTTGCGAATCCCTCCAGGCCTTTGTACATAGGAAAAGGCTGTTTTGCATTTCTTAACAGGCCGAAATTGTGATTCGGCCCGTTAAGAAATGCAAAAGGCCTTTGGACATCTGGCCCTGTCAATGAAAGGGGTATAAGACTGGCATGCCCAAGAAGGTGAGTAGCCTATGTGGGTGCGGAGTCTTTAGATTAAATAATCGATTACATATTTTATATGTTTATATTAGGCATGTCAATGCCTCCTGGGTTAAAGTTGACCTATCACATTAAACAGCCTTCTTCATATAGCAAGCAGATTTGTCGGTAGGCATGTGATGGTGGAGAAGGATGAGTTACAGACTCTCAAAGTATTACATTTGCAAAGGTATAGGGAGGCCGTGCAGATAGAATAAGAGGTGGTCTGCAGTGGAAGGCAAGAGGGAGGAGAGAAGCATCAATCAAGCCATAATGAAACAGATGGACATGATCAGATACCTGGAAGGGTTTTGTCCAAATTGCCTCTGACTAAATCATTCATTTGGTGATATATCCCAACACCCAACTAACTGAAGGTGGTTGTTTTCCAGAAGGTCAGGAAGACCCCTGGAATGAGGGGGCATATTTATGAAAATGTCAAGCAATGCAGGCCAGTAAGCAAAGTTGTTGTGCTGCATTGCGTCAATGGGAGAGAGAGGTACAGCGCAATATCTACTAAGATATGTGATCTTCACTATCTACCTGCGATGGCGCACTTGAGCCTGACTAGCGCCATCACAGGAACTCTCGCACTATGGTGCAAGATTGCCTGCATTAGAAGCAGGATGAAAACTATCCTAAAAGGCAATTTCCTCTTTCTGTGTGGGATGCAGAATGCATCACACATAAAAAGAGGAAGTAAGGAGGAGAATGAAACATATTTCTCCTTGTTATGCCATGGTTGGTGTGGTGTACCAATTTGGCACAATCCTAGGTTTACTTGATTTCAGTAAATCTGAGAGTGTGTCAGAATCCATGGGTAGATGCATGAGAACATCCATGCTCCAACCATGGAACACCTACCACTACGAAATGTACTGCAACCCAGCCAAGGCCGGACTGGCTACCGGGCATTTCATTCTAAATAAACAAGGCAAAAACAAATTGTTTTAAACTACGCTTTAAGCATGCTTTAAAATTATTAGTTTTTGCATTGTTTATTCAGAAGTGCAGAAGGTCCCCAGAAACAAAACCAGCTCCCACCCTGCCAGCCCACTGAAAAGCCTGGTAGCCAGTCCAGCCCTAAATACAGCGCAGTCCGCTGTGTTGTGTTACATTTCTTTCCAAAGTCATGCAAGGCAGCACAGATCGCCCCTTGTGTGGCTTTGTAAATCTTACTTAGGCCTTTGTGTTACCTTGCTCCACCTTGTGTGACACAAGGACAATGCAAGGGCTTAGTAAATCTGGGCCGAAGTTCAGGTATGAGCCTTATCAGAAAAAGGTATGAATTATTGTTATTGGCCCTAAGGCCTGATAATTACCAATGCTTGCAGAGTCTCCTGTGTCATATCCAGGTCCTTTTCTGAACCCCTGGAAATAAGAGTGAGGTAGCCTTTAAGATATCAACCCCATGCTTTGGGTGGGGGCCTTGGGGAGAATGTGTGTCCATTTCTGAGAGTGGGTATGTTCCTCGTTTGATGGAAAGCAATGCCAACCAACTCCAAGACTGCCCCGCTCAGCGGCGGCCATCCCAGGGAAATAGGAATGGCTCAAACAGCAGATTGACTGCAACAATATAATGAAGAAAGTCTCAAAGCTTAAATGTGTGAGTGAGTGAGAAAAGAGTTAATTTCTGTTCGTATCTGTTTCTTGGACTATTTAGAGCAGTCTTTGTGACTGTAAAGATGCAGAATCTCTGGCACCAATTTTAGAATTCAGAAAACACAGACATTCACAGGAAAGAGAATGAAAACTGTTAAAAAAAAAGCTGTGCGTGTAGGGACGTGAGAGAGGCTTCATTCACCAATATTAATTTCCAGTGACAGAATAAAAATCCCAGCATGCCTTTCGAATTAGCCAGATTTCGTGACGGGTATCCAACTTTCCTTGTTTGTTCCCCTATTTCTGATGCGCATTCTGTGTTGTAGACTTTTTTCAAGTTCTGTTTCTTCATCGGTGGTTTCGAGGAAAGTAAGACAAAAGGCAGACCCGTTGGGTCAAACATGCGCACCATAGAGCCTCTGCCAAAAAGTGAAAGTAACCAGATGATTACTCCTTGAGAAACTCACAATCACATTCTGAAAGGCTGCTCCACGTTAGATTAGAAAGTGACTCTGGCATCAACAGGATGAGCCGAGCCTTGCAGAGGGGCGTGGTCTGGCCTCACCACACATTTTGCCATTGGCCAACCCCTTTCTGTTTGTGTGTCCACCACATCGCATGTACCTAGGAAAAGGCAACCGCTAACGTTCCATCTTAAAACTCATTTAGAACAGTCCTTACAGAGCTGTCACAAGTGGGGATAAAAAGTCATCCCAGCGCTGAAGTCTGGATGAAATCACAGCAGAGGACCAAGCATGTTTTCTGACCTTAGGCGAGTTTGAAGCAGAAGCAAAAAGTGTTTTTCCCATAAACTCGGCCAGACACACCAGATTAGAAGTTGTCGTAACTGAAATATATGATGAGATCCAGATCCAGTTGTTTCAGAGGAGTGATAGACAAAGTTCATTCTCTAAGGGAACATTATTCAGATGAGGTATATCTCAGACACCTCGGGTATTAAATGTGCTCTATCCCCAAGGATGTTGTTTGTGTGTAAATGAAGGTCGTTCTCACAGGATGAGGCATGGACAGGACCAAGCCCAAAAACTGATTGACAACAGCATAGAATTTTGACTAATCCAACCTCGACAAATGAAGTCCAATGCAAATATAGGCTTTCCTAATGGACTGAAAATTTGACAACAAAAGTTTTGATGTTGGGGAAACTGGAACTTGTTGGACCCTCCTTTCAGTTAAATTCTAAGAAACCTACCTAGAGTTCCTCCAAGGTTCAACTATTCAATATTCCAGATAGGCATTAGTAACGCCACCTGAATGCTACAGTGAGTTCATCCATTCCGCTGCATCCTGAATGACCTGAACACAGTGAACCTTTTAGAATTTTACTTATCCCACATCACGGAAGAATTTGCATACGTCTCCAACCCTTGCGGCAAGGCTTTGGAAGCCTGTACTCCGGTTTGCCCATACAAAAGCTAGACCAACTCCACAGTGTCCAACATGTAGCTGAAAACACTCGAACTAGCTCACGATAAGAATTTCTTGCAAAGTCTTCCCTAGCATTTATTAAGGCCAGGATCGTGTACATACTCTTGGGTATAATACATAGAAGATTGGGACCCTGCCACATGTTTGAAAGAAAACTGTGCTCGGTTCACACAGCCAAATTGTAAGCTCAATACACCAGAGATAGTGAGTTTTAAAGCTATACGTCCTCTACACCCCCCAGCACCCTGCTGAGACTGGGTTTCCAGTAAGGTGGTAGTCGAAGTAAGGATATGCGTGAAGAGTTGAGGATGAGCGCCTTGAGACCCTTCCGGGTGAGTAGCTGCGCTTAACAAACCATGATTGATTGATTCATTGATGTAACATGGAAAGTTATGGTGAATATGCTTGATTATTGATAAAAGGCTTGATTACTGGTAGCCCTAGGGACTCATTTACAAACTTCATCAAGCACCTAACTCTGTTGACACTCATTTGTGTAAATATTGCATCCTTTGCCAAAATATAGATAAAGTTGCTTGCAATGGGAGGCAAATTAATATCATATGCTCTAGGTGTACCAGGCAGAAGTTATTGTCTTTAGCAATTGGGGATCCATGATTCAGCATTGTGATCCTCGGGCTTGGGTAATGTGATATAGGAGATAGCGTTTCGGAGTAGTTTATCTGCACAATCCTCAGCAGTCTGAACCTTGTCATGGCAGAGAGTTGGCCAAGACATGAGCTCTTGTCAAAATCAAGAATGATTGTGACAAAGACAACAATAATGGGGAAACTATGTGGCAGGGCCTCATAGGTGAAGATTCTATGCAAGTAATTTAAGTTATGTCATCTCAAGCTTTGTCATGTCATATGATGTTATGTTATTCTAGTTGTTTGTAAAGGGCTTTATTCAGCTGCAGGCCACCACCTTAAGGAGCAGAAGGCTGGGGTCAGAATAGAGGGGAAAGGAAGGACCAGGGCAAAAGAAAGGCAGGCACAGTGAAGATGGAATGTTGGCATATTATGAATCTAATGATTTTCCCAAACATTACCATACCACAATAGCTAATGGAGCGATGGTGCCTTTTGTGTAGCCACCCTAATGTGTCTGGTCAGCTGGACAGGAAGGAGGGAACAGAAGAGGCAAGGCTGTGGAAGGTGGGGCGGAGAGGGAAACAGAGAGCTAAGAAGGAGAAGAAGGGAAAGGAGACAGAAATGAAAGTGTGTTGTGAGTAATAATGACCAGAGAAAGAACAACAAATCGTGAAAGCTTGTACACCAAAGAGAGAAATAATATGGATATTTCTGTGAATGCATGTATAATGTGTGTATGAGTGCATGTTTGTGTGTTTCTCTTTTGTTAGATTCAATTAAATTAACCCTAACCTCCCCTCAAAGTTGATCTTGACTCAGAATTTAATTTTATTAAATGAAACAATGTTTAATTAAATTAAATGTAATTCAATGATATAAGTGATCTAAATATAACCTAAATGCTAATTCCAACCATAATCCTTCCTTACATTCAATCAAAGTAACTTAAATGTGTATCTTACACTGATTCTAACCTTAACGAACCATATTTAGGGACTTTACAGTTAATTATATTTCATTATATACAACTAAATATGAGAATCAGAACCAGAAAAACTTTATTTTATTTTTCAATTAAAATCATAAAAGTATACTCGTCAGCCAAATTCATGCACAGTAAAAATACAACATACATTATAAAACCTGATACAGTGAATCAATCGATAAAATAATTACATGTAAATCACAACCGAATAAAAAAGTAGCGGGAATTCAGGATACGTACTACAACTTTTCCAGATAGTACAAATACATGTGCAAAAAGCGATGCCTCAAACTATCACGGTCTTATTGGCTGAGCTCAAGACTCCTGCTAAAACCTGTGTCACATAGAAACCCATATTGGTCGATGGTAAAAGCTGCAAATAAAAAATGCAGGTCAGACCTGTCTAAAATTCATAGCAAGTGAAAGGGGCCTGATAAATTTGTGACAGAGAGAATTAAATCTCAGACAAATAATAACAATGTGCACAGTACACAAACTGGGGAATTGTCACACACACATACTGGTAAATCTGAGCCTTTATACCATACGCCATAAGCAAACATCAGCTTATGAAAAATGCCTAACCTAAAATTGGTCAGCAATCGATGATGGTGATTGGACATTCCCATTTGCAGATAAGGTTCAATTCCAGGTACCAACTTAACCATAATATACTGCGGCACTGACTGCTTGGTTAAGGTCGAGGCCTCATGCTCCACTGCCACTCTGAGAGAAAAAGCCTCCTTCAGTCATACAAGATCTTTATTGACAATGTGGCCAGGGTCAGAAAACAGCTCAGGTCTCCTTAGGACCTTAAAATTAGACTTAATATAGCACAACTATGGAATATGCAGCATTTTGTCTAGGCCCAAACAATCCCAGATGATGAACCTGTTTAACTTTAGCTCCTCGTTCAACCAGACTGAGAGTCAAAGTAAGATTGGACGGAGACATATGAAATCTGAAAGATAACCCATGCCCATCTCTTTGTGTATAATGTCTGAGGGGGGTACCCTGCGTAACACTTACAATGTATTTTATAAAGGTGTTTTCAACTACCTGAAATGGGGCAATTGCAGCATATCCCCAGATTTCACATCTAGCAATGGGAATGCACTTTGCTTTGTATATATCTGAGAGAATCTTTATAGGCTTTTGTCTCAAGCACTGCAAAACAATCCTGTAGGCTAAATATAACTCTCTTAAGGCTGACCGTATTTGTCTTTATCAGAGAGTGCCAGTTCAGGCCTGAATCTAGTAAGATACCCAAATAAGAAAAGTTGTCCACCTTACTTAAGCTATGACCACTGGCTGAAACTCCATATGATTTGGTATTCTTGGAGCCCACCACCATAATATGGGACTTTTTAAAATTAGTTGCCAAATCTAAGCTATCCATAAAATTAATAAAAAAATGTTTAAGGGTGCTGGAGACTCTTAGCCGTTTGTGCTATCAGGGGAGCAATCTTTTTCCCATACTTGGGACATTACACCCTGGCTCACATAAAATTCATTGCAGACGGTTAATATACAAAATAAAAAGAAAGGGAGCCAGGATGCAACCCTGGTGCACACCTCTCTTCAATTTAAAGTGCTCCGTGCATTCACTGGTGGTGTCATACCTTACTGATGCCAACAGACCGGTGTGAAGATCCCTCAGAAGCACAAGGAGAACTGGATCGACCCCCATGGATCCGAGTTCATCCCAAAGCTTGGAACTATTCACCCTATTAAAGGCCGAACTGAGATCCATGAAAGCCAGATACAACGTGCCCCCCCACCTCTTGTATATTCAGTTATTAGTAGATATAAATTCAAATTTAGTTCCACCGTCCCTCTCCCTGGCCTGAACCCACAGTGGGTGTCAGATAAAATATTATGCTCATTAGCCAAGCAGTAAGTCTCTCCAGGATCACCCGCCCTAAGATATTGACCTCCACGTTGACTCAGGAAATTGGCCTATAAGAGGCACGGTCCGCTCTATCCTCCTTCTTAAACACTGGCACTATCACTGAATGGCACCAGCCAACCGGCAGGGAGCTGTGCAAAGCAGGATTTAGATGTTGGGTAAGGATAGGTGACCACAGATTGACTAAGGATTTAAACAGGTCCCCAGGAACCCCGTTGGGGCTTGACACCTTGCCTACTGGAAAGGAAAGGATAGTATTCCCATCTTCTTCCCAGTGTATCTATGGCCTTGCGTCTGCCTGGATGCTCAAAATTGGTGGCTACTTATGATCACAATCATATAGAGATGAAAAATAATCAAACCAGCCCTGAAGTGGAACTGTGAGGGCCCGATCTGAAACCTGCTCTGAGCTAAAAAAGCGTGGTTCACCACCCTACAGTAGGCAGCGCTATCCCGCTGGACGCCAGCAAATACTCCCACATCTCTTTCTTTAGGTCACTCTTTCTATCCTTAAGGGCCTTCCAGTATAACGCCATGAATTTATTTTACCTCATTTCTATTCCAGGTTCCTTCTTAAGTGTTACTAACAACTCTTTTCGTGCCCTTGAGCAATTCCTATCGAACCATCTATAAAGAGAAGGAGGTGAAACCGACCTCGACTTGGACAACCGATCATAGGTTGTTAAGATGAGGTCATCTAAGGTGTCTTCATCCAGACAGGTCTGGACACCGAACTAACAAATAGACAGCAATTCAGAGTTGAAGACCTGTGGTATAATCTTGGCCCAATTTAGTCTACGCCTCTGATCTTTAAGGGTGGCGGGCTCCGAATAATAAAGACAAGATTCTACTAGCTACAGATCCCATCTGAAGGTGGCCGAGATGGAGTTATGATCACTGAGGATGTTCCAATCCACATCAAAATTTAACAAAGAGGGAAATAAGTCAGTGGACACAAAGATATAATCAATAATGGAGCAAGCCCCTGAACATTTTAAGGTGGGTACACCCTCTTCAGCATTAGCATCTTTTCTGTTCATTAGGTTGACTAGATTAAACTCTAGGACTAAATTGTTTAGCAGGTCGCCCTGTGCGGTATGCTTAAGATGTACTTGGTCACTAAAAGCACCCTCATTATCAGGTTAGTCATACAAATAACAATCCAAGCAGGGGTATAAGTTGAAATCTCCCATCACTATCAGAGCTAAGTGTGGAGAGGGGCAGGCCAAGAAGTAATCATGTAAAAATGTACTGAGATCCCTAATCATCTCATCTGACTCCTTTCCAGTTGCTGCATTATAGATGTTGATAAGCAAAATCCCAAACTTATTTTCAAAGGACAAAAGGACACTGTGTAGGAAAGGGAATTGGTTGCAATCATCTCCATATTACGCTTCGGGTTCAGTTTCACTAGAATTGCAAGACCACCTCTTGCTCTCCCCTTAGTAGAGGCGATAGCCTTAGAACTGAAGGAGACAACCCCATCCAAATGTCAGATCCCTTCAGTGTCCCACGCCTCTTGAAGATTAATAACATCAAAACAGTTAAGCATCATGACCCATCCATCATCACAGATTTCCCATTAACCCTTGCGGTATTCCAGCTTAACACCTTCGAATTTCTAACAGGACAGGTAGTTCCAATGTGATCTGAGATGGCTGCCTCATGTCCCAGTCAATCTTGATCATTGAGTCCATTCAGGTTTTCAAAGCGATTGCCCAGTGCTAATTTTTTTTTTTTTTTTTTTTAAACTTTATTAGGGTAAGTAAGCATTACAAGTTATGCATTTGAGTATACAATTACTCTCCAGGCATACTGGGTCATGGGTAAGTAAGCATCAACGGTTAGCAATTTACGCATGTAAACATGTACAAATTCTGAGCATAAGAACGACATTGAGGATTCACTGTGTCATACTTGCATAGAGGTTCATATCAACCCTTTCCATATCAACTAGGTCAGTCATGGAGGAGTGGGCTGTAGCGTTGTCAATGGTTTGGTTGTCTTCATTAGTCCGCTGTAAGTAGGTCACCAGGGGAGCCCATATGTCGTGTGGTCTGCTTGCGGGGGGCATTAGACTCCAGTATTCACTTAAGTGGGTCTGGCAGTGTGCAGCGTCAGCCAGCCAGGCCTTGGGGGATGGTGCCGGTTTCCGGCCCCAGTTGATTGCCACCCTGCGCCGTGCAAGAATCAACAACATCCCGATCAATCGTCGGCTAGCGTCTGGGATCCCCTTGACGTAACCTAAGAGACAAGTCATGGGGTCTGGTCCAAGAGTGTACGAGGTGATCTCACTTGTGATACGGCACATGTCTTGCCAGAAGGACGCGATTCTAGGGGACGTCCAAGCCAAGTGCACGAATGATGCATCGGGGGTGGAGCATCTCACGCAGTTGGCGTCTGCAGTCAGTCCCATTTTGTAGAGAGCTGTAGGTGTGCGGTACAATCTATGTAAGTATTTGAAATGTATGAGGCGTAACCGATAGTTGGGAGAAAGTTTTTGAGATTGGTTGCAGCAGTATAGCCACTGTTCCGGTGTGGGCTCGTCCCCTAGATCAGTCAGCCAGGCGAGACGTGCCCGTTCTGTATCGACTGGGGAGGCCGCGAGAGTCAGTGCATAGATCCTAGTAACCAGTTTGCGCGGAGAAGAGGCAGTATGAATATATTCTAGTGCGGCACTCGGGGTGGGGAATTGGGGAAGGAGTCATTTGAGTCCCTGCATGTAGCTCTTATCTGATAGTATAGTAATTTGTCTAGTGGAGTTGCGTTCTCTGGGAGGGAGACAAATTTGCCATTGGGATAGAGATCGGCGTTGGTACTGATGCCTAGTGTGGCCGCACAACGTGTCATGCCAGTTGTCTGCAGAGGGGGAAATGAGGGGTTGTTTGCCAGTTGCATCGCTGGAGCATATAAAGTCTTAACTCCTGTGTGTCTGAGAATCCCACCCCAGGCCCAGCGCATGCATTCCACAGTGTCTATTTCACGCCTCGGGCCGTGTAAGGGAAGAATATAGCCGTCTGCAGTGGCCACGGGGAGGCGAGGCCAGTTTCGACCGCGACGTGAGGTTAAAATGGTGTGGGGTGTAGCCAAAAGTAGAGAAAGCTAGCCTGAGCTGAGTAGGCGTAGAGTTTGAAGTTGGGGGCGCCCCTCCCGCCGCGAGAAAAGGGCAGTATAAGTGTCTGTATGCTATGCGTGGTTGGCGGCCCGCCCAAAAAAGCGAGGTCATGTTAGAGCGCAGTCTCTGGAAAAAGTGAGATGTGAGCGGCATGGGGATATTTAGAAAAAGGTATAGGAATTTGGGCAGGATCACCATTTTGGCTATAGCGATTCTACCCGCTAGGGAGAGTGGAAGGGTTTTCCAAGTAAGAATTTTAGACTCGAGCCAATCAATCGCTTTGCCGTAGTTTGCTCTCCACAGCTCTTCTGTATCCCTTGTGGGGCAGATGCCCAAGTATTTAGTCGGGCCAGCTACCCACTGTATCGGGTATTCTGTGGGGAAGGGATGGGTTGCATCCGTTAAAGGAAACAGGATTGATTTCGCCCAATTGATCTGTATCCCGGAGTGGCCACCGAACCGGATGACCTCTCTGGCCATAGGGCTAAGTTTTTTTGAGGTTCGCGAATGAAGAGTGCCACATCATCTGCATACATAGACGTGACCAGACCGTGGGATGAGAACCCGATGCCCCTCTGCGTGTGATGTTGCAGCAGCTGTGCCGTTTGCCCCTCTTTGGCAATGGCAAAAAGCATAGGAGACAGAGGGCATCCTTGCCTGGTGCCTCTGGTTATGCGCATAGGTTCGGTAAGTTGACCATTTATACGGATACGTGCTGCTGGCAGCGTGTATAATAGCTTGATTTTACTAATGAAGGATGGACTGAGCCCCAGGCGTCCTAACAGGGCAAAGAGAAAAGGCCATTCTAAAGAGTCGAATGCCTTAGTGGCATCCAACAAGGCGGCGACTGCTGGCAGATCGGAATTAATCTGACGTATGATGGAAAAGATGGTACGCAAATTGTGCGAAGTGGCACGGCCGGGGATAAAACCGGATTGATCCGGGTGAGCCATGACAGACATGAGGGGGAGAAGGCGGTTAGCAAGTAGTTTAGCATAGATCTTGTTATCCGTTTTATTAAAGAGAGTGGGCGATACGAGTCGCATGATTCGGAGGTATGCCAGGCTTAAGTAAGAGAGTGATTAATGCCTCACAGAGAGTAGTCGGGAAGTGGCCCACCTCGACGAATTCGTTATACATTGCGGCGAGATGTGGGATGAGGATGGACGCGTATTATTTATAAAAGGCTGCCGTCAGCCCGTCTGCTCCGGGCGCCTTGTCGCCGGGGAGGCTAGAGATCACCTATACAATCTCCTCGGAAGTGAAGGGCTCGTCCAAGTATTCACGATGTGCATTACTGAGCCACAGCTGCTCAATAGTGTCAAAGTATTGTGTGAGGACGTCCGAAGGAGTCTCAGCACCGGCAGTATATAAGTTAGAGTAAAATGTAGAGATTTTGTCGAGTATGCCTTGAGGGGAAATGATTCTGCCCCCATTGTCATTGTGTAGTTCTGTAATATAGGAGGAGGCGTGTGGCTTCCTTAGTAAATGTGCGAGGGTCCTGCCAGGGCGGTCTCCCTCACCATATCGGCGCACCTGCGTCTCGCGGCCTAGGTCGGTGACCTCGCGTTTGGCCTCCGACTGGTATTCGGTCATTTTTAGGCGTATATCAGCTAATAGAGAAGGGGAAGGGTTGCTGGCGTAATTTAGGTCAAGTTGTTTAAGTTTCGCCTCTATTCTCTCCAGAGTACCCCTGAAAGATTTAAGGACCCCGATTGCCTCGCAATACATTCACCTCTGATCACGACTTTGAAAGTTTCCCAGAGGGTAGAAGGGGAATCCACCGAGCCAATATTTAATTAAAAAAATTCAACCATGGCCTCACGGAGCTCCTCTCGAAACACTGCATCGCAAAGCGCATGTGGGGGAAGGCGCCATGCAAACATATGTTTAGGCGTGTGAGGGAGCCGGATAGCCAGGAGCACCGGTGAGTGATCCGATAGTGTGCGCGCAAGGTGTGAAGTGGAAGTGATCCAGCCCAGTACATCTCGAGTGACTAGCCAAACATCAATGCGGGACCAGGAGTTATGAGTGGTGGAAATGCAAGTGCCTTTGTGCTTCTCAGGGTGGTGGTGTCTGCAGCCATTGGTCAAGCAGTTGTCCTGTACTATGGAGAGCAGTGTGGCAGTAGCCTGTGGGTGGAGTGTGCATGGGCCAGAGTGGTCTAAGGTGTTATGTTGAAGTCTCCGCCCCATAGCAGTGGGAGTGGGCCAAAGGAGGAGATATGTTTCCAAATATGGGTGTAGAATTCTGGACTGTCAGTGTTTGGGCCATAAACAGCTGCTAAGATCACGGTTTGAGCATACAGAGTGCCCATGATGATCACATAGCGGCCTTCGGTGTCTATGACGGTGTGCGCGGGGCGCCATGGTAGGCCTTTTCTTATCAAAATCGCAACACCCCTAGCATAGCTGTAGTAAAGGGAAGAGTAGGTATCGCCCTAGTGTCTTGTTCTGAGCCTAGCAGCGTTCTGAACTGTCAAGTGGGTCTCTTGGAGAAAACAGATATCGGTTTTGTGTCTGGTAAGGTATGCATGTATGAGTCGGGCTTTTCGGAAGTCGTTCATTGCTCTAATGTTCCACGTCATAAGTGTTAGCTCAGTCATTGGGTCGGTGCAAGGCCGTCATGCGCACACTACCATGAGTATTCACCCTGATGAAGAAAGTAATTGCGAGAGAGAATGTGGTGTGTGTGCCATCAAATGCATGTTCAAAGAGGAGTATATGGAGAAAAGTACATTTATAAAGCTTGTCACTGCAAAATAGCTTGATAGGTGCATCCATTCCCAAGAATAGCCCCCCACACCCCCCCACCCACACCAACCCCCCAACATGGTTGAGACATCACCATCCCACCTCCCAGGGAACCCCAACTTGGCAAACGCAAACTTGTGGCGGGAATTATCCCAGTAGGCGTATGTGGGCTCAGCCAGACATCCCCAAACCGTGAGGCAGGGTGGCCGTGCGTGGTTTATTCGAGCAAGGGGAGAGGGAAAGGGTAATTTGAGCATAGGAAGGGGAGTGAGCCAGGCACAACAATAATTCAGCATATGAACATGAGAATATAGTCGGAAATATCAAGAAGAAACCAGGCCTGATCAGTAACAAGCAGAAACAGATTCAGTCATTGTCACTTGTGCGATCTTCTTCGATAGGCGGCTGGCGATCACGGGGGCGTGGCTTTTGTAATTGCTTGGCGAACGCCAGGGCAGCTTTTGGATCCGTGAAGTAGCTGGGTTTATTTCCAGAGTCTATACGCAGCTTGGCAGGGTATATGAGTGCATATGAAACGTGGATTTGTTGGAGGATGCGATTGGCTGGGAGAAAGTCTCTGCGGGCAGGCTGCACTGATGTGGTGAAGTCGGGATAAAAGGATAATGTGTTGCCTGGATATCGGACCTCACCCAGCTCTCTCGCCCTGCGGAGTATCGTGTCGCGATAATTCAGTAGGCGAGCCACTATTGGCCTAGCCGGGGCCCCGGGATGGGGACGCGGGCCCAGCGATCTGTGCGCGTGCTCGACAATGAATAAGCCGGACAGGGCTTCTCCGAACAGTTCTCTCAGAAGTGCTTCCAGATAAGTCTCCATTTTGTCAATGGCGGTGGATTCAGGGAGGCCAACGATGCGTATATTTTTCCTACGGGAACGAGATTCAAGGTCTTCGTTTTGGACTCGAATAAGTTCTAGCACCTTGTCCATTTTTAGGAGTTTCTGCTTGTCTGCCGCCCCATTATCGTCAAGATCCGAGACCCTTGCCTCCAGCTGCGCAATACGGGCATCGTGTGAATCAACTCTTTGGTTTACCTGGTCTTGGTGGGAGGTGAGGTTGTCGATCTTCGCATCAATAGTTTTTAAACTGGATTTAACCTCAAGTAGCAAGGAACGGATGCTGTTGTCTTGGGCCTCCGTGGTCTCCGTCTGTGTGACGCGCTCCCCAGCGTCCTGAGATGACACCTCCGGCCTGCCAGCCCTGCGACCCTCAAAAGTAAGCCTGGATTGTTTTGTGTCGGCCTTCCCCATGTTGAACGTCTAGCTTAGGGACCTGGACACACAGCAACAGCGTCGTCGAGGAGCAGGAGCCTCCCACGCTTGAGCAGCGTGGGGAAAGCACGTAGGTGGCTGGTTAGGCCCCGACAAGTCCAGCAGAAGTCAAATGGGAGAGGGCAGGCAGGGAGAGCAGAGGCGGTGTACAGGTGGATATCCCAGGGATCAATCTGGGTGGAAGGGCGAGTGACGCAAGCCCCCGGGCCAAGGAGGTGAGCAGTGACTGCTCCTCCACCAATCCTCAAACACCGTAAATGCCACAGGTGAGGGGGGCCCACGTTGGGCGAGCGAATGCTCCACCCAGGGATTGGAGGCCAGGCCCTGGATAGCGCAGTAAGCGCAGGGGCCCCCCGCAGAGTAAGCAGTGGTGCGGTCTTGCAGGGGCTGGATGCGGGTGCCAGGCGTCACACCAAAGCCTTGGCAATGCTTCGGTCGGCCCAGCACAGGGGAGGGCGTGCTGCTGGAGGAGCGCTGAGGAAGAGGATCGGAGGGAGAGCCATCCGATGGGCCCAGTAGGCGTGTTGATAGTCCAGTGCGCGCTATCTTCAGCGAGCAACCGCCCGCCAAGATACCAGCAAGATCAAAAAGGGCAGCCTGGACGATTTAAGGTGATGCCAGTGCATGTGACTCCCACCACCTCCACTCCTTACCGGGCGTAGTGTTGCGGCTCCTGGCCAAGCGTAGGCCATCCCCGCAGGCCCGCGGGCCGAGCCGTGACAGACAGGATCCTCGGCGACAGAGCTGGAGCCGGGCGGGCAGAGTCGTGCCCCCCACACAGGCGTTCGGCGCGGTAGGGGATCAGGGTCCAGCCGGGCTCCCGAGCCGAGCCCCGCAGCGTCTTCGCGGCAGTTGCGTCTGCGGCTGGGCTAGGCCGCCACCCCGGGGAGATCAGGCAGAGGTCGGGGCTCGGCCACGCCGCACTGGTGGCAGGATCGTAAGCCGTGCGGGCCAGGCAGGCAGCCGTGCGGTCCCAGGCAAGATGGCGGCCCGTAGGACTTTAACAGCGGTGATTGTAGCATCGCCAACTGCCCGTTTTCCAAAATATGCAGAGCATTCAGTGCCTGGAATGATGCAAATGTGAGGCACGCTTATTGCACGGGTCGAGCCCCCTCAGTCCAGCAGGATGATGCAGGATACTTCGGACGGATGGCAGAGCTCACCTAAGGCGCAGCCATCTTGCCGCTGGCGAAACCACGCCCTGCTCAGTGCTAATTTAAATGACTGCCCCTGGGAGTTCAACCTGCTGGATCCATGCATCTAGCCTGTATTCGCCCCACCCCCCGTTCAAAGATTTGCACACAAAAAAACCAGAGGATACACTGGGATTCTGCTGGCAATGGCAGAGTTGGACATAAGATCGTTCAATGTAAAACCCAGCCTCCCGGCATTACAAAAATTCACCATAATACAGTCACCTTCACACATTTTTGGGGAGTTCCAAATCCAACCCACTTTCTGCGTCAATATGATCTCATCAAAGAGGAACTGTTTGATGTTAGGTTTGACCCTCCCTGACAGCCAGTGCGCTACCTTATTTTTTAATTGCTGGTGACTTTCAATTCATTCTGTTTTAAAAGAGGAGCCTTAGCCAGGACAATGACATACGGGGTGGATGCAGGAGGGAGTTGAATGGTCACAACCAGGGCCGGACTGGCCGTAGCGGGCACCGGGCGTTTCCCCGGTGGGCCGCTAGGGTGGGGGCCAGTTTTGGGCCCGTTTTTGTTACCGGGGGTCGGCAATATCGGCCCCCTGTAACAAAATCGGCAGAAACCGGCCCTCGCAAACTGCTCGGCTGCACTCCCCTTCACCCCGGGGGGTGGGGGGGCGGCTGAGCAGTTTGCCAGGGCCGGTTTCTGTTCCCAGGCCGGCCCTGGTCACAACACATGTGGCCAGACCCAAAGAGGGCTTTCCTGCGATGCCAGTAATCTACCCAGTATTGCCTTCTGCTGGATATGTGCTCAAATGGGTGGTTAGCCCCCCACCCACCACGCAGATGCCTCCTGAGTTGATGGCAGGGTCCCATAAGTTGTGGTGGTAGTGCTAATTGAGTTTGTTTTTGCGTTTTCCCAGGGTTTTTGTCTCCCCCTATCATGCACTGCTGTTTGGAGAGAAGAGGACCTAAAATGACCTGCCCCTGAGATAAATTGTACAGCAGGGTGAACTGGAGTCAGCAAAGACATTTTATTACAATTATTTGCAGAACATTCACAAATGAACCCCACTGTTTCCCCATTTTACTTACAGCTTCCTCCAACCTCGCAATTTGTGCATTAAGGGCTTCAAACACAAGTGAAATTTAAGAATCCATTTTAGAGAAAAAATCCTGATACATACCCTCTTTTTTCCCTTACTAGATTTATTACCTGCACAAATTTTGCGAGTTGACGCCCCTTTTTTTTTACATTTGGACTTTATGCCACTGTGACAGTATTGATGATCCTTATCCTGCATGACCTGGGTGTCGGAACCAAGCATGGCGATGCATCATATGTCCTTTGTATTTATGTCAAGTGTCCCTGCAGGTATTGACAGGTAGCTCCCTAGACAAGTCTTAGTCATGGCAAGTTTGCAACAACAGCTCTTCTACGTTGGAGATCCCTTCAGTAAGCACACCCACCGCATTATTCAGAGATGATAACATTGTCTTACTGGTTCTAGGCCATTTTTTGTCAGCCACATTTGATGACTCCACTTTTCTCTCTCCAATTGCACTAGTGCAAGGAAAGGTGCAAGGACTGGGGAAAAATGGAGGCCGCAAGCTTAAACAGCCCCTCAGAGAACAGATACAGGCAAATCCCCCTCCAGGTCACTTTGAGTCAAGGCCAAATGTCTGCTCCTACAGCCAATGAAAGCTATTAAAAGCAAGAATTAAGTGGGGATGGCCCTGCCTCTACCGCGCAATGACGGGCCCGGTCTTGGCCTGGGCACAGCCCAGGGGCGTCCATGCTACGGGTGGGCTGGAGCAGTTTTAGTGCCTTGGCAGCAGGCGGGCGGGGGAATGCACGTGTTGGTGCCTCCTGGCACGGATTCTGCTGGGCAGTGTGGTCCCCACAGCCCCCAGAAACAGTCCTGCTCACGTTTAAGTAGTCTTAACATAACCCTATGAACTAATACTAAAACAAATTGAATGCAATTCATTAAACCTAACCCTAAAACAGTGACACTAATTTAACCCTAATGCTAACCCTAAATTTAAATTAGATTAAATTAAATTAATATAAAATCAGAAACGTTAACGTTACTTGATGTTATGGAACCCTCACTAGTGGACTTCCTGGTACTGATAATGTTTATGTAGTTTCTTCCATGTATAAGGACCTCGACATGCTGGGTATGGGATAGTGAGGCTGCAACCTAATACCTTCTCCTCTTCTGACATTTCTGCACTCTGGCTTTTCCTAGCGCCACTCCCTAATCAATACATATATCAATTTCCCTATAAACTGCAGAGGGTACTGGCAGTAAGTATAATTAGGTCAAAGTACACAACTACCTTGATCTCACGTGCTGCTGAGGCTGCTGGGAGAGAGCGATGTCAGGGGTCTGAGGAGGATTGTTCCACAAGTTTGTAAAGACCAAGCCCTAGCACTTATCTAGCCTGAAGCAGCCTTGACTAGGCTTCTAGGGCTTAGCATATAGCCCTGCATTTCCTAGATCACTGCTTGGTTGAGACCGCTCTTCTGTTGGACCAATGAGGGCGAGTGTTCATTCTTGGGAGTTGGTGTGTCATATGGAAAGACAAAGGGTACAGAACCCTGTTCGCTTGGTTTTAGAATTTCTGCAGCAACAGCCAATGGGATTGTTGAAAAGTTCTTGTTCAATGAGTTTGTGCAAGAGCACCTCATCTGTGGGTAGTTTTGCGGGATTTTTGGAATGGTGTAGGAATCTGTGATCTATATGAAGGCAAAAGGTAACAGATTATTTTGACGGTAAGGGGGTGCAAGAGTGCTTGTATTTTGGGAAGGTTTAGGCATATTAGGATTATTTGCATAAACCACCCACTGTCGGTTATTTTTTTCAAAATGCTGCAGTTGCTGTGTTTGGCTAAAGGACATTAGCGGGGTAAGGCAGACAAGGGCTTGAGTCAGTTAACCTAAAGACCACTTCTTTATACTGTCCTGAACTGTTAGGGGAGTGTGAGTGCAGGCCTAATTGAATGAATATTATGTGTCTGTAGAACAATAATTTGGGGGGGGGCAATAGTGTGGGGGAGTGACAGTGGGAGCCCTGGGAATATTTGCATTAGTCTACCTTATGCACCTGTGTGTCTCCCTGTCTCCTCGGATGTCTGTGTTTCTCTCACTTTTGTTTTTACCCCTTTGCCCATGTGTCTCTGTGTCCTGTCTCTTAATATCTCTTTGAATGTCTCTTCCAATATTCTACTCTCTCCCTTGTAGACTCTCTCTCTCACTGTCTTTCTCTCTTCTGTCTGTCTTTCGCTCTAACCCCAAGTTTTCTTTCAATGTCCTCCTCTGACCCCATCTCCATTTCCCTTTATGTGCAGGGGTGGCTCACTGCCCCCATGTGGTTTACTCTTTGAGACAGCCGTACTAAGTGGAAATTGAGAACCTTCTCACCAAATTTAGCCATCCTATCGCGTTTAGCCATTCTCCGGGCCGCAGTGCCTCCCTCTAGACCGTTATACCCCTATTTCCCTGTGGCTCTGTCTCTATGTGCTTCCAGGTCCTTTTGGTCTCAGTCTTAAAACCTTTGATCACGTCCTCCGGCTTGCACTGTGGGCAGTGTTGCAGAATGACTGAGTATTGAAGATGCGGTAGAGGATGTCCACTTCCACTTTCAGAGCCGTGTCTGATGTCGGCTATATAATCATGCTTTGATATGAATGAACAGTGTAAACTGCTTCACTTCTGCTACTACTACTAGTACCACTAATAATAATAATAATAATAATATTAATAATAGTAAGTGTAGGGGCCCAAGGTTTTACTCAGAAACCCTCCACTGGCAATGCTGCCAAACGCCAGGGTTGTCGGCTAGTAAGTCTGCCTAGTTTTGATTCTACCTCATGCCTCTTTCTTTCCTGCCTCTCTAACTCAGTCTTGCAGGCTCTTTTTGTATCTATGTTTGTTCCATTATCACTGCTTTACATTTTCCCTCTCTATCTCCCTTTCAGCCTTCCTTTCTCTTGTTCTCGGCCAAAGTATGGTGATGAAAAATAAGTTCTGGACCCCAAAAGTGAGTGCCAGTGCCCAACACCTGCAAACAGAAGCAGACATTAGGCACTCTGGTGAGACATTTGTCGAGGAGGGCTCCATCTTTTCAAACAAGAGGGGGAGCCTGCTCCAACCGATGTGGGTCCCAGGTTTTGTGTATGTGCCCAGATTGAGGGGTGCACAGATGGTGAGACAGCGTGATTTTGGAGGGTTTGCATTGTCTGCTGCTCTGATTCGAGGGTTGTTCCTGGAACAGGTGTATAATCACTAAGCGCCAAGCGCTATTTCTCTTAATTAATGTATAAATTTCAGATAACACCAGGGGCGGCTCCTCAGTAAGAGCAGAGGAGCATCGCCCGCCACTTAAATTGCCCCCAAAAGCCCTAGAGATGAAAAATGAAATAGTAATAAAGTTAATCTATTGCCATTATATTTTTCATTCCCCCCGTCCTGAACCGAGCGTCAGGATGGGGCAGGGCTTGCTGAGTCAGCAGCAGGGAGGAGGGTGGGCTGCCTGGGCTCATTTCAAAGTATGCATGTCCCTTTGGCTGGCCATCTTGAGGTGGCCAGCCAGACATGCACACTTTGAAAGCTCTAACCTAGCTGTCTTAAGACAGCTGGGCAGCGGCAGTTCCTCTGTGAAAGAGGAGGTGCATCGCCCTTCCACCTAAATTGCCCCCAAAAGCCACAAAGATGAAAAATAATATGGTAATAAAGTTAATGTATTACCATTTGATTTTTCGCCCCTCCATCCCGAAGCGAGGGTCAGGACGAGGCGGGCCTTGCTGAGTCAGCAGCAGGGAGGAGGGTGGGCTTCCTGGGCACTTTTGAAAGTGTGTATGTCCCTTTGGCCGGCTGTCTTGCGACAACCAGCCAGATATGTGCACTTTGAAAGCTCTAACCCAGCTGGGTTAGAGTAAGTGCAGGGTTACAGTCTCCTTGGGAGCGACGAGAGAGGCTGCTCCCTCCAATCCTGGTGCTCATCTCATGCTGGTGAAAGCAGCACCAGGATTGGTTAAGGCAGTTGGCTTGGGCCCGCGTTGGACTGCAGCAGCAGGAGGAGGACGTGCAGCGGGGGGGGCCGTGTTCAAGGTAAGTGATTTTTATTTTTACCCACCACCCATTAGCCTGCCACACCCCTCCCCATAGATGCCAGCCGCGACTGCAGCTGGGTTAGAGTACGATCAGGGCTCCAGTGTCCTTGGGAGCGGCAAGAGAGGCCACTCCCTCCAATCTTGGCGCTTCACTCATGCTGGTGAGAACAGCGCCAAGATTGGTTAAGGCAGTTGGCTGGGGCCCATGTCGGACTGCAGCAGCAGGAGGAGGATGCGCAGTGAGTAGGAGGCCGTGTTCAAAGTAAGTGATTTTTAGGTTTCGCTGCACAGTGCTTGCGCTGGGCTTTTCTCTTGTATTAAATATATCTTAAAAGGGGGCTCTTATCAGTACCCATCGCCAAATTACTGTTTTCATTTGCTTTTGTGTGGAACTTTTTTTTTTTGTTAACTTCCCCAGGCTGCACACATTTACGATGCTACTATTAAAGCTGTTCACACTTTTTAAGCCTCATTCACTGTCAAGATAAGATCTCTTCCCACGGAAAAGGCAGACAGCTTCTAACAGTTTGCTGGAATGCTTACTTTTTATTACTAAGTTGAGTAAAGCAGATGCTTTAGCCTTAGAGCGTTTCTGGCATCTCCTATTCATGCCACAGTCCCTTCTTTGCACTTTGTAGGCATTATTGGATTGACTTTATAAACGTAATCTATTTGGTCATATAATCAAATTCTAAATGTTGTAATACACATTGCACATTAAAAATAAAGTTAATATACAAGAGCTATGATATATTTTACTTCTAAACAGGCAGCCACAAGTGCAGTTGCCTTGCAGACAACAGAGTCATGATTTGAATGGTGCAGCATGTGCAGTAGCACCAGGCAAAAAAGTTGTCAGAAATCCTCGAAACACATAATATCCCTATATTTGACTACTAAACAGGCAGTCACAATTGCAGTTACCTTGCAGTTAAAAGGGACTTGATTTGAATGGTGCAGCAGGTGCAGTGGCACTGGGGACAAAAGCTCTAGGGACCCCAGTAAACTCAGATTATTGCTAACATTTCAAACTAAACAGGCAGTCACAAGTGCAGTTGCCTTGCAAACAACAGTGCCATGATTTCAATGGTGCAGCAGGTGCAGTGATACCAGGACCAAAAGCTCTAGGAACCCCACTAAACACCTAAAATTGTTATATTTTGCTACTAAACAGGCAGTCTCAAGTGCAGTTACCTTGCAGACAACAGGGTCATGATTTGAATGGTGCAGCAGGTGCAGTGGCACCAGGCCCAAAAGTTGTCAGAACTCCTCTAAACACCTAATATTGCTGTATTTTACAACTAAACAGGCAGTCATAAGTGCAGTTATGTAGCAAGCACTAGGGTCATGATTTCAATAGTGCAGCAGGTGCAGTGGCACCGGAACCAAAAGCTCCAGGGCACCCCACTAAACACCTAATATTGCTATATTTTATACCTAAACAGGCAACCACAAGTGAAGTTACCTTGCAAACAACAGGGTCATGATTTGAATGGTGCAGCAGGTGCAGTAGCACCAGGCCCACAAGTTGTTAGAACTCCTCTAAACACATAGGGGCTGATTACGACGTCAGTGGGACTGACAGTGACGTGCCATCGGTGTCGGTCCCACCGACATTCAAAACAGCGATCCAACCACCGCATTACGATGCGGTCGGTCAGACCGCATTGCCCCAGGGACTGACCGACAGCTTCTGACGGGCTCAAGTAGCCCATTGGGCGGTCGGTCGAATTGCATTCCCAACAATGGAGGCAGTGCCTTCTCAGGGACCGCCGTGGGGATTACGATCCACCTTTCTGCCAGCCATTTCACGTTGGTTCTTCCGACGTGAAGAGGCTGGTGGAAAGGCTTTTTTTGGGCCACTAGCAGGGCACCTGTCCCCCGTGGCCCTCCGCTATGGGCCCTGGGGGGCACATCCCTGCATCGTGTGGAAGGCACTGCATTGTGCCTGCCACACGGTGCAGGGATGTTTATGTCTTTTCCGGGCGGCAGCACAAGCCTCAATGCAAAGAGGCATGTGTCCGACCGCCACTACGGAGGTCGGATGGTAATTGGGCGGATGAGGTCCTGTTCCTGCAACGATGGCGGTCGGACGCTTGTCCGACCACCATTGTAATCAGTCCCTTAATATTGATATATTTGTCTACTAAACAAGGCAGTCACAATTGCAGTTACCTTGCAGGTAAAGGGACTTGATTTGAATGGTGCAGCAGGTGCAGTGGCACTGGGGCCAAAACCTCTAGGGACCCCACTAAACCCAGATTATTGCAAAATGTTACTACTAAACAAGACAGTCACAAGTGCATTTATCTAGCAGGCAATAGGGTCATGATTTGAATAATGCAGCAGGTGCAGTGGCACCGGACCCAAAAGCTCTAGGCACCCCACTAAATACCTAAAATTGCTATATTTTACTACTAAACAGGCAGTCGCAAGTGCAGATACCTTGCAAACAACAGGGTCACGATGTGAATGGTGCAGCAGGTGCAGTGGCACCGGGCCCAATAGTTGTCAGAACTCTTCTAAACAACCAATATTGCTGTATTTTACTACTATACAGGCAGACATAATTTCAGTTATCTTGCATAAAAGGGTGCTTAATTTGAATGGTGCAGCAGGTGCAGTGGCACCGGGGCCAAAAGCTCTAGGGACCCCACTTAATGCAGCATATTGCTAAATTTGACTACTAAACAGGCAGTCGCAAGCGCAGTTATCTACCAGGCACTAGGGCTATGATTTAATAGGTGCTTCAGGTGCAGTGGCACCATGGCCAAAAGTTGTCAGAACTCCTGTAAGCACCAAACATTGCTATATTTAACTACTAAATAAGCAGTCACAAGAGCAGTTACCTTGCAGGCATTAGGGTCATGATTTCAATGGTGCAGCAGGTGCAGTGACACCGGGGCAAAATCTCTAGGAACCTCTCTAAATACCAAATATTGCACTATTTTACTAGTAACAGGCAGTCACAAGTGAAGTTACCTAACAGGAAAAAGGATCATGATTTGAATTGTGCAACAGGTGCAGTAGCACCGGGGACAAAAGTTGTCATAACTCCTCTAAACACCAAATATTGCTATATTTTACTACTATACAGGCAGTCACAAATGCAGTTATCTTTCAGGCACTAAGGGCATGATTTGAGCGGTGCAGCAGGTGCAGTGGCACCGGGCCCAAAAGTTGTCAGAACTCTTCTAAACACATTACATCAAATAATTCTATTATTTCCCTTTTTTATTTCATTTTTCAAAATGTTGTTATTACTTACCCGCACTATACCACTAGCAACAGCACAATATATATTTCCTTTTTGTACATAAACAAGTCATAATACTTTAACAGGCTTTCTGTAACTTATATTGCACAACTATCCAACAAGCTACAACTTACAACAAAGAACAGCTTATTATTAATCACATAGGCGAAACCTAATGTATTTACCAATACTTGTTATTTTTATTTTTACCCACCACCCATTTGCCCGGTCCACCACTCCCCATAGGAACCAGCTACGACTGGATAACACAAGTATCCGTGCTCACTGTTCCCAACTTGTGCTGAGAGCATTTTGAACATTAACCAGAGAAATTCTGAGTTATAGGCATGAAATTTAGACACCTAAAAACCATAACACCGGGCCTTTGGCTCTGTCCTGAGGCAGCACAACTGTTCATGATACGACCCCAGATGTCAGTGGCTCAGGGCAGGCAAGGAACTGTGAGTTCATGTTTCGAAGTTCATTATAAGTACCATAAGTCAAGACGACACAATTTAACTCATTGAAATGTGCGAAAAAGAATTATGTTCCCATCAAATTAATAACATAAATAACAAAATAGTCACTTTAAGCAGTTTCGCTATAACTTATCAAAAGTTGAAAAGTTCACCCAGTGCAATACAGCTCTTAATGTGACTGTTTCCGGTAACAAACGCTTCAAGCACTACTGAGAGAATAAAGTGAGACAGAGAAGGGGCCTTGGATCTTCCAGTGCACAAACAAACAAGAGCTTAACAGGGAAAACTTTGTGACAGGAGCGTGCTTTAAGAAATGTGATATTAACCAAGCCCTCAAATCCGCTCTTTGTGCGATCTGACATTTATGGGAATTCGCCATTTGCCTTAATCTTAAACAAGAGCTCTTTAATCTCCTTGAAAGAAAAAGTAGCATTCCCCACACCTGCACAAACAGCAACCTCATTTTCTTTATTTAACCTGAAAATACGTCAATGTTTAGAGCCTCTGAATAAAAGCAGACACCATACGTTTCTGATACCTTTATCTATCGGTCTTGAAGGAGTGTTTGCTCACTCAGACAGGAAACTGGCAAGGTAGTAAGAAGCAGGACTATAGCAATAACAAGCATTGGCAATGGCAATAGGTTTGGCTTTAATTAAATGTTGTATGGTAATGTGAAGCATTAGTGTAGGTTAAAAGGTTAGGGGATAGTTGCACAGTCAAGCCAGACCTAAGAATCCATGTATGTTAATGGCTGCCCTTCTTCCATCTGTGCTGCTGCCAGACAAAGGCAAACATCATAAACTATCTAGTTATCTAAGACACTGAATTACTATGTCATGTGTGTGCCCCCCAAAATTTCAGTCTCAGGCAGCTGTGTAAATGAACAAAATGGTCCGAGCTGTGTGGAGGGCAAGCACTTTTTTTGTCGAAGCACACAACTTCTACCTAATCAAAATATGTACTTCTGGCTCCCAACATGTGGGCGGAGCCAAAGCCCCTCTAGTGACGCTCACAAAGTTGTCTAACGTCAGCTGAGCTGTCAAGCCAAACCATAACAAGCATTGGAAATGCAATAGGTCTCGCATTTTTTTAAGTTAGAGCTATTGGCATTGTAAACGGCAATGTCTGTTACCTACTAAGGGAGGTTGGAGGGAGCAGTTGGTGTCGGAGTGCCAAAATGCTCTGTTGGAGAGTGACTGGCCAAAAGTAAACCAAACAAGCAGCGACTTTTAAAAAAAGAAAGCATGTGTGGACCGTGTAAGTGTGTAGCCATGAAGCATATTTTTAACAACTAAGCTTGGGGAATACTTGGATATTACTTTGTGCCAGGGAACAAAACAGAGCCCGATAGAGACCCGTTTCAAGGCCCCCTTTAAAAACTGCCGGTGCTCAGCACCGGTGAGACCCGGCCCACTTAAAGCCCTGGGTTTTGCACTCTAATTGTGGAAATAATCGTAGGTATTGGTGCTTGGGTACCAACTCATGCACATTTTCCATCCTAACCAGGTGGTTTTCCCATTAAATGATTCCTCCTTGGGAAATGTGAATAGGAAAGAAGGATGGCAGCACAATTCAAACACACTACTGCAATTCCGGTGAAAACAGGTTTTTCTACCCACAATGGTATCATGAAAAAGCCCGGAAGACGGGCCCTTCAAGTATATGGCCAAATGGTTGTGCAGTGGTTGCCTCTCAGACAGTGTGTTCTGGACTTGTAAAGTCTAAGTTGGGCAAAGGCGGGCGCATGTCCCGGTGCTGGTGCCGTGGGGAAGGTACTAAGTCAGTTTTCCCAGTGTCAAACACCAAGGAGTTAGCCAGTGAAGTAAGCGTACTTCCTTAGAAGGGTGGGAAATACACTATACAGTTGGACACACAGGATAGGGGATACCGGCTGGACGGTATACAGGTAAGGGATGTGGGAGAGGGGACTAGAGTCCAGAGCCATAAGGTGATAGAGGACAGAACAGGAAGCTGGCAATGGGGCGAGAAAAGAGGAGACAGGAAAGAGAGCAAATGGACAATAATTGGGGTCGAGCACCAAGTAGACACAGGGGCAGAACAGGACATAAGTAATAGCGATGAGAAAGAGGAAAGAGAAGGGGCATGGAGCAAGAGATGGTTCAAAACAAAAGGGGCAGCCAAGTCAGGAGAGTGGAGTAGACGAGGTCAAGGCACAAGGAGAACAGAGGAAAGAGCTTTTGCCCCGTGCAGACTCCGCCTTGTACGCTGCAAGCGGTTCCGTAACAACATGTCAAACAAGCAGTGAGCAAGCACCACTCAGCCAAGCCTGTTCTGTGCTGCTCAGTAGGTCACTTCCGGGAACTGTATTCCTGCATCTCTTGTGTAAGGCATTCGTTCAGCTTCCTTTGGAAGAATACAAAGCAGCTATTTGCAGTAATACATTGCAGTGAGATCACTCGCTTGGCAACCTAACACTATGTGACGGACCCAGCTATGTCTGCCCTGTAGTCTACATTGATAGTTATACTTCAAGTGGTTATTAGGGTAGAGCATAAAACGAACCCAAATTAGTAAAAATCAATAACATTCTAAACAGAAGGCTCATTCTGTAGTCTGCACAAAGGTTTCAAGGTCGACCTATAATGGACAGTTTGTGAAACACGGTATCAACCAAAACTTTTTACAATTTACATTCCTTCTAAAGGTAAGCACTTCTTTCAATCCAAACCACTCTTACCTTTCAGTTTTGATAACTCCCGGGTATGCTTTTTACTTCTGAACAACTCATCACTTAAAGCGCTATGAACAGACTTGTTGCCACAAGCCAGCGCTTTACAAATCAATATGATAAATAAATTATCAAAACAAACTCTTAGAGCGGGCAATCATACTCTAAATGTGCCGGCCTGTAATAAGCACGGTTTGCGGATTCTGAAAACTTAATCAGCGCCAAGGTGACCCTTGCATGCGATGGTGGGGTCAGCTGCATCAACTCTTCCAGAGCATACAGTTTTCTTTCAGGAATGCTACAGACATCCATTAAAAACAGTGGTGCGCGCGCACCACAGAGGAGCAGGGGTAGGGAGCGCAGCAGCGAGGCGAACGCGCGCTGCTGCGCGTGCTAGCCACCAGTGGGAATGGGAGGAGCTAAGGCGGGACATGCGCCCGCCTTTGCCCAATCGCGTGCTGTATTTATTTAAAAAAGCACGCGAAAGCCAATACCAGCAGGCGAAAGCAAAACCACACGCACGAGCGTGTGGTTAGCTTTCTAAAGCCCTTTCTAGAGGTCTCACATACCTCCTCGTTTGTGCGCCCTCCTAATCAGCCCTCAATACTCACTCCCTGCCTTTAGAAAATGTCTCTCGAAGGCATAGACAAGGACCAACAGAAAATTTTAAATCACAGTGGATATCAGCCAGGCATTTTGCCTAGAAAGTAGTGCTTTGAAGGAACTCCACTTCTCCCCATACCCCCTACTGCTCCTACACAAACACACAAAACTGTTGGTTTACATCATTCATCTCTTCAACTTTAGAGAGCCGGGAATTCTTTTTAACAGACACAACAGCATATGCTGTTTGAGCCAAAAAGAAAAAGTTGGATCAGATCACTGTCAAAATGAGTTCCAGGAAGAAAAAATGCTTGGGAAAGGGAAGGAGGGGGTAAAAAGGGGATACAGAACTAAAAGAGAAAAGTAGTAGAAGAATACAAGGCAAGACCAGAAGTGGAAATTTAGCAACAGACATAAGACTAAGGAAAATCGGTGAAACGGAAAGGACTAAGAAATATCAGGCAAAAGAGTAAAAACTGCACTAATAAAAATATAAAAGAAGGAAAGGGATGGTTGAGTTAAAGGGGAACAGATATAAAGAGTGAAATTAATAGACGGTGGAAGCTACAGAGAAACATGTAAGGAAAGGAAAAATAACACAATGAACAATGATAGAGACAAAATAATAAAAGGAGTAAATAAAGGAAAGTAAAACTTTAAAAAAAAGATAAAATAGAAATACATTTCAGAAGTAAGATATAAAGCCTGAAATAGAAATGAGGAGACGGGAAGAAAACTGAAAGAGAAAATGGAAATGAAAATGGAAAGAAGCAATGACAGAAGACGAAACTGCAAACGAGAAGAAAAGAAAAAGATAAAGCAGATACCTTACTGTGCTTGGAATCTTCGAACACAGGCATATCCCTCACTAAACAGAAAATTGGGCAACCCCTAACGAGAAATAAAGGAAACAGGTAACGACCACAATGTAAACCTAAGTATCTGTTACGTTGTTGGAAGCATTATTTGCAAAAGAAAACCACAGAAAACTCAATTTACTGTATTACTGGTAACGTTTGCATCCTTGAAGGCGCTAGCCAAAATAGCTCAATTAAACTTTAATAACTACACTAAAAATGACTAAAGAAAATACATAAGTTGTGGCTTCAGCTGACAACAAAATTGTTTTTGTACCCAGCGGACAGCTGGATGTGTACGAGCAAAAAGCGTGTAAATTCTTATTCTTAACTCCTGGGGATACCAGCAATTTGGCATTGTTGGAGATGTAGAGATAGTAGGGCACAGTACTCGTAGCTTCGAATGTGATTGCGTCCAGGCGAAAAACTGAAAGTATAATTTCACTGTTAAGTAGGTAGGTCTGTCACTTACCCATTAAAGTATTCCCCGACCCTTGAAAATAAAAGTGGTGGAGAACAATAGGTTATGGCAGATGCCTACTCCATTTAAACAGTGCCAACTGGATATGCACTGAGAGCAACCGCTCTGTTCACAAAGCCTTGGAAGACCGGGCAGACATTGACAGGTTTTGCTCACGGTATGCTGGTGCTGGATACGAAATGGTTAAAGACTTACTGACGTTCTCTCGATGTGTTTAACTCTCCATTGCCCTTTTTTCCAACTTTCTGCACTAAACTCAAGGGGGATTCAGCTTTAATATGTGACTAAGCAGCACATTATATGCAAGGACCCTGATTGGTTGTAGGCGTGTGAACTCCAAACTGTCTTAGATACTGAGGTTTACAGCTGGTGCATCACGGAATCATTGTACTATTGTAAGCTTGAGGTAGTATGACCAGTTGAAGTTCTAATCACGCCAAGCAAGAGAGTCATGTCACTCCTGTCGTCACTTACTATGTGTCATTTCAATGAAAGCTCCAATATTCAGTGGCAAAAGGCAGAAGTGCCGATTAGCTCATACAGACCTTATAAAGTGCATATTAATGCCTGAATTATATCATAAAGAAACAGTTTTCATCAACAATCGAGCTCAGTAAAAGCCTCAATTGTCTGTAACTCACCCTTCTACACCCCAAATTTTACTTGTTTAATTATTGTTTTTCCATAGCATGGACACCTTCCGAATGATAACAGTGATTTGCCGTAGGACACAAATTCATGTCAATAAAGAATCCGTAAAATATTCTTACCTTGACAGCATAAAAGTATTAAATCAACATTCGTGTCACAAGGATGAATTATTTTCCATAATTTAAGGGAATTACGTGATCCTCATCAATTACGGACTTCAATGAATGGATAGTCATATAGCTATTTTGTCTTTAGCATTCAAAATACAAATATATAATAAACTTATACAACATGTGTATTGTAGTCCAAGACGTCATCCCTGGGTCTGGTATCATCTACAAAGCACTTAGTCCTATGTGATTGTTCACTATTATGTTAGCAGGACCTCTCATTGTCATCATGTGGCGATAATACACATTGAACCATTATGTATCCTCTTCATAACAGCACACTGTACATACATGCAAGATCTATACATGCATACGTATACATTAAGTATATACTTTTTACACCTCAGACGATGAATCAGTCCTACTTAGCCGTCGTGATAAAGCTTATTCATATGTAACAAGCACAATTAATCTATTTATGTCAGAGGACACACAATTACATTGAAAACAGATACTATAATACATCAACTTCTTAACTCCCCCATAAATACTTTTTAAAAGTCTAAAGTTGTTAGGCAGTTTACCGATATTTTTGACTCTCAAGTGGATCTCACATCTTCGAGGAAAGTGGTGAGGAGTACATGCGTAACCCTCGGGGAGAACAGTCAGCCCCGGTGGCCGCAAGTATGTGAATAAGCAGCCCACAGATGCAGGCAGTGCAGCTTTAAGGAGAAAGCAAGAGTTTGGCTGGGTGCAGTATTTATACCCAGAAAACCACAGAGCACCAGACGAATGTGTTGCTCTAGCGCAGAAGGATTTTCCAATCTAATATTTAACAAAGAGAAAGTTCAGAAGTAATTAGCGTTAGAGAAACCGATCGTTCTGAAGAGGCAAAACACAATTGGAGTAAATTAAGGGGTGTCCTCTGCTTCCGCTTGAAGCTACGCTTCCACCGCCCCCTCCCTCCAAGTAGGTGGCCGCTTAAATGCTGCGGCCAGAGGGGAGGGGCTCGGCAGGCACTAACCGTCCATGTGCAACAGCCATAGTATAGTACAGCGCCCCGCACTCCTTAAAACTCCAGCTTTGTGGCTAACGGCGTCTTCAGCTATTAGATGAGGAACCAGGTCTATACTACTGCTCCCCGTCCCCAAATACAGCAGCGCGGCACCCCTGTGGGGAGTAGAAAGTGGGCACGGGGGTTATGATGCAGTAACTGTCATGCCCCACTGCATGCCTGCCTACCCTAGTTACCCATCTCAAACCAGTGGTGCGCGCGCACCACAGAGGAGCGGGAGGGGGCGAGGGAGCCTGCCGTCTATGCCGCGCGCTGATGCGCGTCCTAGACACAGACGGGAATGGGCGGAGCGAAGGCGGGACATGTGCCCGCCTTCGCCCAATTGCGTGCCGGTATTTTAAAAAAAAAGCACGCTACAGCCAATGTGGGCTTCACAAAGCAAAACCACACGCACGAGCGTGTGGTTAGCTTTCTGAAGCCCATTCAAGAGGTCTCGTGCTGCGCGAGCAGTGCTACGCACTGCAACGCTAGGCGCGAGACCTAAAAAGGCCGACTTGGTGCTTGCCTAGAGTAGATAAACTGGGAGTGCAGCTGCAGTAGTATGTTCTGCTTAGGAAGCGAATGGAGATCTGGACAGTATCATGATGCGCTGCTGTAGCTTCGCGCAGACCCAAGCGCTTGTTTTATGCCACCGCAGTGCGTAAAGTGAATTTAACATGATATTTCTCTGAATTAGTGCACTATTTTAAACAGCACAGTTCAGAAACAAAAAGACATACCCTGCTCACTATTTCTGAGTTGCACTGTCTGAAAATAAATCCCTAACTCATGATATGGCCCCAGATATCTAGACCCTTCCAAGTTAGTAAGGAACAAGGCATACAGTTACACTTCTATCCGAAATTCCTGAGGGGTCTTGCTGGAGTTGGTGCTCTGTCTGTAGAAGCCTTCCATCTGTCCAGGTCCGACGGTCTCTGCTGCACACGAAGAACTGTGGCAACATTTTCAGCTACAGGCTATGTTTTTAATCTCGTTGCTTGCAGAGAGCATGGCAAGGCTTCTAAACATGCACATTCGACAAATATTTGAGGGCTGGAGTCAGAACAGTAAATTATCATGTCCATGAACATGTGCTGGCATTTCTATGCCTCTTCTTTGAAACACTTTGAACTGCAAAAGCTTAGGAAAAAATTTGAGCAAGTCTTTTATAAGGTAATGTCCAAGGGAGGAATGCCGCTGCAGGTAGAACGTGAGTGGTGGAGAGGTGAGCGGAGTGGAGGAGCTGCAATGGGATATGAGAGAATAAGGGATCTTATATCATTACTAAAAGAGTCCCTACATAGAGAGTACAATTACAATGCAAGACCATTACATACTATATTTTAATAGTATGTGAATATGTCTATGTGTAGAGATAGAGCTTGGGTGTGTATATTTGTATAGATACATGTTGGGATGGGAAGTCTTCTGCATGTCTCCGGAGAGAGTGCTTTCCATGCCTAATGCTGATCTCCAGGCAAGTCACTTAAAAGTTACTGTATGGTTTCTAGATCCCTACCTCAGTGAGCATGACAATCATACATGTCCACTGAGGGTCTCCCTGTTTATATGGATTGAGGCCCTAGAGCTTGATTCTGAGGTCGAGGGGAGGCATGCATAGTGCACCCCTATTTCACAGAGAGTGGCTACTGCTCTCTCTCGCTACACAGGCTGTGATAGAATAACAGTGGTGGCAGCAATAAATCTTTCGCAGGGATACCTGTATCCCTGTATTCTAACAAGGGTGGATGACTAGCCATCCTTGTGATCAAGTCTATGCAGTTTCTCATTATTTTTCCAATCATATTTTTATTGGCATTTAATTTACTGACAGTGTTACATACATTTATTGCCAGTATTCTTGACATTCTTCAAGAGACATTTGTACATAACAGTAGCCAAATACTCCAGGCTAATCTTACATCCATACCCCTCTTAGTGATACCCAATGCAGTACAATGGCATTTCCGGGTGTTGTCACTTCTTACCTCTGGAGTTATGGCATTATAGTCTACAAATTGTGTCTCATATATACATTTGCAATTCCATATGCAATCAACCCATCTCAGGGGAGTTCTCACAGGAGTGCCATCTGTTTGATGCTTAACAAAACTAAGCTCAACCAAACAAATAAGGAAAACATGCAGGGGGCAGTCATTACGGTAGTGCGGGTGGTTAATCAGGAGGATTAGCTCGCAGAGGGTGGGAGGGCCAAGGGGTTGCACTAGTGGTTTCTTATTGGGTCTATGCCTAGCTCACGGTGCCTTACCTATTCATGTTGGTATATGGGGGAGGGAAGAAATGTGACAGGCTTAAATGTGTAGTATTCCCATTCCTTTAGCTATCATCTTGTCTACCTCTCATTTGCTTAGTGACCGTTATCTTCTTGGTATATGGGCATCCCTGCAAGGGTTCATACATACTGGGTGCTCTTAGTCTCGTAAGCGTCCTCTCTCACTGTTTCGTCCCCGTCCATATTCTCATCTTCGTCCTCCTGGGCCTGCGTCGGGTGTTCCCTACCAGTCAACACCTCTCTCCATTGCTCAGCCATGGGACGGCATCTCAGGGCTCTAGACTCTTCCCAGGCCAGCACTCCGCCCTCTGCCCCAGCCCAATAAGTAATGTCTCATTTCCAAAGTCCCACTGAGGGTCCATTAGGGGACTTCCAGGACAGGGCTATCCTCCTTTTAGCTAATGCCATGGCCCAGCAGACACACCTCAATCGTGGAGTCAAGTGTGTGTCCCACCGCAGCATTTATCATTGTTAAGACCTCGTCCCAAAATGGGTGCAGTCCGGTACAGACCCAGGTCATGTGTATAAAGTCTGTGTCGTTATGATTGCATCTTGCGCATCTATGCATCTCACCTCCATAGGTGACCCGAGGTCGGTGGGGAGTCATGTATGTCATGTGCACATAATTGAACTGAATATATTTCAGCCTAGTGTTACGGGAAATCTTCCTATGGGGGGACAGAATTCTGTTCCATTCCAGGTCAGTCAATTCCCTGTCCAAGACCGCCTCCCAGCGTCTCTGTAGATTATGTAAGGGGGCAAGGGATGCTCCAATCAGCGAGGCATAAAACCATTTCACTTGATGCCTGGCCGTACCCAGTGTAAGTAATGAGTGTAGTACCGCATGTGTCTCAGGTTCCTCCCAGCCCTTCCCCCACAACGCCCTGAAGGTACGGGCCAGAGCTTCATACCGGAGGCCGCATCCTTCAACTAGGTCTTTGAATGGTGTTAAGACTTTTTCTTGATAGCAGTCCCCTACCGTCTCCAATCCCACCTCCAACCAAGTTGCTAATTGGTCAGTATTGAATATCGGCCGAGGGGTGCCATGAGGTAAGCTGACCAAGGGTAGAACCGGTGTGTACCGGGGAGTCCGTGCCATTTTAATCGTGCAGCGTTTCCAACACTGCAAGGCTGCAGTCTGCAATACCGACCTATAGGGAACAGGCACAGATGGATCCATTAATTTAGCCAGTAGTACGCTGGGGCGCACTTCAAATTCCATCAAGTAAGTTTCCTCCGGATTCACCCCTTCCAACCACTGTGCTAGCCATTGCATCTGGGCGTCCAGGAGGTAGAATTCAAAATTCGGCACTCCCAATCCACTCTCCATCATGGGGCGCTGCAGTGTCTTTAACAAGCCCCTCCGTCTTCCCTCCCCCCAAATTATGTCCCGCATTTGGGAATCCAGCTGTCAGAACCATCCTGTGGGCAGTGAGATCGGGAGGCTGGTAAAAAAGTATAATAAGCGCGGCTGCATAACCATCTTAGACAGGGAAATCCTAGCCATAATGGGTAAACGCAAGGAGCACCAAAAGGGAACACATGTGGTAAGTGACCGGGGAGCCCTGTCCAAGTTACCGTCCCTGAGATCCTCTAGGGAATGAAAAATATGGATACCCAAATATTTGAAGGTATTGGGTGCCCAATTAAGATCCACTGGGAGGTGGGGAGGGCGAGGCAATGCTCCAGCCACAGGAAACAGGTAAGTCTTGCCTTTGTTGACCTGTATGCCCCACAAGTGTTCAAACTGTCTCAGGAGGGCCAGTGCTGTATCAGAGCCTACTACGGCGTCCTCCAAATAAAGAAGGAGATCATCCGCCTATAGGTATATTATGTGATTTCACCTATCCACTTTTAAACCTAGTCCTTCGCTCCCCTGTCTAAACAGTGCGGCCAGCGGTTCGATTACCAGGGCAAATAAAAGGGGTTTCAGAGGGGCCCGAAAGATCGTATATTGGGCAGATACCATTTTACCTCTCCTATCCAGAGCGGTGGGACAGTAATATAACACTTTTACCCATTTTACCCAGCCTTCTCCAAGACCTATACGTGCCATCACTGCGAATAAATATTCCCATCCTATAGAGTCAAAAGCCTTTTCCAGGTAGATGGACAAGAAAGCAGCTCGTGGGTGGAATCGCGCCTCAGGGTGGTATAGTACCGAGTACAGTCTGCGTAAATTACAGGAGGTATTCCGTGACGGGATAAATCCGTTCTGATCCGGATGGATCAAAGCAGACATATAGGGAAGCAAGCGCAGTGCCAAGACCTTGCTAAGAATCTTAAAATCCATGTTGAGCATGGAAAGAAATCTATAATCTACAACTCGGGCACCTGGGATTGTAGTCTTGGGAAGCAGAATCACAAGTGTTTCCCGCGTGGATGAAGGAAGTCGCCCAAGTCTCAGAGATTCAGCATAAAGTCACCAATCGGGGTGCTAACTTTGAGGCATAGACTGAGTAGAATTCCGCAGGGAGTCCATCCGGTCACGGTGTATTGTCCGTGGCCATACAAGTGATAGCCTCCCTAATCTCCTGTGGATTCACTGGGTCTCCCAATGTCTCCTGTGTCTGTCAATCCAGTAACTGAAGTTGTAAGGGGGACAAAAAGTCTCTAATCTCTTCTTGTGTAGCTGGTGATAGAGCGGTATACAGGGCTTCATAGTACACCCGGAAGAATGAATTAATCTCCACTGGATCATGAATAGACTTACCAATTCCAGACCTGACATGGGTAATTGGCGCCCCTCGAGTTTCGGGTCCGATCAGCCAAGCCAATGAGCGGCTGGGCCTCACTTCCTTCTCCTGTACTTTGGTGAGGCATTTCTTATAGTCATGGCACCGTAACCGTTCAAGCGTCTCATTGTATAGGGCACACACTTTCTGTAAGTCTACCAGGGAAGAGGCTTCTAATCTCTGTGTATTGTCCAGTTTGTGCAGTCTACCCTCCAAGTCCTCCAGTTCCCAATACAATTCTCTCTGCACTCCTATTGACTGCCCCAAGCAGTGTCCCCGGACCACCACCTTAAATGCCTCCCATTCTACCAGGACCATAGAAGCTGTATGTGTGTTAGTCAGAAAGTAGGAATCAATAAAGGTGCAGAGGGCTTCCCTGAAGGGGATATCTTTCAGCATCAAGGGATTAAGTCTCCACAGGGAGATCGGGGGGCGTCTCACCAATGGTTGGTGGGTCATCATTAACGGGCTGTGATCTAAGAGTGTACGTCCCAAATATTCAGTGTGTGTGATTGAGCCACTAAGATTAGGAGAGCATAAGAAGACATCTAAACGTGTATGTAGTTGGTGTATGGGAGAATAAAAGGAGTAATCCCTATCTTCTGCATGTTGTGTCCTCCATATGTCATCTAGCCCCCTATGGTTCCTTCATTCCTGGAATCCAGCAGCTGTGCGATGGGCCTGAGCTCCAAGCAGGGGAGGGTGTGAGCGGTCCAGTGAGGTATCCGCTATGCAATTAAAATCTCCCCCAGTATCATAGTCTCTGTCATCAGGGTAGCCATATGGGCTGAGAGGTCATGGAAGAAAGTCACCTGGTCCTGGTAAGGGGCATATACACTACCGAGTGTATTGTCTCTGACAGACAGTTTCCCACTGAGCAACACTTACCTGCCCTCCTTATCTACCAAAGTGTGTACTGGCATGAAAGGGACCCCCGCCCACACCCAGATTAACACACCCTAGGCATATGCAGAGTAAGAGGTCGCGAAGATCTGCCCTCTCCATCTTCTGTGTAGTTTGTCCACCTCTCCCCGCAGGAGGTGTCTCTCTTTCAGCAGGGCTATCGGTATATCCCGCCACCTCAAAAATCTGGGCACATTGTGTCTTTTTACTGCTGAGCCCATCCCCTTTATGTTTCATGTCAGGAATTTCAATGCATTATGTGTGGGTGTCATGGTGAAACATGGTCATTCAGACATCGTCCCTCCCCGTGCCCCCACCCCACTCCCAGAAAATGAATACATAGCCACCCCTGCAAGTGTAACTGACCAAACTATGAAAAAAACACCCGCAAACAACAACTCCCTGATCCCAGAGCAGTCCAGCAACGGCCAACCACCCAAACTGTGGGTAAAACATCAGTCTCTGTGAAAGGATCCCGACCCCTACAAAGGGGTGGTCCTACTAGAGGGGGAAGGTCGGGCTTCTAAGGAAGCAAACTCTCATTCAGGTCGTGCCAGCCCAGACTGTTCCAAGGCACCGCCAGACCATTTGTCAGTTTCATAAGGCTCAACCCATCTCAGGGAGAAGCCGACGCCATGTTTGTGTGTTCTGTTCATTCAGATGATGTCATCCACAGTTCCTGGAGTAACTATTGGAAGAATGACACTGTCCTTGCGGGAGGAGTCCAAGTCTGAGCCCCCAGTCTCCTTTGCTGAGTTGGAGCCGGCCTCCGACACACCTCCCGAGGTCTGCATGATCTCAGCCACGGCTTGGAGTGCTGCCGCCCTCTCCTTCTCTGTCTGTGAGAGACTTGGTTTCTTCGGTGGGCCTCTTTTGGATCTCCTTCTGAATCTCTTCTGTGATCTCGGGGCTCGGGGCCTCACAGTAGGTCCTGCCCCTGGGGGCGGCCCTCCAGACTTATAGGCCTCCAGCCACTCCCATGCCAACTTGGGGTCTTCACAGAAGTGTGTCTTCCCATCCAACGCTATACGGAGACGGCCAAGGAACATCAAGGAGTATTGCAGGCCTTCCTCTCGTAGAGCCTTCTTGACTTCAAGAAAAGAGGCTTGCCGCCGTTGGACTTCAATTGTATAGTCGGGAAATAAAGAAACATTGCAGTTGTCTACAACAAATGGGCCTTCAGTCCTAGCACTTTGCAATATATGTCCCTATCTCTGTAGTGCAGGAGCCAGGCTACGACCGGCTGCGGGGGTCGCCCCGGTATTGGTGGGCAGGTCGGTACACAGTGAGCCCTCTCAAGGGGCGTAAAATGCTGACAAGCTCTCTGGTGCGACAACAGAGCGAAGCCAAGGTTCAAGGAAGGCCCCATGTCTTCACCTTCTGTCCCTTCCGGCAGGCCCACCACTATAATGTTATTTCTCCGATTGCGGCTTTCTGCATCTTCAGCCCTATGTTCCAATATGTGGACCTTGTCTGAGAGCTCTGCAACTTGGAGTGATAGTGCTTGTTGTGCAGGGCGGAGGTCTGCAATTGAGGACTCTGCTGTTTTTACCCTCTCTGCCAACTTCTGGTGTTCTGCCCGGAGGAGTCCGAGCCTCACTGACACAGTGCTAATGTCTTGGTGTAGTGTCGCCTTGGTGTCGGCGATAGATTCCAATATTTTGGTCAACTGCAGTTGCACTGGGTCTGTCATGGCCGATGGCCCAGTTTTGCCCTGCCTTGGTTCTACAAGATCATCTTCTTGTTCCAATATCGCCCCTGTTGTTTTCGCTTTGGCCTTGCTCATCTGTGCTCTAGGTGTGGGCTTGGTCGGGCGGTCGTGGTACTTCTCCGGGATATCGTCGCAGGGAGAAGCGCACCCAAAGCTAGGGACTGGGTGAATGTAGGCAGAGCTGGGGTCACCTCTTTATACCTACTTCTCAGTAAAATAGTGGTCAGTTCAGTCCACTAGCCGTCCGCCAGGGTCCCAGGTCACCACAGGTGCCGACCTGGAGAGCAGTAGTCTCAGGCGACGTCCCCCACAGGGCCACTTCACAAAGCAATTTTATCCCTTCGTCAGCAGTGGGGCTGGATCCAAAGCCCACTCACAGGGCCCCGCAGCAGGAGAGGGGCTCTCCCGTGGGCAAAACTCCCATCAGAGTTCAATTGGGGCTCTCGAAGGGACACGCCTCATCCAGAGGACAACCGAATGGCAGTCTAATCTGGCATCAGTGGTATTCCTGCTCCAAGTGTGCTATCTCTCTACTGCTATATGTTGCCAGGGGCCCACTTCTTATCGCACTGTGCAAGATGTGTGCCTACACAAATAAGGAGAGAGGGTGCCGGGGGAGGCCAGGCCAAGGTGCTTCAAAAGCTACACCTCTCACTGGGCCCCGAACTTGGCCTCGAGCATGTCCTGCATCGCAGGCCGCCCCAACTCTAGGCACCTCCCTTAGGCATCTCCCTCCACCAATGTTGCTCTCAGTCTGGGCATATGGGGATGTGGGACACCGCCCCCAAGTCACCACATATTGGCCTCTAGGCCCACCAGGACCGGGTCACTCATCCACCATGGGGCATCCCAGCGCCAGTCCGCAACGCCTCACCTCCTGCCAGGCCCCGAACTAGGCCCGAGTATATCCAGCAGTGCGGGCCACCCTCAATGACCGCACTTCTCTCCGCCACTGTTGTCTCCAGCTCAGACCGGTGAGGGCGCAACACGCCTCCCTCCGGCCACAGCAGATCTGTGAGCAGGCCCACCAGGACCAATTCCCTTGACGGCAGGGTCTCCCATCAGCGACACATGATCCCCACCGCACGGGCTGCCAGCTCCTCACCGCTAGGCAAGCTGCTCCGGAACCTCACGACAGCGAACAGCCCCAGCCTCTCTCCACCTACCGAGAGCCGTCTCCGCCCACGGCTCAGGAGATCACGGGCACCATTTTGAGGGCTCCGGTCCGGGTCTCGGCACCCCTGTTTCTGGGAAGCTGACACCTCTTCTACTCCCCAGGGCCTCTCTGTGGTGTTCTCGGTTCCCTGCGGCAGGGGGCTGATGCCGCGGTCGGTGTCAGGCCAGGTCTGTCGGGGGAAATGCAGGATTGAAATCGGGCTGGCACGGAGCGACTAGCTCACGGGTCCGCCCCAGTCTGTGCAGTCTCTCATGCCTATGGTCCTGTTGCCTTTGTCTACCTGATGTGTGTTTGAGAACACGTAGGTGTACTGAGGAAGAATGGCGAGTTGAGCCACTGTATGTAATGCAAGCTGTTCTGTTGGACATTCTAGCTCCCCAGCGCCCCTTACAATTCCTTAGAGAGGCCCAATGGGCTGGGGTAGACACTTGCTCTTATCTGTGTTTAGCTGCCCTAACCCTACTAGGAGGAATCCTTGCTTCTGGGAGATGGTTACCCCCCCTGGTCTGGAGTTAATTAAAATTCATCTCTGGGGAATAGCCCAAGCTGGTTTAAGGAAAGATAGTAGATCATCCTTTGCCTGCTTTAGACACGCAGTGGCCATGCGACAAATGTGCCTTGTGTTTGGATGGGCACCCAGGATTCAAAAGTAGCAGACACTCTTATTGGATCAGCCTATCAATCAGAGGTGATAAATGTCTGGTCTTAGCGGTCAGTGGTTGTTCAAGACTGGTCTATGATTCTGAAGAGAAGGCTCACACCAGGTCCGTCAAAGGAAGCCAGCCATAAGCCAGTGTGTGAAGGCAAGATAAGAAGCTTGATCACCTCGTCTGGATCTTGAGGAAGTTTTCTCTATGACTGATGGATTATGCTGCAAAGGAATGTGCCAGTCAGGAGCAAGGAAATCAGAAGCATCAATCAGAGAACCAGCTGTTTCTGTGAGGCTGGCAGAGCTGGCGCTTTGAACAAGGAAATTGTAGGCAGCTGCTCAAGATAAGCTTGCAGCACATCAGTGGAGACAGAGGGAGACGGGGAAGCTTGATCCCAGTCCTTGAAGGTGGGATTGCTTTGCCTAGATCCCTCCCCTGTGCTGTGGGAGCCTGTGGGGTACTTCCAGTTACAAGCGGTAGCTGAGGAATAGAGTCCAGTAGATCAGGCCCCCACCTTTGATTTTGTGATATTTGGGGGTATCAGGGTGTACTGGCACTCTGCCAGCCACTACCCTCCTACAGCTAGCCTGTGGCTACTGGACTAGTGGGACTCCAGTAAACTGTGCCAAGACACCAGGCACCTGTGATCAGATCCCTGATGCCACTAGAGCTGTGACCTCGCTCAGGAAGGGAGGGCCATTCTGTTTCTTTGGTGGTGGCGGTTTATGGGGCTGATCAAGAAAATGTGACTTCCCATCATATGCTGAAACTTTATCATTTCAATACAAGGATTGGTATCATGGCTCTAGCGAATGAGAGCAACCCTGTGCAACATGGTCTGTAAGATGGAGTGTTAATTGTGTGTCTGCGTGTTAACTGTGTTTTAAGTGCATAGCGTCTAGACGCTATAATGCTGTTTGGGGTCAGAACTCTGGCCCAGAGGGTTGTAGGGACATCTGGTTTTCACTATTCATCCTAGTTTTATGTGTAGTATAATTCTCTTGTGTGTATTAAAGGACATTTCTTTTATAAAAAGTAAAGTGCTGACTGGACATTGATTTTATCAGCTGGTAGTACAGTGTGCACTGTATTCTGAACATCTAACCGCACCTCACCTCCTTGAGTAAGCCTTGGACTTCTCTGTCTCGCTACCCTGAGAGAGTCAAGTGCTGGAGAAGAGTACTTGGTAATCCAGTTTTAGGTCCACTATTACTGAGGCCCAATGACACCCGCAGGGATCACTCCAGCTGATGCGATTGGAGCGCAGTAACCCCTGAGTGCCCTGGTGCCCAGGAACCCAGGTCTAACAATACATAAGATATATATGCGTATATGTATACATCTGTGTGTTATTCAGTTTCCTCTCTTATGCATATGCCTTTACGGCTCCTTTTTATATTGTTATATTACCTTTTCCAGCTGCTTTTAATTATGCAAGGTTGTCTTGTATGCTATCTCACCAGTCCAAAGCTGTACTACTGTACCTGGAATGGTAAAATGCCTTTGTCATTTTTCAGCTCGGCATAAGTAGCACCAGATAATCCTGTGCTTAAAGACTTTGCTGGAAAATGGCAAAAGCTCAAAGAGGATAGCACTGTACTAATGTAATGCTTAAAAATTCTGCTAATAATACCGACATATGAGGCGGGAGGATTTAAAGTGTTTCTAGTGCTATATATAATACATATAAAGCATTTTTTGGTATTCTTTATAACCTCTGGCGCTGTTCGGCATATGTGCACAAAAAGTTCCAATAAAAAAATTGGTACCCTTTAAGATCGGCATGGCACATTTCATGCAGATCCATCCATCGGGTGCCAAAAGAAGGGGGATCATAAAAGTGACATTTCCCTTTTTAACTCCATAGGATTCTTTGCTCCTCAATGCAGAAATAATGGCTGACGGAATTACATCAAACTCGGCATGAAAGTAGAACTTTGCTTAAGAACGTGCCTTTGCTTGGTTTGATATATATTCATTCATTTGTTTTAAAGAAACAAGTGTTTCAAATAGTCTTAGTCTTGTCAGGAAAACTTTAAATTATAGAGATGTCTGGACTGTTAATCCTTGAAGGTCCATAACCAGGGTTCGCAAACGTCACCCGAACCCAAAATTTTAAAAATATTCAAACCTGATTGGACAAAGTAGCTTTCTTTCCCGATGACCAATTCAGGTCTGCAAATCCAAAGCCAAGTTCACGGACCCAAAGCTGAGAGCAACAGAGAGAATCTGCTGGGATTGCCATAACCGGACTCAGAGACTCGGTTCTGGGTCCTGAAAAATGAATTGAAAAGAGGCAAAAGGGGACAGGAGTAAAATACACTGATGCTGTGGCTGTTGGTGGGAAGTTCAAAAGGCATCCCCCAAAGAAGAAAATAAAAACCATTAATATTATCTCGAGGGGTTGTGGATCCCACACCAGGATTCGCGATCCTCCATGCTCTTCAAAATCTGCAGACAGGTCTGCAAACCTATGGCAAGAGGTCCTTATCCCTTGTTGGATTCCCAGTGTGGCTTGCACACTCTGAAATAGAGCAACACATTCTGCTTCCCAGCGGCGGCCCAACAAAAGACCAGGAAACTGCCAGGGTTTGCAAATCCTTGGCTAGAGTCCGCACACCATAAAAAAGTAAAAGAAAATAAACAAGCTGCACAGCAATGTGCAGGTTGTTTGCCACCAGTAGAAGCCATGTAGACCCACCTGGCCTAAGTCAGGGCATGCAGTCAACCACTGTTTCACCTTGCAAATGGTGTTGAGTACCTACATAGTGTTGTACTATGGAACAACGCACACATTCATCAAGCATGCCTTTTTACAACGTGTACACTACCAGCATGACCTACTACCACGCACCCCATTACCACGCATGCCATTACAACACGCATTCATCAGGACACATTGAAAGTGTCATTACAATGCATACAGTAACCATGCATACCACTTCCACGCAAACCTTTAAAACTAAATTCCCAAAAATTGTAGTATGTTTGGTACTCCTTATAACACTGAAAGCTGCACTCAGGAAACAGTCGGGCAGGTCAGTGGCTCTGATTCGGGGGCAGCTGCCCCGGCAGCAGTTCAAGCTGCAAACATGCACTCTTGCCCCGATACTCCGCGAGGGCGTAGTTCAGGGGTGACCCAGCTCCTCTGTACCTGCAGGCGTATCTGGAGTATATCATACACCACTCCCAGCGCCGCCACAGGTGTCCTGTCTCAAGGCAGCCCCGCTTCCATAGCCTTTCTTCTCCGAGGGCTGCAATGAGGGCAGGGATGCCGGCTGCAAGCCGTCGACACCCTCATATATTACACTGTATGACCACGGGTAAGGTAGCAGGGACAGCCAGAGGAAGCCGTTGCCTGAGGCGCCAAACTAGCAGTGTAGATGGCAACCCCTTCAACAGTGTCAGAACGCCACCATTTTAGTAGTTTCTTGCCGTCAGTCAGTTGCAGGCCAATTTACCCGCCCACACCCCCTAGAGATGGTCAGTCATGGGCTTCCCAGGGCGTAGGGCTCGATGAAGCCCACAGTGTATTTTAATGTCTGAGAGCTCTTCGTTCACGTGGGGAGCTCCGGACTACGCAACCGTCTTCATTACAGGCTTGGCCACACCCCCACAACACTTAAGCCACCACCTTGAACACTAACCCCATAAAACTAATTTAATTAATTATGTTTTTATTAATTATTATCACACTCGAAAAAAACACTTAAGCCATTACCATGCATGTGCCTTTATCATTCATGGCTTCAATGAAATTCATTGTAAAGCCATGCGTGGTAAATGCATACTCGTGTTAAAAGCATGCATGCTGAAGGCATGCGCGGTAAAGGCATATGCATGGTAATTGCTTTGTGGTAACGGTCACGTGTGATTATGATCGCGTTTTAATGGCTGTTTCCCCCCACAGAGGGGTGGGCGCAAGACCTGGCCCTGCTGCCAACCCGGCTGTACACATCCTTAGGACATACACAGTAGATGTTTACTCCCTGTTGAACGACACAGTGCAGGATCAGGCTCTTAGGTCAACCCCCTTCCTGCATGTGGCCAAATGATAACATCAGAAACTGTGATTGCAGTACACATGGTAAAGTGGACTCCTGGCACCAGGAGGCATTGCGTTGCTTTCTAATAAATTGGAAGGGATAAGATTGAAATGCACGAACAATGGTTATTTGATCCATTAAAAGAAAAAATTCCATTTAGAATAGGTTTAGAAGAGCAATAACAGGACTGGAGTTAAATTGGTAAATCCTGGGATAAGGAACTGTCAAGGAGTGAGAGAAAGTCCCAAATGCACGGATTATAAAATGGGGATTGAAGCATTGCACTTTAGGAGTGAAATGCAATTTAAATAATGGATGATTAATTTAGAACACATTTTGTTGGGAGAGTATGTAGATCCCTCCAAATTATATTTTTAAATTGCATTTTAATTCCACGGCGCTTTAAGTCACATTTTTACACATTGATTGTTTTGTACTTTAAATGCACTATGTCAGTTTGAAAACAACAATTCCCATGTAGTAGGTGGAAATGGTGCAAATCACGAGTAAAGTGCATAAACATGAATCAGAGACTACATGAAAACATGTGATCAAGGTCCAGTGGGACCAAAACGCATTGGGATTTGTTTGTCGTAATATTGAATAAATCGTAAACAACTCCACTCGTGTGTGCGACTAATCTGATACATACAGTAACAGTTCTGTGGATGTGAATTGATAATGGCTTGGTCTTGGTCTCACATATTACATCACTCATAACCAGTTCTATGACATCATTTATGATATCATTGATGACATCTCAAATGACATCACTGATGACATCATCCATGTTTCTTTTGTACACATTACTGTATAAATTAATATGGCATAAGAGGCCAGAAAATAAGTACAAAATAGCTCAGAATAATATAAAGCATCCTAAATGCCATCACAGATACAACTCCCTCAGGTGTAGCAAACATTTGCAAAGTGCAACATTGACCCTATACCATACACTTCACGGGTATCCAAGTTTACATTAATAATCAACCACAGATATATGGGAAACCCTCATTGCGTACGGTGTTCAATGTGTATACAACTGTTCAGAGAAAGCCAAGTTCCTCAAGATACTCAACGTCTGTTCCAAAAGAAATGCCCTACTACAGGCAGCTTTTATATGTATTAAACCCCTCACAGTCACCAAAACTACAGTAAGAAATGAAGTTGATATTAGTAGAAAAGTGGGTACTGTAAACAGTGTTTACTCTATGAAGAGGTTTTACTCTGTACCACACACACTGTTTGCAGACAGTGAGACTCTCTTGAGAAATACACCACAGAGTATTTAAAAGTATCTACTAAAAACATGTAAATCTATGCAACAGTTGTCAAAAAAGACGATATTCGCTTAAAATAACCAAGGTCAGAAGGTGCTGAAGATTACACTATTAGCAGCCTTCATACTGTGGTGAAAATGTTACGGATAGCCCATCTTCTGGAGCAAAAGAAGCACATGCACATAGGTTATTCCCTGGTGCACACAGGCTTTTATGTTATGTAGAAATTGTCATGCTGAGATGATTCTGTCTAATAACTTAAGGTTGCTTACAATACTTAGTATCTACTATGTAGAATCTTTTCCTTGTTGGAAACCTTTTCTGCAGAACCAAAAACCTTTGTGGAACATACCGAACACAAGTCGTCAACTGTCATCTGCACACAGAGTTACTCTTCACTACAAAGATTTATAATGTATTCAATAGCTTTACACACCTATGATGCATTAGAAGCACATGTGTTTTGTAAACAATTACACCCATTAACTGGACACAGGGTGTACAAAATTGGGTAGAAAAGTAACATGGTAGCTACCTGCCACTTTGAAAGCTATAATTTACTATTAATAAAACAATTTAACACACTAATTGGAAGACGGCATTAGTGACGCCATCAGTGATGTCATCAATTATGTCATTTGAGATGTCATCAGTAATGTCCTAAATGATGTCATAGAACATGTCATGAGTGATGTAATATGTGAGGTCATATACAGTACAAGGCGGGGCCACAAGTTAACTGGTGAATTTCTATGTTTTTTTTGGTTCAAAATGTTACTGTTGTCACTGACAAATACATGTAATTATAATGTTACTTTAACCTTTGTTTTCTTCAGTGAAGTTCTAAGGTTTTTTTTAACATCAAGAAATCTTTTTGTCACATCTAACTATAACCTTACTTTAACCTTTGTTTTTTTCAGTGAATTTATAGTTTTTAAAATAAAGTAAAGTAATATTTTATTACCATACACAAAGCCAACTCGGAGGCAGCCAACCCCTTCTCCCCCACAGGCAGCCATCACTAAGCTGAGCATGGCCTTTCATCACACATGACGTGGGATTGTCAGCTGGGCCTGGCTTACAGCCAGACCCAGCATCCAACTCCCCAAAGGCAGCCACCCAGAGGCAGCCAACCCCACCCTGTGCACGCCCTTTGGTCTTGTGTTTGGAAAGTCGAAAGGGTCTGTCTTCCAGTCAGCCCCTGTCTCCAACTACCCGGAGGCAGCCAACCACAAGCTGCGCACAGCCTTTGGCCATACAACCCGGGGGTTGCCGCAGGGCTTTGCCTGATGCCAACACTGTATGATGTCACTACCCCTGGATGTTCTCTCTGTACATAACGTAGATCTGGCCTATGGATAGCGAAACCTTCGGTTTTATCCATGAATCCCGCCTGACAACTATTTGTGTCTATGGGCCAAATCAACCATTTCTTCCAATCTGGATCTGATCTGTTGTATTGTATAATGTCATTCAACGTAATCTTTTCCTGTGATGTTATGTTACCCTCGGTGTGTGATGGAGTTGGCAGCCGAGGTGTGTTCAAGTCTTTGTTCTTGGCTAGTCCAAGGCAAGACGTCTGTTGCACTGTCTCGTTCAAAAACATGATTTGTTGAGGGATAAGGCATGCTCTAAACAAAGCTTCCGTTCCCTGAACTTGCCACTCCCTAGTACCCCAGATTGATTTTAAGTCCATGGTGTCTTTCCATAAGTCGAAACCTTGTTCAGACAACTGGGCAATAAAGGAAGCAGAGTAACTCTGTTTGGTGTTTGTCAACATATTTTTCTGTACTGATGTTGGTGCAACCCTATAGTAATAAGAGGCTGGGTCAGACATATTAAACCCTGAAAAATATTGAAACTTTTGTGTAAATGTTTTTGAACTGCCTTTTGGCGGTGTTGGACAATGTTCCTGCTGGTGGTATGTGAACACATTTCTAGGATTAGCAGACTTATGTAAAAGTGATGACCATAGTGTTGATAACAATACATTGTTTCGAAATCTGATGTGCTTTCCAATGTTTCACTATTAGAAAATGCAGCAGATTTTTCCAAATCAGACAACATGTTATTTACAGTTTCAAAATCCCAATCAACAGAAAATGTACTTGAGGTAATGATGTCACTCAACGATATTTTAAATAAATGAGGAATTCTTAAAAGTTCGGTCGGACCAAATATATCGAAATCAACCTTGTCCCAAACTATACCATCAGGTATAGGAACTGCTGTAATGTTCACTGACGACAAGTCTCTTTGTTCTCGATGAGATGATTGGTGTGGTTTTAAAATTAAATTCACCTTTTGGGCTGCAGAGCTTTGTTGAAGGTATTTTCCATTAACAAGCATGCTAAAAACTATTACTAAGCCTAACCAGAAAAGAAAGAAAAGTATCCCGGTGATTACCCATAGTTCTACCCAAGGTGACACCAGGTAAGTCTTTTTTAAAAAGTTCAGAAAGTCTTCAACTTGCTGCTTGTGCGATTTTTGGGCTGGCATCGTTTCAGGTTCACTTGGATCCAAAGAAAACATATCAAAGTTTACAAAGTAGCCAGAAGCAGTTCGATCAATTGTTGGTATTGCATCAGGATTTGTGGAAATCGTAATTTGCTCTTGTTGAGGCATATTTGGTTGAATTGAAATTTGTCTTTCATTTTGATTCTGAATTTGAACTTCAGGTTCAAGGGGAACGAGTTCCATAGCATTATTGCTTAGCCCCTCATTCCGTGCAGGAGACTCTTCGAATGTGATGAGTCTTTCCGTTTGAACTTCTTGAATTGTAGCGAGAGGAGGGCGTCTGCTACTTTGGAGTCCACGTGACCTACTACTCAGTATCGGCCACATAGTGTGGTTTGATTAGGTCAATTGAGACAAATCTTTTCTCCTTTTTTCCGGCAAGAGGCGGTAGAAGCACAGTTCTTGTTCCTTCAACTGCTATGACCTGTACAGGCTTCCTGTAAGATGGCCCAAATTCTTTCTTGTCCGCTATTTTCTCTCTGACCAGATCCCCGACTTTTGGGATCCAGACAGGTCTTGCCGTGACTGATTTGACTTCCCCAGTGGCGGTCCACTTCATAGGGACATTACTTTGTCATGTCCTGGACTCATTTAGATCCTGTAAAACAGCCAAACGATCATGGATGTCAAAAACCTTTTCATCCGCCACTGCACCTTCACAATCAAGATCAGGTACCCACATTCTTGTCCCAAATAGGACCTCAGAGTGACCCCCCCTAGAGAACTTAATGGCATGTTGTTCAATGCTCTTGTGAACTCCATACAAATGCTTCACCCAACTCTCACCCGTGCCTAATACTCTAGCTGTTAAAGACTGCTTTAAGTCTCGGTTTTTCCTCTCCACGACCGAATTTCCCTCGGGATGGTACGGAGAGGAGTATCGCAATGCTACACCCAATCATCGCATGGCCTCCTTGTAAGCCCGAGAGCTAAACGCAGGGCCCTGGTCAGAATGTAATGTGCCAATTGCGTATGTGCCTATAAAGACTCGCAGATCTTTTATAACAATTCGAGCGTCAGCCGAGCATTGGGGCCACACCCATGGGAATCTTGAGCAGGAATCCACTGCAACCATGGTATACCTGTAAGCCCCATCTCTTTGTAAGGGGGGCAGTGGTCCAACTAAACACATGCTAGTGGTTTGTCAGATATTAATAATGGTGTCTGTGCTGGACGTGTTATGGTGGAACCTTTCATCTACTGGCAGATGTTGCATTTCAAGACGTAGTCTTTAGTCTGCTTTGTTAACCCAGGCCACCACAAGAGTTGTTTCAATAAAGAAACAGTCGCCGTAACTCCTGCATGTGCAGAACCTATCCCTTCGTGTGCTGCTAGAATTAAACCTAACCTACGATCTATGTTTGGAATTACTCTATCCCCCACTTCAGGAATCTGAGCAAATGGAATGTTATTGGCATCCAACTTGTAAGAGTACTTGAGTGGAAACCTTTTTGGTACTGCTCCGCTGTTTTTGCAACAAGCAATGACAGCCACCATAATCTCACCGTCTATTCTCGTTTTAGAATGAGTGATTGCAGCTACGGAAGCCGTGCGTACAGCCCCCTTTGCGGCTTCATCAGCCAATGAATTCCCTTCACCGTGAACGCCGTCACGCTGATGACTCATTGTATGTGCGCTCGGTAGTTCGGTTTTCAACTCCACTACCTGTTCCCATTGCATTTTATGCTTAATTGTGCCACCTTTTGCATCTTTGTACCCATTTTGAATCCAGTACTGCAAATATTCATTATATGACTGTACACAGTAAAATGAATCGCACACAATTAGTGTGGGGAATTCCCGATCCGTATTTACTAGTGCCAGTATCAAGGCTTTTAACTCTGCCAGCTGTGCCGTGCAGTCCCCTAGAGACTGCGTTTTTGTGCAACTTGGGTGGAACTTTCCATCCCGCATGCGACCTTTAACGATTGAGCATGCCGCGCTATATTGTTGCTTACTTCCTATGGCCGGTTGAGCTGATCCGTCAGTGTAAATTATATATTCAGCCTGATCTAGAGGCATTATTTCATTTGGTAGAGGATATTCTTGATCGTATTGCAGAAATGCTTGTGTTTTTAGATTTGGGTCGTACCTGTATTCCACATCTGTTGGAGTGAGAGAATTAGCCCATTGTATCCATCTCGGATGTAAGGCTTTAGCGTTAGGAACACTTGCCTTTGTCGCAGCCTCTAAGGCTGGAACCCGAGTCACTACTATTATTCGTTTCCCCTGAGCCAGTGCTCTTTTTCTCACTACAGCAGTCTGTACTGCAGTTAGAATCTTTTCTATAGATGCGAAGCGCATCTCAGCATTTGTGTACAAATGTGATTTGTATGCTATTGGTACTGTTTTACCTTCATTATATGTTAGATAGGTGTACCCAGATTGATCCACAACTATACGGATCACCAGGTTGCGTACGTTTATGCGTGTCTGTAAATGTTTGGAAGCTATCATGTCAGCTTGTAAGGAACGAAGGATATCTGTGGGATCCCGCGTCCATTGTCTTTCTGAAAAATCAGGTTTTATTAAATCGTAGAAAGGTTTTTCTCTTTCCGCGTAATCCAAAATGTATGTTCTGCCAAAGTTCAGGAATCCAAGGATTGATTGTAAGTTTTTCAATGATTTTGGAGGTTGGAGTAGCGCGCATTTTCTTCTAAAAAATTGGCTGCCAGGCTTTTCCCTTCACTTGAAAGCTCATATCCTAAAAACAGGACACTGAGGTGGGCAATTTTTGATTTTTGAAAGTTGAATTTGTAGCCCTCAGATGCAAATCCCAAAATTATGGTATTCACTCTGTTCAAGTGCTCCTCTAGGTCATCGTCTGTTAGATAAATATCATCCACATAATACAATGCCTCTTCATCCAAATTTTGAAGTAACTCAGTTAATCTGGCCGAAAACAACCCCGGGCTGTTCTTATACCCCTGGGGGAGTCGGCAAAATTGACGCTGGGACCCTAGCGCTGAGAATGCTGTTAGATACCTGCTTTCATGCGCTATATTTTGGCAGAAAAATTCATTTGAGATATCAAGTGTCGTTTTATATTTTTTCCGCACAATGTTATTCATTAATGCGGCACTGTGTGCATTTTGGACTGCAAATGTCTTAGCGCAAGTGTTTAAATATCTATAATCTAAAACTAAACAATATGAATTGTCAGGTTTCATGACCGGAAACAAAGGATTATTCATCGATGAGGTGCAATTTTCGATCACCCCTTGGTATTCAAGTTGATCTAAGATCTCCCTGACCTGTTTCTTAGCTTCTTGCTTTATTGGATACTGCCTCTGTGCAGTTGTAGTATTTTTTAAAGGAATTATGTGGTGGGTTGAATCCTCATCCCATCCAACATGGTTTTTGTATAATACAGGTGCTTGGGCAACCGCCCACTCCTGCGCATATGTGTGTTGTAGATGTCTGGGAATATGGTCTGAGAATGCTGGTAAAATTACCGTTTCTCCTTTAGGGCAAGTGGTACAATCCTCTATTTGTGGAGTTATCCCCATGGGCAAGCAGAATGTTAGCATTCTGTGTTTTTCATACTGGGTAGTATTCGGGAATAAAGCCTCTAGCTGTGTTATTTTCTGAGTCACCCAGAATGGTATTTGTTCACGTTTTGTGGGCATTTTACCCATCACCGTGTGTAATGTTTGTGGTGTGATTTTAGTTGCTGTACTCTGAACTTGAGTTCCACTTGTTGCAACTATTGCTGGTTGGACTGTAAGTGTCCTCATGACTAATTGCGTCAAGTTTCTGTAGATTTTTATAAATTTTTTGTGTTGTATGAGTAAGTCTCCTGGTGGCATTGTTTCAATGTCAGGATGTGGTGTGTGGGCAACTAATATTGGCCATGTTGCCCCTTTTCTTCCGAGAGGGCCGAGTCTCACTCTTTTTCTTATATGGGGTAGGGCTCCTTTAAACCAGTATAAGTGTTCCTGGTATGTGAGCGGAACCTCAATGTCCTCAAACGGACAATATTCTGCTGGTGCATCTCCTATGTAGGAGTGAAATGTTTTTGTTCTTGCATTTGATGCTGGGAACGTAACCCTCGAATAAAATACCTCTGTTATATATGATTCGTGTGCCTCAATCACGAAAGCTACTATGCCACCCCTGGCTGTTACACCATGCGCAAGTAGTTTCAGGGTGACTGTATTTCTAAGATTTTCTGCAATCGGAATTGCATCTGCATTTTCTTCTTCATCTGAGAGGTGCAAACTATGCACAACTCCTTCCGTGTGTTCCACGCTTTCCGTCATTTTTTAGAGGAAGAAGTATCTCAAGGAAACTAAGATAAGGTGTTTTGCACAATTTTTGGAACACTGTGTCCTTCAAGCTTGATTAACCAACAGCCAATAAATAGGATTTTTGCCTACTCAGCTGTGGCGGAGTTTTGTGCCTACCCACTCCAGATGTCTCTGGTGTTTTGTGAGTAGGGGTCTCTGAGAATAGCACGACTGAACTACTCAGATTCTACTGTTAAATAAGTACCCAACCAACGTCGGGCGCCATGTTGTGTAGTTCCTATATAACCTATTCAGGATCTGTGCGTTTGGATAACATAAACTGTGGGATTGGTGGCAGACTGATTCCGTGCACCCGCACCGGATACGTTAGCCTATCTGTATTAGCTAGCTCACAGTGCCACTATAATCTCCTCTTACCAAGGAGAGAATACATTCTGGCAACCTCAGAACATGACAACCCTGATCCCTCAGAATCGTGGAAACAATATACTACCTTTCGCTCAGTCACTCGTGCTTACTTAGTTTGTCTCAGAGAGATAAACAGAATAGACAGGCTGGGCGTTTTTAATAAAAATGTATTGAACAGGTGTTATTCTAGTGTAGAATAAATGAGCTGCAACAACCATTAGACAGTAGCAGAGATATATGATTAGAAGTACTAGGAAGGTAAAGGGATGGTATAGTTCTACCATCTTGCAGAAATCATGAATATATACAAGTACATAAAACACATGATAAAAAGTGCACACTCCTACGATGCCTCCATAACTACATGTACCTAAATGTACCTAGCATCTATGAAGGTGTTATGCCAAGAATCCCTCTAGGATCTAGTCAACCCCATTACCTGAGAATGAGAGAATATGGGACCCCGTCCTGGTCTCGAGTTGGACACCCCCGAGGGATGTTAGACCACTGCGAGCTGGAGTGTCTGCATGCAGGAACCTCAGCGTCTCTGGTCAGTGTGTCTTCCGGGAAGTCTCGGTCTCCTCTGTCCTTCTAAGCAAGATGTGATGTATATATACCCATAGGTCTCCCGAGGGCTCCTACCTTGCTGTGTTACTGTGTCGGCTTAAAGGATGACGTTGGGCCTGAACTTTATACAGAGATATTATACAGGAGATGTTCGTCCTGCTGTTAGTCCTGCTGTGCTTCCAAGAAGCCTCATACATAATGTATGAGATTTGAACTAGGGGGAAACCCGCGTTCTGAATGCAGTGTCGTATCTAAGTAAAAGGTCAGTCCCTAAGAACCGTTGTGTATGTAATGTTGGAAAGAATATAGGTGAAAGGTTGCAATGTTACCTGCACCTATATAGGGTACCTATATGGAATATAACACCCACTCCTCTTCCGACTGGACGACATATGTAACTTATTACCGTACTACTAGCCTAACTAGATATAGGTACGCACAAAGTTTAAAAAACATCTGTGTAGCTAAAAATGTTTAAAACTTCTAAAACATTTCTAAAAAACTTAAAACAGTCTAAAATAATATCGCAAGCCAGCTCTAAAGTGTCCTTAGTTATAGTCTGAAGCACTATAAGCATTAGAAAGCCATGTATGCCCAATAAATGAAAGGAATGTCAATTTTTGTTTTGAGTTCCAAATTTGAGCTTGTTTTTTAAAAAAGGGCGAATTTCTTCCAGCACACGACGAGCCAAATGAGTCAAATGTTTATGTGTCCTGGCTGGTAGACGCAACATTTTCGTTGCTTGCTTCCGCAGTAGACGGCCCCTGTAGCACCTCGCAGAGTATGTCAATTGAGCACAGATGATGTTCCACACTGTCCGCAGCCGGTGCTGGGGCAGCCTGTGCGCCGTCCAAAGCCTGGGTGTCAGAGGAGGAGCCGGTGTCCATACCAACAGGTGCTGTTACTACCTGTGGGGGCTCAAGGAATGCCGCCATCAACATCGGAATACGCTGAGGACACTGCAGAACATGGGCCGTTATCGGGTCCAGTAAAGCATTCACGTCCGGTTGCGCACATGATGGGAGTGTCAAACAAAGGTCTAACACGCATTCTTCTCTGCAAAACAGGCATTGGAGGACAGTTAAGATGCAGTCCATCCAGACTGGTCGAAATGACAAGAACCAAGATGCACTTAGTTCTCTTAGGCGAGGCTTGCCCAGACGTTGTACCATGCGGTCACGGTATTTACGCTCCAGGAGTGCTCTTTCCATCTCCTTGGTGACTGGGACGTCCACTGCGTAGCAAATATAAAACAATCAGGATACCTGCTACTAGAAACAGGATGAGCAGAAGTCCTCCAAAGATGCTTCCGAATACGCAGTGTATGAAGTTTGGTATAACTCCAAGTACCGTCTGAAAGGTGCTCAGAAGTCCAGAACCAATGGTCTTAAATAGGTGGACAATGCCTGTTGTATCAGACATGTTAAAGATACGATTTACCATTTCTGCGAAATGGAAAGGGCAGTTTGTATGAATAAGCGCCTGTATCTCTGCCGAAGACCTTGCGATCTGGAGATCAAAAGTCTCTCAAGCGGAGGTTAAGGGCACAGACTTCTGTAAAAGAATGGCTTTCATTCTGCTTAGAGTATCAAACCGTATTAAAGAAACATTCAGTGAAGGCCATAACGGCGCCTCCCTGACTGTATGTGTCGGTGGAAACAATACTTGCAGACAACAAGTAACCCTGGAGCTCACGGTTATCAGATATGCGATGCCCGGGAGCATTCCGCAGCAGCCTTGACCGTTCAGCATCAAGCAACTCCCATTTGAAAGTAGCCCGAATGCTGGAGTAATCACTGCAGCTGGGGCACCCCTCAAATGGCAGGACAGGTTCACTACAGAACCATTACAAGCCCCGTGCAGCATTATATCCTGGCATATGAGGGATCCACTTAAAGCGTTCTCACAGTTTGTACCGCTTAGAAACACTTCTCGATCCCCACTCCGGTATCGAAATCTGTATGGTAATACCCATGATTCCTTAATGTATTCCTTACCCATTTCTTCAGATCTGCCTGCCTGCTTTTGTTCAAGGCAATACTGAAACTGAAAAGTAGTGACCGGTAGAGTTATGTGACCATGGATTAGCCATTCTGTGGACCGTAATTCTGCCACTGTAAATGCTAATCTATCCAGTTTTTCGATATGCAGCATTGTATATTTTGCTCCCCTTTGTGCCATTTCTATCTGTTTATCTGTTAGATTATATTCCAAAAACAGAGACGTACTGTTGATATAATGCCAAGGCATGTAACCTGCACGCAAAGATTACAGTGTCCAGCTTAATAACATAATAGAACGTAATTGAGATTGTCCGTGTTGTAATATGGCCAAATCTTGTTCTAGTATGTCTATCGCAGAAGATACAATGTTGCCTAAGGAAAATATCCTGGCGGTCAATGTAGTTAACCCATTTATTTATTTATTTTATTTAAAAAGTTTTATATAGCGCTGGCTCCACCCGGGGTATCAGAGCGCTTTACATTGGAATTACAATATTACATGGAATACAAAACGGTGGTGTCCAAAAAGAAGCATTCAGACAAGATAGACTTTGAGGACCACATTGAGTAATATAGAATGACTTAATGAAAAATGCAAGGAAGTAGCAATTTAAAAAACAACACGTGAATAGAGTAATTACAAATTATTACACAATATAAAGGAGGAAGACTCATTTTTTTGGGTATAAGGAAGGGTTTTGCAAGTGAGAGAAACGGGGGTGGAGGGAAGTGTTCGGCAAGGGGTGGTAGGGTGGAAGAAGAGGTGAAGATGGGTAGGGAAGGGGGTGAATAGGTGGGGTCGACACAGGAGGAGTGAAGAGAGGGGGAAAACGGGGTTACAGAGGGGGAGAGTATGACGGGTATGGTAATGGAAGGATTAAGGACCCCAATATTTGTTGAGCAGGTGCATTTTAAGGTCTTTTTGAAACTGACGTATGAAGGGTTAAGTCGTAGATCTTTAGGGAGGGCATTCCAGATGTTGGGAGCCTTACCAGAGAAGGAGCGAGATTGTGCGGCTTTCTTTTTTAACAGAGGGGGACGAGGTGGAGAGAATTGGTACTTCTCATCTGTCGGGCACTGCCCGCTTTTTGAGTTTGTTTGAGAGGTAGAGGGTTTTTTTTGATGAAGGGCTTTGTACGTTATGCAGGCTATTTTATAAGAGGATCTGCCTTCGATAGGAAGCCATTTAAGGGTCTTGAGAGCAGGCGAGATGTGGTCAGAGCGTTTGTAGTCAGTTGTAAGCCTGGCCGCTAGGTTGAGAACAGATTTGAGGGGGCAAGGTGGACTTTGGGAGATCCGGAGAGTAGGGCGTTGCCATAGTCAATTTTCGAGAGGACTAGAGATTGGACAACAGATTTGAAATCTTCTGGTGGAATGAAAGGTTTGATTTTTTTGAGATGTTGGAGCGTGAAAAGTGCTCCTTTCGCCGAGTTTTTTATGTGGGAATTGAGCGTTAACTTACTGTCAATAGTGATGCCAAGGGATTTTACTGATTCGGATAAAGAGAGCGAACAGTTTAGGGCATTAAGGTCAGAGATCCATGTTTGGATGGGGAGTGGGTTGTTTTTAGGAGAGAAAAGAATGATTTCAGTTTTGTTTGGGTTGAGTTTGAGATGATTTGAGTAGAACCAGGATTGTATATTAGCCAGGGCGGTGTTAAGGTTTAGGACATCTGAGTGGGACTTTATTTTATAGTACAGTTGGGTATCGTCAGCATACAGGTGGTAGTTAATTCCGGCTTGTTTAAGTATGCGGGTAAGGGGTTACATAAATAAGTTGAATAGAGCAGGAGAGAGGATAGATCCTTGGGGGACACCAAGGGAGACGGGAGTGGGGCTGGAGAGGTAATTTTGGATTTTGATTTGCTGGGTTCTGTGTTGGAAATAGGAGGTGAACCAGTTGAGGACAGTGCCATTTAGACCGAAGCGAAGTTTAAGTGTATTGAGTAAGGTTAAGTGGTTAACTGTATCGAATGCCGCAGAGAGGTCAAGGAGAATGAGTAGGCAGGTCTCACCATTATCCAGGGCGTGGTGGATGTCATCAACTATATTTAGCAATGCAGTTTCAGTGCTGCAGCCTTTACGGAAGCCGGATTGTAGAGGGTCGAGTAGGTTGTAAGTGTCAATGTGTTTATCCAATTGCAGGAGGGCAAATTTTTCAAGGGCTTTGGAAAGAAGGGGAGGTTTGAGATGGGGCGGAGGTTATTAGGGTCGTTTGGGTCAGCCTTAGGGTTTTTAGGAATGGGCGTGACCTGTCCGAGTTGGAGGGAGACAGGGCCGCACCCCGAGGAAAGGGAGGAGTTGATGATTTTGGTCCAATAAGGGACAATGACGTGCTTAAGGTCTTGGACGAGGGTAGATGGGAGGGGTCTTTTGTGTGAGAGGACGGTTTTAATTTGGACAGGATGTTAAAGACTTCTAATTCGGAAACGGAGTGGAAATTATGCCAGGAGGCATTATTTTTGAGCTGTATTTTGTCAGGGTATGTTTCAGGAGGGGATGTTGAAAGTTGGTGCGGGGAAGAGGTAGGGGGCAGGATCAGGGGGGAGGGTGTAGGAGTAGTAATAAGGGAATATTGGGGGTTGAGAGGGATCTGAGTTAAAGTGAAGGATTGGTCAATTTTGGCGATTTTTTCAGAGAAAAAGTTTGCAATTTCTTCACATTTTTTGGTGGATGCAATCAAGTGGAGGGGGTTGGGGGAGGTTTGGTTTCTAATAATGTTGAACAGTTCTCTGGGTCTATTTTTAGCATGGGCGAGTTGTGAACGAAAGAAGGATGCCTTTTCAAAGAAAATGTGTTTTTTGTAAGTAGATCTAGCGGTTCGAAGGAGGACGAGATTGGAGGGGGAAGGGTGTTGTCTCCAAGTTCTTTCAGCCAGTCTGAGAGCACGTCTTTCATTGTTGAGGTCTGGGCTAAACCATGATTTGGAAGGGATATTTTTTGAGTTTTTAGTTTGGGTGGTGCTAGTTGATCTAAAACCTCGGAGACAGTTTTATTATAGTGCTCAGTGAGCTCATTAGCATTAAGAGAGGGGGTACAACTAAGTTGAGCTTGGAGTTTTGCCTCCAGTACACCAGGGGGGATAAGATTAAGGTTTCTGGTAGAAATTTTGTTTTTGTTGTTTTTAGGTGGGGAGGGCGGGGCTAAGGGGGAGATCATGAACAGTATGAGGTGGTGGTCAGACCAATCGACAGGGATGATGTTTGATAGGGATGCCAAATCATTGTTTGCAATGATGGCATCAAGAGTAGCCCCCTTTGAGTGGGTTGGGGAACGGCAGAGTTGTTTGAGGTCGTTAATCTCAAGAAGGTTATTGAGGAGTTTGATAGTAGGGTCCTCGTGCACATTCCAGTGAAGGTTTAAGTCTCCTAGGAAGAGATTTTTAGAACTAGAGAGTGACGATTGAGTAAGAAGGTCAGATAGTTCCTCAGCGAAGGGAAGAGGTTCACCCGGAGGGTGATAAATGTTGTGTAGACGTACTGGGGGAGCGTCTTGGATCTTAAGTTCCGCTCCTAGATATTCAAAGGTTGTAAAGTCTGTGTTTTTGACTAGGGAGAGCTGGAGTTCACTTTTAAAGATTATTGCTAGTCCGCTTCCTATTCGCTTTGGTCTGTCTTTTCTGATGATAGAGTAACCAGGGGGGGAGAGTAAGTCCAGGATGGGTGTTGAATGATCATTGAGTCAGGTTTCCGTGAGGAAGGCGACGTCTATATTTTCACTAAGGATAGTTTCGGAGATTTCGGTCGCATGTTGAACCGCCGAACGGCAGTTCATGAGCATGCAGGCCAGGGGCTTAGGGTTGTTTTTAGGGGAGTACGAGTGGATGGCGGAAAGTTGAGGAGGGGATCTGGGGGAGCCGGGAGAGGAGGGATTCTGCTGGTCCCTATAATAACAGGGATGTTGGAGTGAGGAACGGCCGTCTTCTTAAGTGAGGTTATTTGCGGGTAGGAGTTGCAGATGTCGGATAGGTCAGTGGCGGAGTGGTCGTTTAAGGTGCGAAGACGTCTACGAGTACGGTTGTGTAGTGGTGTGGTTTTCCAAGGTTTGGGATTAGTGGGTTTTTGAGGACCAGTGTATGGTGAAGTGAACCAGGGGGGGCGAGTTTTGGGGTTACGGAATTTGAAGTCTTTGAAATCCTCACTAAGCCGGGAGACTTCGGATACCAAGTAAGCAATATTGCGGTCAATGTTGCAAAGTGTCTGAGTTAAAAGAGTGAGGTGGGACGTAGTTGAGGCAGGAGGGGGGTCGGAGAGGGGGAGGTCTGGGGGAGGCGAGGACGGTGCTGACGTAGTGGGAGTTGCGGAGGTCTGTGGGGGGAGGGTAGTACCGGCGGTCGGGGGGAGTTGCGTGGGGAAGGATGGGATAGTAAAAGAGGTGGTTGAGGCAGGAGGAGTGGAGGAGGTGTGTTCGGAGTTGGTCGGGGATGGATGTCTGGTGTTGGGAGAGGGTGAGAGGCCTGGGGGTGGTAAGCGGGGTGCTGAGGCTGTGGGAGTAGGAGAGGACGGGGAGGAGAGAGGGGTGATCTGGCAGTGTGCGGGAGGGACAGGTATTGAGAGGGATGGGATAGTTGTGGGGGTAGGTGACGGGAAAGTAGGAGACAAGAGGGTGTAAGGGGTGAGTGGAGAGGCAGCATCAGAGTTGGGGGTGGGGGTGAAAATCGGAGAGGGGGAGTGGTGGCAGGAGGGGGTGTGGTGGTGCGGGCTAGAAGGGGGCTGTAGAGGGGTTAACTGTGGACCTTGAGGTCAGAAGGTGACGGTCGTTGGAGAGCTTGGGAGTTTGGGGGATGGTGAGAGTTTGTGTTGTTTTGGGGTGGGGTTCAGTGTTGGGTGCTGGATAGGAAGTCGTAGAAAAGGATAAATTCTTGAGGTTAGAGATGTCTAGGGGAGGTAACCCATTGTCTACCACTGCTAGAGATTTTTCTAGATTTATACGGTCTATTTCACGTAACCTCTCTGCGGCCTCTTGTTGGGATATTTTCCATATTTCATTGTAGACAGCATAATAGAAACGTTTCTGACGTGGCTTCCTGGGACCTAGTAAAAAAATCCCTGAGATCCACATCCTGTGACAGTAAGGATAAGTGTTGTTTCACCTTTGTGAGTGTTGAGGTTTTTAGCCAATCAAGGCACAACTTCCCAACACTGTATGATGTCACTACCCCTGGATGTTCTCTCTGTACATAACTCGCAGATCCTGTATAGGTTAAATAGGAACTACACGACAACTATAAAGTATCGGCCACATAGTGTGGTTTGATTAGGTCGATTGAGACAAATCTTTTCTCCTTTTTTCCGACATAAGGCGGTAGAAGCACAGTTCTTGTTCCTTCAACTGCTAGGACCTGTACAGGCTTTCTGTAAGATGGCCCAAATTCTTTCTTGTCCGCTATTTTCTCTCTGACCAGATCCCCGACTTTTGGGATCCAGACAGGTCTTGCCGTACTGATTTGACTTCCCCAGTGGCGGTCTGCTTCATATGGACATTACTTTGTCGTGTCCTGGACTCATTTAGATCCTGTAAAACAGCCAAACGATCATGGATGTCAAAAGGCTTTTCATCCGCCACTGCGCCTTCACAATCAAGATCAGGTACCCACATTCTTGTCCCAAATAGGACCTCTTATGGAGTGACCCCCCCAAAAGAACTTCTTGGCACGTTGTTCAATGCTCTCTGAACTCCATACAAATGCTTCACCCAACTTTCACCCGTGCCTAATACTCTAGCTGTTAAAGACTGCTTTAAGTCTCGGTTTTTCCTCTCCATGACCGAAATTCCCTCAGGATGGTACAGAGAGGAGTATCGCAATGCTACACCCAATCCTCGCATGGTCTCCTTGTAAGCCCGAGAGCTAGACGCAGGGCCCTGGTCAGAATGTAATGTGCCAATTGCGTATGTCCCTATAAAGACTCGCAGATCTTTTATAACAGTTCGAGCGTCAGCCGAGCGTTGGGGCCACACCCATAGGAATCTTGAGCAGGAATCCACTGCAACCATGATATACCTGGAAGCCCCATCTCTTTGTAAGGGGCCGCAGTGGTCCAATTAAACACACGCTAGTGGTTTGTCAGATATTAATAATGGTGTCTGTGCTGGACGTGTTACGGTGGAACCTTTCATCTGCTGGCAGATTTCGCATTTCAAGACGTAGTCTTTAGTCTGCTTTGTTAACCCAGGCCACCACAAGCGTTGTTTCAATAAAGAAACAGTCGCCGTAACTCCTGCATGTGCAGAACCTATCCCTTCGTGTGCTGCTAGAATTAAACCTAACCTACGATCCATGTTTGGAATTACTCTATCCCCCACTCCAGGAATCTGAGCAATTGGAATGTTATTGGCATCCAACTTGTAAGAGTACTTGAGTGGAAACCTTTGGTACTGCTCCGCTGTTTTTGCAACAAGCAATGACAGCCACCATAATCTCACCGTCTATTCTCGTTTTAGAATGAGTGATTGCAGCTATAGAAGCAGTGCGTACAGCCCCCTTTGCGGCTTCATCAGCCAATGAATTCCCTTCACCGTGAACGCCGTCACGCTGATGACTCATTGTATGTATCACGTGTGCGCTCTGTAGTTCGGTTTTCAACTCCACTACCTGTTCCCATTGCATTTTATGCTTAATTGTGCCACCTTTTGCATCTTTGTACCCCTTTTGAATCCAGTACTGCAAATATTCATTATATGACTGTACACAGTAAAATGAATCGCACACAATTAGTGTGGGGAATTCCCGATCCGTATTTACTAGTGCCAGTATCAAGGCTTTTAACTCTGCCAACTGTGCCGTGCAGTCCCCTAGAGACTGCGTTTTTGTGCAACTTGGGTGGAACTTTCCATCCCGCATGCGACCTTTAACGATTGAGCATGCCGCGCTATATTGTTGCTTACTTCCTATGGCCGGTTGAGCTGATCCGTCAGTGTAAATTATATATTCAGTCTGATCTAGAGGCATTATTTCATTTGGTAGAGGATATTCTTGTTCGTATTGCAGAAATGCTTGTGTTTTTAGATTTGGGTCGTACCTGTATTCCACATCTGTTGGAGTGAGAGAATTAGCCCATTGTATCCATCTCGGATGTAAGGCTTTAGCGTTAGGAACACTTGCCTTTGTCGCAGCCTCTAAGGCTGGAACCCGAGTCACTACTATTATTCGTTTCCCCTGAGCCAGTGCTCTTTCTCTCACTACAGCAGTCTGTACTGCAGTTAGAATCTTTTCTGTAGATGCGAAGCGCATCTCAGCATTTGTGTACAAATGTGATTTGTATGCTATTGGTACTGTTTCACCTTCATTATATGTTAGATAGGTGTACCCAGATTGATCCACAACTATACGGATCACCAGGTTGCGTACGTATATGCGTGTCTGTAAATGTTTGGAAGCTATCATGTCAGCTTGTAAGGAACGAAGGATATCTGTGGGTTCCCGCGTCCATTGTCTTTCTGAAAAATCAGGTTTTATTAAATCATAGAAAGGTTTTTCTCTTTCCGCGTAATCCAAAATGTATGTTCTGCCAAAGTTCAGGAATCCAAGGATTGATTGTAAGTTTTTCAATGATTTTGGAGGTTGGAGTAGTGCGCATTTTTTTCTAAAAATTGGCTGCCAGGCTTTTCCCTTCACTTGAAAGCTCATATCCTAAAACAGGACACTGAGGTGGGCAATTTTTGATTTTTGAAAGTTGAATTTGTAGCCCTGAGATGCAAATCCCAAAATTATGGTATTCACTCTGTTCAAGTGCTCCTCTAGGTCATCGTCTGTTAGATAAATATCATCCACATAATACAATGCCTCTTCATCCAAATTTTGAAGTAACTCAGTTAATCTAGCCGAAAACAACCCCGGGCTGTTCTTATACCCCTGGGGGAGTCGGCAAAATTGACGCTGGGACCCTAGCGCTGAGAATGCTGTTAGATACCTGCTTTCAGGCGCTATATTTTGGCAGAAAAATCCATTTGAGATATCAAGTGTCGTTTTATATTTTTTCCGCACAATGTTATTCATTAATGCGGCACTGTGTGCATTTTGGACTGCAAATGTCTTAGTGCAAGTGTTTAAATATCTATAATCTAAAACTAAACAATATGAATTGTCAGGTTTCATGACCGGAAACAAAGGATTATTCATCGATGAGGGGCAATTTTCGATCACCCCTTGGTATTCAAGTTGATCTAAGATCTCCCTGACCTGTTTCTTAGCTTCTTGCTTTATTGGATACTGCCTCTGTGCAGTTGTAGTATTTTTTAAAGGAATTATGTGGTGGGTTGAATCCTCATCCCATCCAACATGGTTTTTGTATAATGCCGGCGCTTGGGAAACCGCCCACTCCTGCGCATATGTGTGTTGTAGATGTCTGGGAATATGGTCTGAGAATGCTGGTAAAATTACTGTTTCTCCTTTAGGGCAATCCATGAGGAATGCTGGCGGCCAATCTTGTTCAGCTAATAAAATATCGTAGCCAAACGACAAGTTCTCCCAAAAGAGACCTTTAACTGTCCTACATTTGTCCCCCTCCATTTGGAGTGTTATTTCATATAACTTATGTGGGACACTTACCCTAGTATCAGGTGTTTCTACCGTGATATAATCATTCAAGTCCGCTGTCACCAGAAATTCCATCAGGTTCTGGTGAGCTATTGTTACTTCTGCCGCACTGTCTAGCATCGTCAGAGTCCATTCCCCGTTCAGTAGTCGAGTCCTCAGGATTCTGGGCATGTCTGATCTTTAGACCTGCAACCTTCTTCTTTTTGAACTGTGGCTTTTGCTTTGGTTTCTCTTCTTTTTTAGAAGTGTAATCTTGAGCGTGCTGCTTGTCTCTGGACTTTGTACGCTCTTCTTGTCTGTCTGACCGTCCTTCCCTCTGAGAGTTTTTCGATGAACCCTGAAAGGAACGAGAGGAACATGTATCAGTATCCAGATACCTGTCAGGTTTCCTAATATTATCCCTATGCCTAAGGTTATACCTCTTTTTCGGAGGGCTCCTGTGGAGGAGATCTACCTCTGGATTGAGATCTGTTTCCTTTAAAGTTTTGTTGTTTTTTATTGTCCCACTTCATCTTTGTTGAAGCAGGTGTCTGCTTAGAAGTGTCCTTTTCAGGACTGCCCATCAGTTGTGGTTTTAAAGCTTTCCCACCCAAACTGTCTCTGCCTAATTGCAGTTTCAATTATTTTTGGTAGTTCGTGTTCTTGTTCTAAAGGACTGAACTCCCTTAGGCGTTGGCGGATAGCCACTGAAGCTGCTTCCCCTTTAAAATGAGCTAATATTATGGCTGATACCTGGGCATAGTTACCTAGTAAATTTATCCCTAAGTTCAGAGCATGCTCTGCTCCGTACTCGTTTTGTATTTGTCTCAATACGTCTGGTACTACTGCTAATGACGGGATACCATGAGTTCTGGTATAAATGGCAGCAAAGACTGTACCCCAAGTGGTACAATCCTCTATTTGTGGAGTTATCCCCATGGGCAAGCAGAATGTTAGCATTCTGTGTTTTTCATACTGGGTAGTATTCGGGAATAAAGCCTCTAGCTGTGTTATTTTCTGAGCCACCCAGAATGGCATTTGTTCACGTTTTGTGGGCATTTTACCCATCACCGTGTGTAATGTTTGTGGTGTGATTTTAGTTGCTGTACTCTGAACTTGAGTTCAACTTGTTGCAACTATTGCTGGTTGGACTGTAAGTGTCCTCATGACTAATTGCGTCAAGTTTCTGTAGATTTTTATTAATTTTTTGTGTTGTATGAGTAAGTCTCCTGGTGGCATTGTTTCAATGTCAGGATGTGGTGTGTGGGCAACTAATATTGGCCATGTTGCCCCTTTTCTTCCGAGCGGGCCGAGTCTCACTCTTTTTCTTATATGGGGTAGGGCTCCTTTAAACCAGTATAAGTGTTCCTGGTATGTGAGCGGAACCTCAATGTCCTCAAATGGACAATATTCTGCTGGTGCATCTCCTATGTAGGAGTGAAATGTTTTTGTTCTTGCATTTGATGCTGGGAAAGTAACCCTCGAATAAAATACCTCTGTTATATATGATTCGTGTGCCTCAATCACGAAAGCTACTATGCCACCCCTGGCTGTTACACCATGCGCAAGTAGTTTCAGGGTGACTGTATTTCTAAGATTTTCTGCAATCGGAATTGCATCTGCATTTTCTTCTTCATCTGAGAGGTGCAAACTATGCACAACTCCTTCCGTGTGTTCCACGCTTTCCGTCATTTTTTAGAGGAAGAAGTATCTCAAGGAAACTAAGATAAGGTGTTTTGCACAATTTATGGAACACTGTGTCCTTCAAGCTTGATTAACCAACAGCCAATAAATAGGATTTTTGCCTACTTAGCTGTGGCGGAGTTTTGTGCCCACCCACTCCAGACGTCTCTGGTGTTTTGTGAGTAGGGGTCTCTGAGAATAGCATGACTGAACTACTCAGATTCTACTGTTAAATAAGTACCCAACCAACGTCGGGCGCCATGTTGTGTAGTTCCTATATAACCTATACAGGATCTGCGCGTTTGGATAACATAAACTGTGGGATTGGTGGCAGACTGATTCCGTGCACCCCCAACCGGATACGTTAGCCTATCTGTATTAGCTAGCTCACAGTGCCACTATAATCTCCTCTTACCAAGGAGAGAATACATTCTGGCAACCTCAGAACATGACAACCCTGATCCCTCAGAATCGTGGAAACAATATACTACCTTTCGCTCAGTCACTCGTGCTTACTTAGTTTGTCTCAGAGAGATACACAGAATAGACAGGCTGGGCGTTTTTAATAAGAATTTATTGAACAGGTGTTATTCTAGTGTAGAATAAATGAGCTGCAACAACCATTAGACAGTAGCAGAGATATATGTTAGAAGTACTAGGAAGGTAAAGGGATGGTATAGTTCTACCATCTTGCAGAAATCATGAATATATACAAGTACATAAAACACATGATAAAAAGTGCGTACTCCTACGATGCCTCCATAACTACATGTACCTAAATGTACCTAGCATCTATGAAGGTGTTATGCCAAGAATCCCTCTAGGATCTAGTCAACCCCATTACCTGAGAATGAGAGAATATGGGACCCCGTCCTGGTCTCGAGTTGGACACCCCGAGGGATGTTAGACCACTGCGAGCTGGAGTGTCTGCATGCAGGAACCTCAGCGTCTCTGGTCAGTGTGTCTTCCGGGAAGTCTCGGTCTCCTCTGTCCTTCTAAGCAAGATGTGATGTATATATACCCATAGGTCTCCCGAGGGCTCCTACCTTGCTGTGTTACTGTGTCGGCTTAAAGGATGACGTTGGGGCTGAACTTTATACAGAGATATTATACAGGAGATGTTCGTCCTGCTGTTAGTCCTGCTGTGCTTCCAAGAAGCCTCATGCATAATGTATGAGATTTGAACTAGGGGGAAACCCGCGTTCTGAATGCAGTGTCGTATCTAAGTAAAAGGTCAGTCCCTAAGAACCGTTGTGTATGTAATGTTGGAAAGAATATAGGTGAAAGTTTGCAATGTTACCTGCACCTATATAGGGTACCTATATGGAATATAACACCCACTCCTCTTCCGACTGGACGACATATGTAACTTATTACCGTACTACTAGCCTAACTAGATATAGGTACGCACAAAGTTTAAAAAACATCTGTGTAGCTAAAAATGTTTAAAACTTCTAAAACATTTCTAAAAAACTTAAAACAGTCTAAAATAATATCGCAAGCCATAGCTCTAAAGTGTCCTTAGTTATAGTCAGAAGCACTATAAGCATTAGAAAGCCATGTATGCCCAATAAATGAAAGGAATGTCAATTTTTGTTTTGAGTTCCAAATTTGAGCTTGTTTTTTAAAAAAGGGCGAATTTCTTCCAGCACACGACGAGCCAAATGAGTCAAATGTTTATGTGTCCTGGCTGGTAGACGCAACATTTTTGTTGCTTGCTTCCGCAGTAGACGGCCCCTGTAGCACCTCGCAGAGTATGTCAATTGAGCACAGATGATGTTCCACACTGTCCGCAGCCGGTGCTGGGGCAGCCTGTGCGCCGTCCAAAGCCTTGGTGTCAGAGGAGGAGCCGGTGTCCATACCAACAGGTGCTGTTACTACCTGTGGGGGCTCAAGGAATGCTGCCATCAACATCGGAATACGCTGAGGACACTGCAGAACATGGGCCGTTATCGGGTCCAGTAAAGCATTCACGTCCGGTTGCGCACATGATGGGAGTGTCAAACAAAGGTCTAACATGCATTCTTCTCCGCAAAACAGGCATTGGAGGACAGGTAAGATGCAGTCCATCCAGACTGGTCGAAATGACAAGAACCAAGATGCACTTAGTTCTCTTAGGCGAGGCTTGCCCAGACGTTGTACCATGCGGTCACGGTATTTACGCTCCAGGAGTGCTCTTTCCATCTCCTTGGTGACTGGGACGTCCACTGCGTAGCAAATATAAAACAATCAGGATACCTGCTACTAGAAACAGGATGAGCGGAAGTCCTCCAAAGATGCTTCCGAATACGCAGTGTATGAAATTTGGTATAACTCCAAGTACCGTCTGAAAGGTGCTCAGAAGTCCAGAACCAATGGTCTTAAATAGGTGGACAATGCCTGTTGTATCAGACATGTTAAAGATACGATTTACCATTTCTGCGAAATGGAAAGGGCAGTTTGTATGAATAAGCGCCTGTATCTCTGCCGAAGACCTTGCGATCTGGAGATCAAAAGTCTCTCAAGCGGAGGTTAAGGGCACAGACTTCTGTAAAAGAATGGCTTTCATTCTGCTTAGAGTATCAAACCGTATTAAAGAAACATTCAGTGAAGGCCATAACGGCGCCTCCCTGACTGTATGTGTCGGTGGAAACAATACTTGCATACAACAAGTAACCCTGGAGCTCACGGTTATCAGATATGCGATGCCCGGGAGCATTCCGCAGCAGCCTTGACCGTTCAGCATCAAGCAACTCCCATTTTAAAGTAGCCCGAATGCTGGAGTAATCACTGCAGCTGGGGCACCCCTCAAATGGCAGGACAGGTTCACTACAGAACCATTACAAGCCCCGTGCAGCATTATATCCTGGCATATGAGGGATCCACTTAAAGCGTTCTCACAGTTTGTACCGCTTAGAAACACTTCTCGATCCCCACTCCGGTATCGAAATCTGTATGGTAATACCCATGATTCCTTAATGTATTCCTTACCCATTTCTTCAGATCTGCCTGCCTGCTTTTGTTCAAGGCAATACTGAAACTGAAAAGTAGTGACCGGTAGAGTTATGTGACCATGGATTAGCCATTCTGTGGACCGTAATTCTGCCACTGTAAATGCTAATCTATCCAGTTTTTCTATATGCAGCATTGTATATTTTGCTCCCCTTTGTGCCACTTCTATCTGTTTATCTGTTAGATTATATTCCAAAAACAGAGACGTACTGTTGATATAATGCCAAGGCATGTAACCTGCACGCAAAGATTACAGTGTCCAGCTTAATAACATAATAGAACGTAATTGAGATTGCCCGTGTTGTAATATGGCCAAATCGTGTTCTAGTATGTCTATCGCAGAAGATACAATGTTGCCTAAGGAATATATCCTGGCGGTCAGTGTAGTTAACCCATTGTCTACCACTGCTAGAGATTTTTCTAGATTTATACGGTCTATTTCACGTAACCTCTCTGCGGCCTCTTGTTGGGATATTTTCCATATTTCATTGTAGACAGCATAATAGAAACGTTTCTGACGTGGCTTCCTGGGACCTAGTAAAAAATCCCTGAGATCCACATCCTGTGACAGTAAGGATAAGTGTTGTTTCACCTTTGTGAGTGTTGAGGTTTTTAGCCAATCAAGGCACAACTTCCCAACACTGTATGATGTCACTACCCCTGGATGTTCTCTCTGTACATAACTCGCAGATCCTGTATAGGTTATATAGGAACTACACAACAACTATAAAGTATCGGCCACATAGTGTGGTTTGATTAGGTCGATTGAGACAAATCTTTTCTCCTTTTTTCCGGCATAAGGCGGTAGAAGCACAGTACTTGTTCCTTCAACTGCTAGGACCTGTACAGGCTTTCTGTAAGATGGCCCAAATTATTTCTTGTCCGCTATTTTCTCTCTGACCAGATCCCCGACTTTTGGGATCCAGACAGGTCTTGCCGTACTGATTTGACTTCCCCAGTGGCAGTCTGCTTCATATGGACATTACTTTGTCGTGTCCTGGACTCATTTAGATCCTGTAAAACAGCCAAACGATCATGGATGTCAAAAGGCTTTTCATCCGCCACTGCGCCTTCACAATCAAGATCAGGTACCCACATTCTTGTCCCAAATAGGACCTCTTATGGAGTGACCCCCCCCCCAAAAGAACTTCTTGGCACGTTGTTCAATGCTCTCTGAACTCCATACAAATGCTTCACCCAACTTTCACCCGTGCCTAATACTCTAGCTGTTAAAGACTGCTTTAAGTCTCGGTTTTTCCTCTCCACGACCGAAATTCCCTCAGGATGGTACAGAGAGGAGTATCGCAATGCTACACCCAATCCTCGCATGGCCTCCTTGTAAGCCCGAGAGCTAGACGCAGGGCCCTGGTCAGAATGTAATGTGCCAATTGCGTATGTCCCTATAAAGACTCGCAGATCTTTTATAACAGTTCGAGCGTCAGCCGAGCGTTGGGGCCACACCCATAGGAATCTTGAGCAGGAATCCACTGCAACCATGATATACCTGGAAGCCCCATCTCTTTGTAAGGTGCCGCAGTGGTCCAATTAAACACACGCTAGTGGTTTGTCAGATATTAATAATGGTGTCTGTGCTGGACGTGTTACGGTGGAACCTTTCATCTGCTGGCAGATTTCACATTTCAAGACGTAGTCTTTAGTCTGCTTAGTTAACCCAGTCCACCAATAGCGTTGTTTCAATAAAGAGACAGTCGTCGTAACTCCTGCATGTGCAGAACCTATCCCTTCGTGTGCTGCTAGAATTAAACCTAACCTACGATCCATGTTTGGAATTACTCTATCCCCCACTCCAGGAATCTGAGCAAATGGAATGTTATTGACATCTAACTTGTAAGAGTACTTGAGTGGAAACCTTTTTGGTACTGCTCCGCTGTTTTTGCGACAAGCAATGACAGCCACCATAATCTCACCGTCTATTCTCGTTTTAGAACGAGTGATTGAAGCTACGGAAGCCGTGCTTACAGCCCCCTTTGCGGCTTCATCAGCCAATGAATTCCCTTCAACTTGAACGCCATCACGCTGATGACTCAGTGTATGTATCACGTGAGCTCTCAGTAGTTCGGTTTTCAACTCCACTACCTGTTCCCATAGCATTTTATGCTTAATTGTGCCGCCTTTTGCATCTTTGTACCCGTTTTGAATCCAGTACTGCAAATAGTCATTATATGACTGTACACAGTAAAATGAATCGCACACAATTAGTGTGGGGAATTCCGGATCCGTATTTACTAGTGCCAGTATCAAGGATTTTAGCTCTGCCAGCTGTGCTGTGCAGTCCCCTAGAGACTGCGTTTTTGTGCAACTTGGGTGGAACTTTCCATCCCGCATGCGACCTTTAACGATTGCGCATGCTGCGCTATGTTGTTGCTTACTTCCTATTGCCAGTTGAGCTGATCCGTCAGTGTAAATTATATATTCATACTGATCTAGAGGCATTATTTCGTTTGGTAGAGGATATTGTTGTTCGTATTGCAGAAATGCTTGTGTCTTTAAATTTGGGTTGTACCTGTATTCCACATCTGTTGCAGTGAGAGAATTAGCCCATTGTATCCATCTCAGATGTAAGGCTTTAGCGTTTGGAACGCTTGCCTTTGTCGCAGCCTCTAAGGCTGGAACCGGAGTCACTACTATTATTCCTTTCCCCTGAGCCAGTGCTCTTTCTCTCACTACAGCAGTCTGTACTGCAGTTAGAATCTTTTCTGTAGATGCGAAGCGCATCTCAGCATTTGTTTACAAATGTGATTTGTATGCTATTGGTACTGTTTCACCTTCATTATATGTTAGATAGGTGTACCCAGATTGACCCGCAACTATACGGATCACCAGTTTGCGTACGTTTACGCGTGTCTGTAAATGTTTGGAAGCTATCATGTCAGCTTGTAAGGAACGAAGTTTATCTGTGTGTTCCTGCGTCCATTGTCTTTCTGAAAAATCAGGTTTTATTAAATCGTAGAAAGGTTTTACTCTTTCCACGTAATCCAAAATGTATGTTCTGCCAAAGTTCAGGAATCCTAGGATTGATTGTAAGTTTTTCAATGATTTTGGAGGTTGGAGTAGCACGCATTTTTCGAAACAATTGGCTGCCAGGCTTTTCCCTTCACTTGAAAGCTCATATCCTAAAAACAGGACACTGAGGTGGGCAATTTTTGATTTTTGAAAGTTGAATTTGTAGCCCTCAGATGCAAATCCCAAAATTATGGTATTCACTCTGTTCAAGTGCTCCTCTAGGTCATCGTCTGTTAGATAAATATCATCCACATAATACAATGCCTCTTCATCCAAAATTTGAAGTAACTCAGTTAATCTAGCCGAAAAGAACCCCGGGCTGTTCTTATACCCCTGGGGGAGTCGGCAAAATTGACCCTGGGACCCTAGCGCTTAGAATGCTGTTAGATACCTGCTTTCAGGCGCTATATTTTTTCTAATGTAATTAACTGTTACAATTACTGGGAGCACTTATTCACTGTTACTAGTACAATTGTAGGGTCCATATTGTAACAATGCATTGTTCCCCTTAAGTTTCAGACTGCTCATTATATGTCCTGAAGATGATCTTAATTCTTTAAGATCGAAACGCCGTCGACCCTTACAACAGGAACTCCTTTACTGTTTAAACTCACGTGGAGTTCCATTTGTTCTGTTGTCAATGCGATGTTATGGTTTTTAATCCACTATCACCTTGTCACATCACGCCCACTTTCACTTTTTATGAGCACCTGAATATTACTTAGAGTATTAAGTTTATCCCGTGTAAAATAAACTGTATATTTTACACTACATATGTTTCCCTACTTTTGTGCTCTCAGTATGATTAATCCTCGAGTTTAATTTAGGAAGCTATTGCCCCTTTGGGGTTAACACTTTTTTGCTCTGGACCCACTGTGGCCAACATTGAACCATTGTTTTCCCTAAACAGATACCTGCTTTCAGGCGCTATATTTTGGCAGAAAAATCCATTTGAGATATCAAGTGTCGTTTTATATTTTTTCCGCACAGTGTTATTCATTAATGCGGCACTGTGTGCATTTTGGACTGCAAATGTCTTAGTGCAAGTGTTTAAATATCTATAATCTAAAACTAAACAATATGAATTGTCAGATTTCATGACCGGAAACAAAGGATTATTCATCGATGAGGTGCAATTTTCGATCACCCCTTGGTATTCAAGTTGATCTAAGATCTCCCTGACCTGTTTCTTAGCTTCTTGCTTTATTGGATACTGCCTCTGTGCAGTTGTAGTATTTTTTAAAGGAATTATGTGGTGGGTTGAATCCTCATCCCATCCAACATGGTTTTTGTATAATGCAGGCACTTGGGCAACCGCCCACTCCTGCGCATATGTGTGTTGTAGATGTCTGGGAATATGGTCTGAGAATGCTGGTAAAATTACCGTTTCTCCTTTAGGGCAATCCATGAGGAATGCTGGCGGCCAATCTTGTTCAGCTAATAAAATATCGTAGCCAAACGACAAGTTCTCCCAAAAGAGACCTTTAACTGTCCTACATTTGTCCCCCTCCATTTGGAGTGTTATTTCATATAACTTATGTGGGACACTTACCCTAGTATCAGGTGTTTCTACCGTGATATAATCATTCAAGTCCGCTGTCACCAGAAATTCCATCAGGTTCTGGCGAGCTATTGTTACTTCTGCCGCACTGTCTAGCATCGTCAGAGTCCATTCCCCGTTCAGTAGTCGAGTCCTCAGGATTCTGGGCATGTCTGATCTTTAGACCTGCAACCTTCTTCTTTTTGAACTGTGGCTTTTGCTTTGGTTTCTCTTCTTTTTTAGAAGTGTAATCTTGAGCGTGCTGTTTGTCTCTGGACTTTGTACGCTCTTCTTGTCTGTCTGACCGTCCTTCCCTCTCGGAGTTTTTCGATCAACCCTGAAAGGAACGAGAGGAACGTGTATCAGTATCCAGATACCTGTCAGGTTTCCTAATATTATCCCTATTCCTAAGGTTATACCTCTTTTTCGGAGGGCTCCTGTGGAGGAGATCTACCTCTGGATTGAGATCTGTTTCCTTTAAAGTTTTGTTGTTTTTTATTGTCCCACTTCATCTTTGTTGAAGCAGGTGTCTGCTTAGAAGTGTCCTTTTTAGGACTGCCCATCAGTTGTGGTTTTAAAGCTTTCCCACCCAAACTGTCTTTGCCTAATTCTGCATATGCAGTTTCAATTATTTTTGGCAGTTCATGTTCTTGTTCTAAAGGACTGAACTCCCTTAGGCGTTGGCGGATAGCCACTGAAGCTGCTTCCCCTTTAATATTAGCTAATATTATACCTGATACCTGGGCATAGTTACCTAGTAACTTCATCCCTAAGTTCAGAGCAGGCTCTGCTCTGTACTCGTTTTGTTTTTATCTCAGGGCGTCTGGTACTACTGCTAATGATGAGATACCATGAGTTCTGGTATAAATGGCAGCAAAGACTATACCCCAAGTGGTACAATCCTCTATTTGTGGAGTTATCCCCATGGGCAAGCAGATTGTTAGCATTCTGTGTTTTTCTTACGGGGTAGTATTCGGGAATACTGCCTCTAGCTGTGTTATTTTCTGAGCCACCCAGAATGGCATTTGTTCACGTTTTTTGGGCATTTTACCCATCACCGCGTGAAATGTTTGTGGTGTGATTTTAGCTGCTGTACTCTGAACTTGAGTTTCACTTGTTGCAACTATTGCTGGTTGGACTGTAAGTGTCCTCATGACTAATTGCGTCAAGTTTCTGTAGATTTTTATTAATTCTTTGTGTTGTATGAGTAAGTCTCCTAGTGGCATTGTTTCAATGTCAGGATGTGGTGTGTAGGCCGCTAATATTGGCCATGTTGCTCCTTCTCTTCCGAGCGGGCCGAGTCTCACTCTTCTTCTTATATGGGGTAGGGCGCCTTTAAACCAGTATAAGTGTTCCTGGTATGTGAGCGGAACCTCAATGTCCTCAAACGGACAATATTCCGCTGGTGCATCTCCTTCTATGTAGGAGTGAAATGTTTTTGTTCTTGCATTTGCTGCTGGGAATGTAACCCACAAATAAAATACTTCTGTTCTTTATGATTCGTGTGCCTCAATCACGAAAGCTACTATGCCACCCCTGGCTGTTACACCATACGCAAGTTATTTCAGGGTGACTGTATTTCTAAGATTTTCTGCAATCGGAATTGCATTTGCATTTTCTTCTTCATCTGAGAGGTGCAAACTATGCACAACTCCTTCCGTGTGTTCCACGCTTTCTGTCATTTTTTAGAGGAAGAAGTATCTCAAGGAAACTAAGATAAGGTGTTTTGCACAACACTGTGTCCTTCAAGCTTGATTAACCAACAGCCAATAAATTGGATTTTTGCCTACTCAGCTGTGGCGGAGTTTTGTGCCCACCCACTCCAGACGTCTCTGGTGTTTTGTGAGTAGGGGTCTCTGAGAATAGCACGACTGAACTACTCAGATTCTACTATTAAATAAGTACCCAACCAATGTTGGGTGCCATGTTGTGTAGTTCCTATATAACCTATACACGTGCGCGTTTGGATAACATAAACTGTGGGATTGGTGGCAGACTGATTCCGTGCACCCCCACCGGATACGTTAGCCTATCTGTATTAGCTAGCTCACAGTGCCACTATAATCTCCTCTTACCAAGGAGAGAATAAATTCTGGCAACCTCAGAACATGACAACCCTGATCCCTCAGAATCGTGGAAACAATATACTACCTTTCGCTCAGTCACTCGTGCTTACTTAGTTTGTCTCAGAGAGATACACAGAATAGACAGGCTGGGCGTTTTTAATAAGAATTTATTGAACAGGTGTTATTCTAGTGTAGAATAAATGAGCTGCAACAACCATTAGACAGTAGCAGAGATATATGATTAGAAGTACTAGGAAGGTAAAGGGATGGTATAGTTCTACCATCTTGCAGAAATCATGAATATATACAAGTACATAAAACACATGATAAAAAGTGCGTACTCCTACGATGCCTCCATAACTACATGTACCTAAATGTACCTAGCATCTATGAAGGTGTTATGCCAAGAATCCCTCTAGGATCTAGTCAACCCCATTACCTGAGAATGAGAGAATATGGGACCCCGTCCTGGTCTCGAGTTGGACACCCCGCGAGGGATGTTAGACCACTGCAAGCTGGAGTGTCTACATGTAGGAACCTCAGCGTCTCTGGTCAGTGTGTCTGCCGGGAAGTATCGGTCTCCTCTGTCCTTCTAAGCAAGATGTGATGTAAATATACCCATAGGTCTCCCCAGGGGTCCTACCTTGCTGTGTTACTGTGTCGGCCTAAAGGATGACGTTGGGCCTGAACTTTATACAGAGATATTATACAGGCGATGTTCGTCCTGCTGTTAGTCCTGCTGTGCTTCCAAGAAGCCTCATGCATAATGTATGAGATTCGAACTAGGGGGAAACCCGCATTCTGAATGCAGTGTCGTATCTAGGTAAAAGGTCAGTCCCTAAGAACTGTTGTGTATGTAATGTAGGGAAGAATATAGGTGAAAGGTTGCAATGTTACCTGCGCCTATATAGGGTACCTATATGGAATATAACACCCACTCCTCTTCCGACTGGACGACATATGTAACTTATTACCGTACTACTAGCCTAACTAGATATTGGTACGCACAAAGTTTAAAAAACATCTGTGTAGCTAAAAATGTTTAAAACTTCTAAAAAATTTCTAAAAATCTTAAAACAGTCTAAAATAATTTCGCAAGCCATAGCTCTAAAGTGTCCTTAGTTATAGTCCGAAGCACTATAAGCATTAGAAAGCCATGTATGCCCAATAAATGAAAGGAATGTCAATTTTTGTTTTAAGTTCCAAATTTGAGCTTGTTTTTTAAAAAAGGGCATATTTCTTCCAGCACACGACGAGCCAAATGAGTCAAATGTTTATGTGTCCTGGCTGGTAGATGCAACATTTTCGTTGCTTGCTTCCGCAGTAGACGGCCCCTGTAGCACCTCGCAGAGTACGTCAATTGAGCACAGATGATGTTCCACACTGTCCGCAGCCAGTGCTGGGGCAGCCTGTGCGCCGTCCAAAGCCTGGGTGTCAGAGGAGGAGCCGGTGTCCATACCAACAGGTGCTGTTACTACCTGTGGGCCATCAATATCGGAATAAGCTAAGGACACTGCAGAACATGGGCCGTTATCGGGTCCAGTAAAGTATTCACGTCCGGTTGCGCACATGATGGGAGTGTCAAACAAAAGTCTCACACGCATTATTCTCCGCAAAACAGGCATCGGAGGACAGGTAAGATGCAGTCCATCCAGACTGGTCGAAATGACAAGAACCAAGATGCAATTAGTTCTCTTAGGCGAGGCATGCCCAGACGTTGTACCATGCGGTTACGGTATTTACGCTCCAGGAGTGCTCTTTCCATCTCCTTGGTGACTGGGACGTCCATTGCGTAGCAAATATAAAACAATCAGGATACCTGCTACTAGAAACAGGATGAGCGGAAGTCCTCCAAAGATGCTTCCGAGTACGGAGTGTATGAAGTTTGGTATAACTCCAAGTACCGTCTGAAAGGTGCTCAGAAGTCCAGAACCAATGGTCTTAAATAGATGGACAATGCCTGTCATATCAGACATGTTAAAGATATGATTTACCATTTTTGCAAAATGGAAACAGCAGTTTGTATTTATAAGTGCCTGTATCTCTGCCGAAGGCCTTGCGATCTGGAGATTAAAAGTCTCTCGAGCGGAGGTTAAGGGCACAGACTTCTGTAAAAGCATGGCTTTCATTCTGCTTAGCGTATCAAACCGTATTAAAGAAACATTCAGTGAAGGCCATAACAGCGCCTCCCTAACTGTATGTGTCGGTGGAAACAATACTTGCATACAACAAGTAACCCTGGAGCTCACGGTTACCAGATATGCGATGCCCGGGAGCATTCCGCTGCAGCCTTGACTGTTCAGCATCAAGCAACGCCCATTTGAAAGTAGCTCGAATGCTGGAGTAATCACTGCAGCTGGGGCACCCCTCAAATGGCAGGACAGGTTCGCTACAGAACCATTACAAGCCCCGTGCAGCATTATATCCTGGCATATAAGGTATCCACTTAAAGCGTTCTCACAGTTTGTACCGCTTAGAAACACTTCTCGATCCTCACTCAGGCATCGAAATCTGTATGGTAATACCCATGATTCCTTAATGTATTCCTTACCCATTTCTTTATATCTGCCTGCCTGCTTTTGTTCAAGGCAATACTGAAACTGAAAAGTAGTGACCGGTAGAATTATGTGGCCATGGATTAGCCATTCTGTGGATGGTAATTCTGCCAATGTAAATGCTAATCTATCCAGTTTTTTGATACGCAACATTGTATATTTTGCTCCCCTTTGTGCCATTTCTATCTGTTTATCTGTTAGATTGTATTCCGAAAACAGAAACGTACTGTTGATATAACACCAAGGCACGTAGCCTGCATGCAAAGATTACCGCTTCCAGCTTAATAACATAATAGAACGTAATGAGATTGCCCGTGTTGTAATATGGCCAAATCTTGTTCTAGTATGTCTATCGCAGAAGATACAATGTTGCCTAAGGAATATATCCTGGAGGTCAATGTAGTTAACCCATTGTCTACCACTGCTAGAGATTTTTCTAGATTTATACGGTCTATTTCACGTAACCTCTGTGCGGACTCTTGTAGGGATATTTTCCATATTTCATTGTAGACAGCATAATAGAAACGTTTCTGACGTGGCTTCCTGAGACCTAGTAAAAAATCCCTGAAATCTACATCTTGTGACAGTAAGGATAAGTGTTGTTTCACCTTTGTGAGTGTTGAGGTTTTTAGCCAATCAAGGCACAACTTCCCAACACTGTATGATGTCACTACCCCTGGATGTTCTCTCTGTACATAACGCGCAGATCCTGTATAGGTTATATAGGAACTACACGACAACTATAAAGTATCGGCCACATAGTGTGGTTCGATTAGGTCAATTGAGACGAATCTTTTCTCCTTTTTTCTGGCATAAGGCGGTAGAAGCACAGTTCTTGTTCCTTCAACTGCTAGGACCTGTACAGGCTTTCTGTAAGATGGCCCAAATTCTTTCTTGTCCGCTATTTTCTCTCTGACCAGATCCCCGACTTTTGGGATCCAGACAGGTCTTGCCATGACTGATTTGACTTCCCCAGTGGCGGTCTGCTTCATATGGACATTACTTTGTTGTGTCCTGGACTCATTTAGATCCTGCAAAACAGCCAAACGATCATGGATGTCAAAAGGCTTTTCATCCGCCACTGCGCCTTCACAATCAAGATCAGGTACCCACATTCTTGCCCCAAATAGGACCTCATATGGAGTGACCCCCCCTAGAGAATCTTGGCACATTGTTCAATGCTCTCTGAACTCCATACAAATGCTTCACCCAACTTTCACCCGTGCCTAATACTCTAGCTGTTAAAGACTGCTTTAAGTCTCGGTTTTTCCTCTCCACGACCGAATTTCCCTTTTGATGGTACGGAGAGGAGTATCGCAATGCTACACCCAATAATCGCATGGCCTCCTTGTAAGCCCGAGAGCTAAACGCAGGGCCCTGGTCAGAATGTAATGTGCCAATTGCGAATGTCTCTATAAAGACTCACAGATCTTTTATAACCGTTCGAGCGTCAGCCGAGCATTTGTGCCACACCCATAGGAATCTTGAGCAGGAATCCACTGCAACCATGATATAGCTGTAAGCCCCATCTCTTTGTAAGGGGCCGCAGTGGTCCAAGTAAACACACGCTAGTGGTTTGTCAGATATAAATAATGGTGTCTGTGCTGTATGTGTTACGGTGGAACCTTTCATCTGCTGGCAGATGTCCCATTTCAATAATAATAATAATACTGCCATTTGTAAAGCGCGAACAGCTACCTCCGAAGAGGTGTCCCGGCGCTATAGCAACAGGTGGCGCGCAAAAAAAAGCATGCAGAGTTCAGAGAGTCCGGGAGATTAATCTTGATTAAAAAGCCATGTTTTAGCTGCTTTCCTAAATTGTGTTTCCGAGGTAATCTGGCGCAGGGCGTTGGGCAAGGCGTTCCAAATCATGGAGGCCCTGAGCGTGAAAGATCTGCCGCCCATCCGTGCTTTGCTGACTCGGGGGGTACATAGCAGGTACTGAGAACTAGACCTGAGTGGCCGAGACTGCTTGTACGCACCTAGCCTCAGCTTCAAATAACTGGGGCAAGTTCCATAGAATGCCCGAAAGGCTAGGGTTAAGGCCTTGAATTTAATTCTGTTAGCGACCGGCAACCATTGCAATTCTTTGAGATGCGGAGAGATATTCTGTCTAAATGGAACACGTTTGATCAGTCTCGCAGCCGCATTCTGGACCATTTGCAATTTCTTTATCTGGTATGCCGGTAGGCCCAGATAAATGCCGTTCGCGTAATCCAAGCGGGAAGTTACTTGGCATGGACAAAGACTCGCCGACAGTTTTCTGGCAAAAGGTGTATGACTTTTCGCAGGTTTCTCAGCCTGCTAAAGCAAACACCTGTCACCTGCTGAATTTGGGCCGAAAAAGATAAGTCCGCCTGCCATTTTACTCCCAAATGTTTTGCACACCCTGCAGGGGCGGGAGGACAGCCCATTTCCTCCTGCCACCAGAGGTCTGCAGGGTGGGGGCTGATTTTTACCAAAAAACAACACCTCCGTTTTGTCTGCATTCAGCTTGAGTTTGTTGTTATTCATCCATTGAGCTATATCTTTTAAGCAACTCTTAAAGTTCTCAAAAGAATCACTCGACAGATCTTTAAAGGAAATACCAACTGGGTATCGTCGGCGTAGGAGATCGCCTTCACCCCCCAGTTGGCAATCAGCGAGAACAGAGGGGCCAGATAAATGTTAAAAAGCAGTGGGCTCAAGGCCTACCCCTGTGGAACCCCACACCATAAGTGCTTGCGATTGGACTGATGCGGTTGAAGCGCCACCCTCTGCGTGCGCTTATGGAGGAAAGATTTTAGCCACTCCAGGACTGTGCCCTCTATCCCCATGTCCGAGAGGCGCTGGACCAGTATGGAATGGTCCACCGTATCAAAAGCGGCTGAAAGATCCAGGAGTACCAGCATTGCTGATGCCCCTGAATCCAGCGCCATCTTGACTGAATCCGCCACCTCTATCAGCGCTGTCTCTGTACTGAAACCAGCGCGGAAGCCAGATTGGGTGTCATGCAGGATACCATGGCTCTCGATAAAATTAGTCAGTTGTCTCTGCACCATCTTTTCAAGCATCTTAGCTGGTGCAGGCAGCAGCGAAATCGGTCTGTAGTTATTCAGTTCGCCTGCATCAACATTGGGTTTTTTCTTGAGGGGGAGGAGAGTGGCGTGCTTCCATAAATCAGGAAAGATGCCGGTAGTGAGTGAGGTGTTCCATATTTCAGACAGCACCTGGATGGAGGAGTTAGCCAGCTCTTTCCACAATTTCGGTGGGCAAGGGTCCTCCGGTGAGCCTGACTTACAGCCCTGGATCGCCGCCAGTGCCTCCTTCTGTGCGATCTGAGTGAATTCTGAGAAGGAAGACCTAGGTACTTTCCTTATCATTGTGTCTGATTTGACCGTTTCAACTATTGCCGAAAAGGAGTTGTAGACCTTACCGATTTTGTTGTAAAAAAAATCCAAGATTTTCTCGCATATTGCCACCGAAGGTTGTGCGTCAGTCATCAACTCGCGCGGTTTGAGGAAAGCCTTTACAACCTTAAAAACCGCCTTGCCAGGTTTATTGGCGTTCTCAATACATTTAGCTATATAATCTCTCCTAGCTTCCTTCATTAATTTATGCATTTCTTTAAGCGATTTTTTATATATTGTTTTTGCTGTGCTATCATAGTCCACTCTCCACTGTCTCTCAAGGCGCTTGCATCTGCTTTTCGTAGTCCTTAGCAACTCCGAAAACCAAGGAGCAGAAGGTGATTTCCTAAAGGATTTCATGATTTTTGCTGGAGCAGTGGATTCTACTGCATCCGCAATCCAATTATGAAGGGTCGCGGAGTCTGCATTAGGGTCCTTGGAAAGTGCAGGTTGGCTGGCCAGCAGTACAGGGCCTAAAAATTCCTCTGTCAGCTTCTTCCAATTTCTTTTTACGAAATATCGAGAGCTATCCGGTAAATGGGGTTTGGCCAAGTTAAAGGAGAAAGGCACTAGGTAATGGTCAGACAACACCAGCTGGTGCGGGGCTTTGATTTTCAAAGATGGGATATTGGGAAAAACCAGATCCAGGGTATGCCCCGCTTTGTGGGTGGGGTGTTTAACGAGTTGAGGTAAATTGGCTCCTTCAAGAGAGGAAACTACCTGCATGGCTTGCGCGCAGGAGGGGTCATTAACGTGTAGATTAAAGTCCCCAAGTACTGTAAAATTGGAGAATAAAAGAGATTTCTGCGCAATATAATTGCAAAGTTCAAGGTGAATATTTGGCAGGCAGTCAGGAGGTCTATATATTAACAAGCCTGCGAAGGAGGTCGTAGGGTTAGTCTTAATACAAAAATTAAGGCCTTCAATCACATCCTTATTCTCTAATGCTGAGCAAGCTATCTCCCAGGCATCCTTTAAAATAATCGCTACTCCTCCTCCTCTTTTTTCTCCTTCCCTATTCGCGCAGCATATTTTAAAACCAGATGGAATAGCAAGTGCCACAGCTGAAAGAGTATCATCCTTCAACCAGGTTTCTGTCAAAAACATGATCTCATACTCTATCTCTGCCAAAAGTAACCATAAATCCTCCACATGCTTTGGCAGGGATCTGCAGTTAATTAGGCATGCCCTAATCTGTTCAACTGGCACACTTTGCTCTCAAGACGTAGTCTTTAGTCTGCTATGTAAACCCAGGCCACCAATAGCGTTGTTTCAATAAAGAAACAGTCGCCATAACTCCTGCATGTGCAGAACCTATACTTTCATGTGCTGCTAGAATTAAACCTAACCTACGATCCATGTTTGGAATTACTCTATCCCCCACTCCAGGAATCTGAGCAAATGGAATGTTATTGGCATCTAACTTGTAAGAATACTTGAGTGGAAACCTTTTTGGTACTGCTCCGCTGTTTTTTCGACAAGCAATGACAGCCACCATAATCTCACCGTCTATTCTCGTTTTAGAACGAGTGATTGCAGCTACGGAAGCCGTGCATACAGCCCCCTTTGCGGCTTCATCAGCCAATGAATTCCCTTCAACTTGAATGCCATCACGCTGATGACTCAGTGTATGTATCACGTGAGCTCTCGGTAGTTCGGTTTTCAACTCCACTACCTGTTCCCATAGCATTTTATGCTTAATTGTGCCACCTTTTGCATCTTTGTACCCGTTTTGAATCCAGTACTGCAAATATTCATTATATGACTGTACACAGTAAAATGAATCGTACACAATTAGTGTGGGGAATTCCTGATCCGTATTTACTAGTGCCAGTATCAAGGTTTTTAACTCTGCCAGCTGTGCCGTGCAGTCCCCTAGAGACTGCGTTTTTGTGCAACTTGGGTGGAACTTTCCATCCCGCATGCGACCTTTAACGATTGCACATGCCGCGCTATATTGTTGCTTACTTCCTATGGCCGGTTGAGCTGATCCCTCAGTGTAAATTATATATTCATACTGATCTAGAGGCATTATTTCGTTTGGTAGAGGATATTGTTGTTCGTATTGCAGAAATGCTTGTGTCTTTAAATTTGGGTCGTACCTGTATTCCACATCTGTTGCAGTGAAAGAATTAGCCCATTCTATCCACTTTGGATGATAGGCTTTAGCGTTAGGAACGCTTGCCTTTGTCGCAGCCTCTAAGGCTGGAACCGGAGTCACTACTATTATTCGTTTCCTCTGAGCCAGTGCTCTTTCTCTCACTACAGCAGTCTGTACTACAGATAGAATCTTTTCTGTAGATGCGAAGCACATCTCAGCATTTGTGTACAAATGTGATTTGTATGCTATTGGTACTGTTTCACCTTCATTATATGTTAGATAGGTGTACCCAGATTGACCCGCAACTATACGGATCACCAGGTTGCGTACGTTTACGCGTGTCTGTAAATGTTTGGAAGCTATCATGTCAGCTTCTAAGGAACGAAGGATATCTGTGTGTTCCTGCATCCATTGTCTTTCTGAAAAATCAGGTTTTATTAAATCGTAGAAAGGTTTTACTCTTTCCGCGTAATCCAAAATGTATGTTCTGCCAAAGTTCAGGAATCCCAGGATTGATTGTAAGTTTTTCAATGATTTTGTGGAGGTTGGAATAGCGCACATTTTTCTAAAAATTGGCTGCCAGACTTTTCCCTTCACTTGAAAGCTCATATCCTAAAAACAGGACACTGAGGTGGGCAATTTTTAATTTTTTAAAGTTGAATTTGTAGCCCTCAGATGCAAATTCCCAAATTATGGTATTCACTCTGTTCAAGTGCTCCTCTAGGTCATCGTCTGTTAGATAAATATCATCCACATAGGACAATGCCTCTTCATCCAAATTTTGAAGTAACTCAGTTACTCTAGCCGAAAAACAACCCCGGGCTGTTCTTATACCCCTGAGGGAGTCGGCAAAATGGACGCTAGGACCATAGCGCTGAGAATGCTGTTAGATACCTGCTTTCAGGAGCTATATTTTGGTTGAAAAATCCATTTGAGATATCAAGTGTCGTTTTACATTTTTTCCGCACAATGTTATTCATTAATGCAGCACTGTGTGCATTTTGGACTGCAAATGTCTTAGTGCAAGTGTTTAAATGTCAATAATCTAAAACTAAACGATATGAATTGTCAGGGTTCATGACTGGAAACAAAGGATTATTCATCGATGAGGTGCAATTTTTGATCACCCCTTGGTATTCAAGTTGATCTAAGATCTCCCTGACCTGTTTCTTAGCTTCTTGCTTTATTGGATACTGCCTCTGTGCAGTTGGAGTATTTTTTAAAGGAATTATGTGGTGGGTTGAATCCTCATCCCATCCAACATGGTTTTTGTATAATGCAGGCGCTTGGGCTACCGCCCACTCCTGCGCATATGTGTGTTGTAGGTGTCTGGGAATATGGTGTGAGAATGCTGGTAAAATTACCGTTTCTCCTTTAGGGCAATCCATGACGAATGCTGGCGGCCAATCTTGTTCAGCTAATAAAATATCATAGCCAAACGACAACTTCTCCCAAAAGAGACCTTTAACTGTCCTACATTTGTCCCCCTCCATTTGGAGTGTTATTTCATATAACTTATGTGGGACACTTACCCTAGTATCAGGTGTTTCTACCGTGATATAATCATTCAAGTCCGCTGTCACCAGAAATTCCATCAGGTTCTGGCGAGCTATTGTTACTTCTGCCGCACTGTCTAGCATCGTCAGAGCCTATTCCCCGTTCAGTAGTTGAGTCCTCAGGATTCTGGGCATGTCTGATCTTTAGACCTGCAACCTTCTTCTTTTTGAACCGTGGCTTTTGCTTTGGTTTCTCTTCTTTTTTAGAAGTGTAATCTTGAGCGTGCTGCTTGTCTCTGGACTTTGTACGCTCTTCTTGTCTATCTGACCGTCCTTCCCTCTCTGAGTTTTTCGATGAACCCTGAAAGGAACGAGAGGAACGTGTATCAGTATCCTGACACCTGTCAGGTTTCCTAATATTATCCCTATTCCTAAGGTTATACCTCTTTTCGGAGGGCTTCTGTGGAAGAGATCTACCTCTGGATTGAGATCTGTTTCCTTTTTAGTTTTGTTGTTTTTTATTGTCCCACTTCTTCTTTGTTGAAGCAGGTGTCTGCTTAGAAGTGTCCTTTTCAGGACTGCCCATCAGTTGTGGTTTTAAAGCTTTCCCGCCCAAACTGTCTCTGCCTAATTCTGCATATGCAGTTTCAACTATTTTTGGTAGTTTGTGTTCTTGTTCTAAAGGACTGAACTCCCTTAGGCGTTGGCGGATAGCCACTGAAGCTGCTTCCCCTTTAATATTAGCTAATATTATGACTGATACCTGGGCATTGTTACCGAGTAATTTCATCCCTAAGTTCAGAGCAGGCTCTGCTCTGTACCCGTTTAGTATTTGTCTCAATACGTCTGGTACTACGGCTAATGATGGGATACCATGAGTTCTGGTATAAATGGCAGCAAAGACTGTACCCCAAGTGGTACAATCCTCTATTTGTGGCGTTATCCCCATGGGCAAGCAGATTGTTAGAATTCTGTGTTTTTCATACGGGGTAGTATTCAGGAATACTGCCTCTAGCTGTGTTATTTTCTGAGCCACCCAGAATGGCATTTGTTCACGTTTTGTGGGAATTGTACCCATCACCGCGTGTAATGTTTGTGGTGTGATTTTAGTTGCTGTACTCTGAACTTGAGTTCAACTTGTTGCAACTATTGCTGGTTGAACTGTGAGTGTCCTCATGACTAATTGCGTCAAGTTTCTGTAGATTTTTATTAATTCTTTGTGTTGTATGAGTAAGTCTCCTGGTGGCATTGTTTCAATGTCAGGATGTGGTGTGTAGGCCGCTAATATTGGCCATGTTGCCCCTTCTCTTCCGAGCGGGCCGAGTCTCACTCTTCTTCTTATATGGGGTAGGGCGCCTTTAAACCAGTATAAGTGTTCCTGGTATGTGAGTGGAACCTCAATGTCCTCAAACGGACAATATTCCGCTGGTGCATCTCCTTCTATGTAGGAGTGAAATGTTTTTGTTCTTGCATTTGCTGCTGGGAATGTAACCCACGAATAAAATACCTCTGTTCTATATGATTCGTGTGCCTCAATCCCGAAAGCTACCTTGCCACCCCTGGCTGTTACACCATGCGCAAGTAGTTTCAGGGTGACTGTATTTCTAAGATTTTCTGCAATCGGAATTGCATCTGCATTTTCTTCTTCATCTGAGAGGTGCAAACTATGCACAACTCCTTCCGTGTGTTCCACGCTTTCTGTCATTTTTTAGAGGAAGAAGTATCTCAAGGAAACTAAGATAAGGTGTTTTGCACAATTTTATGAACACTGTGTCCTTCAAGCTTGATTAACCAACAGCCAATAAATAGGATTTTTGCCTACTCAGCTGTGGCGGAGTTTTGTGCCCAACCACTCCAGACGTCTCTGGTGTTTTGTGAGTAGGGGTCTCAGAGAATAGCACGACTGAACTACTCAGATTCTACTGTTAAATAAGTACCCAACCAACATTGGGCGCCATGTCGTGTAGTTCCTATATAACCTATACAGGATCTGCGCGTTTGGATAACATAAAATGTGGGATTGGTGGCAGACTGATTCCATGCACCCCCACCGGATACATTAACCTATCTGTATTAGCTAGCTCACAGTGCCACTATAATCTCCTCTTACCAAGGAGAGAATAGATTCTGGCAACCTCAGAACATGACAACCCTGATCCCTCAGAATCGTGGAAACAATATACTACCTTTCGCTCAGTCACTCGTGCTTACTTAGTTTGTCTCAGAGAGATACACAGAATAAACAGGCTGGGCGTTTTCAATAAGAATTTATTGAACAGTTGTAATAATAGTGTAGAGTAGATGAGCTGCAACAACCATTAGACAGTAGCAGAGATATATGATTAGAAGTACTAGGAAGGTAAAGGGATGGTATAGTTCTACCATCTTGCAGAAATCATGAATATATACAAATACATAAAACACATGATAAAAAGTGCGTACTCCTACGATGCCTCCCTAAATAGATGTACCTAAATGTACCTAGCATCTATGTAGGTGTTATGCCAAGAATCCCTCTAGGATCTAGTCAACCCCATTACCTGAGAATGAGAGAATATGGGACCCCGTCCTGGTCTCGAGTTGGACACCCCGCGAGGGATGTTAGACCACTGCGAGCTGGAGTGTCTGCATGCAGGAACCTCAGCGTCTCTGGTCAGTGTGTCTGCCGGGAAGTCTCGGTCTCCTCTGTCCTTCTAAGCAAGATGTGATGTATATATACCCATAGGTCTCCCCCGGGGTCCTACCTTGCTGTGTTAATGTGTTGGCCTAAAGGATGACGTTGGGCCTGAACTTTATACAGAGATATTATACAGGAGATGTTCGTCCTGCTGTTAGTCCTGCTGTGCTTCCAAGAAGCCTCATGCATAATGTATGAGATTCGAACTAGGGGGAAACCCGCGTTCTGAATGCAGTGTCGTATCTAGGTAAAAGGTCAGTCCCTAAGAACCGTTGTGTATGTAATGTAGGGAAGAATATAGGTGAAAGGTTGCAATGTTACCTGCGCCTATATAGGGTACCTATATGGAATATAACACTGAGGGGCCGATTCCGATTCGGGTTGGACAGCTCAAAAAGAGCCGTCCGGACGCTTACCTCCCGACTGACTCGTCCCGGGAGCCGGTCAGTCCTGCCGATCAAGTACGATGCGTGCATGTGCCGAAAACTCGACCGACACGAACTCGCCAAATAAATACTCAATTCTCCCTACGACCCGGTCCCGTAAACGCAGAATCGACTCGCACGGGGGCTATGTCAGAGCTGTTTCCGGCCGGACAAGTACGATGCGCACTTCCTATGCGCCGAGCGAGTCGACACGTACGGCACGTCACAGCATCCGGAGAAGCTGCATGAAAGGAACGATTCGCGCCACAACACGATCCCCGGACACGAGACGTACAAGCCTACAACTGGGACGAAACGAACCAACGACCAGTGCAGACGAGACGGTGTCGACATGAATCCCATCGCACAGGTCATACCGATCCTCTACATCCATGGACTGATCCGGAACAGACGCCAACGACGGAGACGGTAAGAGACACCCCCCCAAACAAACAGCCAACACGTACCAGTAAACCTGTGACAAACACCCAGGCCCCCCCTTGCCCATCACCCCCACCCATAGGGGGCCTCTTGCCTCTCACCACTCACACCCCCACCCATAGGGTGCCTCTTGGCTGGGACTACTCTCACCCCCACCCATAGTGGGCCTCTTGGCTGGGACTACTCACACCCCCACCCATAGGGGGCCTCTTGCCTGTCACCACTCACACCCCCACCCATAGGGGGCCTCTTGGCTGGGACTACTCTCACCCCCACCCATAGTGGGCCTCTTGGCTGGGACTACTCACACCCCCACCCATAGGGGGCCTCTTGCCTGTCACCACTCACACCCCCACCCATAGGGGGCCTCTTGGCTGGGACTACTCTCACCCCCACCCATAGGGGGCCTCTTGCCTGTCACCACTCACACCCCCACCCATAGGGGGCCTCTTGGCTGGGACTACTCTCACCCCCACCCATAGGGGGCCTCTTGCCTGTCACCACTCACACCCCCACCCATAGTGGGCCTCTTGGCTGGGACTACTCACACCCCCACCCATAGGGGGCCTCTTGCCTGTCACCACTCACACCCCCACCCATAGGGGGCCTCTTGGCTGGGACTACTCTCACCCCCACCCATAGGGGGCCTCTTGCCTGTCACCACTCACACCCCCACCCATAGTGGGCCTCTTGGCTGGGACTACTCTCACCCCCACCCATAGGGGGCCTCTTGCCTGTCACCACTCACACCCCCACCCATAGGGGGCCTCTTGGCTGGGACTACTCTCACCCCCACCCATAGGGGGCCTCTTGCCTGTCACCACTCACACCCCCACCCATAGGGGGCCTCTTGGCTGGGACTACTCTCACCCCCACCCATAGGGGGCCTCTTGCCTGTCACCACTCACACCCCCACCCATAGTGGGCCTCTTGGGTGGGACTACTCTCACCCCCACCCATAGGGGGCCTCTTGCCTGTCACCACTCACACCCCCACCCTTAGGGGGCCTCTTGCCTGTCACCACCACCAATAGTGAACTGTGTGAGTACCACTACCAATGCCCACACACATAGGATGGGTGATGTTTCACACATACCCCATACCCCAACATAAGGACTACAAACCAAAGGATATCCACAACAACCTCATGACTACAACATGTAGTCTGTGTACAATACCCACCACAGTGAACATGACCATGTACACACAATGTAACTCACAACACGTGTCTGCAATACCATAGTGTGGCTAACACAAGCCAAGCCTCACATGAGCACTGCAGTAATGGCCTCAACACCCATCACTTGAGTGTACAAAAGGTAACTGTGTGGTACTAAACAGCACCATATGTAGAGCACTGTGCCAATGGGGTCTCAACCCCCATCAGCACAGTGACATGAAGGTAAGTGTGGGGATCACACATGCAGCATATGTAGAGCACTGTGCCAATGGGGTCTCAACCCCCATCAGCACAGTGACATGAAGAGTAAGTGTGGGGATCACACATGCAGCATATGTAGAGCACTGTGCCAATGGGGTCTCAACCCCCATCAGCACAGTGACATGAAGGTAAGTGTGGGGATCACACATGCAGCATATGTAGAGCACTGTGCTAATGGGGTCTCAACCCCCATCAGCACAGTGACATGAAGGTAAGTGTGGGGATCACACATGCAGCATATGTAGAGCACTGTGCTAATGGGGTCTCAACCCCCATCAGCACAGTGACATGAAGGTAAGTGTGGGGATCACACATGCAGCATATGTAGAGCACTGTGCAAATGGGGTCTCAACCCCCATCAGCACAGTGACATGAGGGGACTCCACTCCTGTGGAAGGAAAGCTGTGCCATATGTTGTCCATGCAGGCCACCAGCATGTCAGCAGTATACTTTGTCACACAGCTAACATATACCACACATTGGTGGCCCTGGTAACAGCAGCCTGGGCACGGGAGGGTCCCCTGAGTCAACTGCACAGAGTCAACACACATGTAGATGAAGTAGCACTGAGGACACAGATGAGTCCATCCACATAGATGCATACACTTGCATGTCCATTGGAGATGGCCACAGAGTCAGTGAAATGGCCCAATTGAACCATGCCAAGGCCAACAGGTGTGCATGTGTGTAAGACACTGATGAGACATTGCTAACAAAAGATAGATAACACATTTCCAAAGACCATAATCATGACCCCGTCAGATTGCTGCAAAGGATGACATGGATACACACCCCAACAGGACATACCCCCATGGCCCACATGGTCTCCAGCACAGTGACACTACATTTCCCAGCCATGGAATACACCATCACTGGAGCAAGGGCATGTCAAGTATCAACAACATCATGTACATCTGAAGCAAAACCACTAGTGAACAAAAAGGAGCTTTTATTCAGCCGAGTTATTTGTGAAATGGAAAATCAAGAAGAAAAACATGAAGGCCTATGGCCAGTCCATAAACAGACCCAACAGGGTCAAGTGTCCAAATGCCACATTTGGCTTGCCTGCACTGCCAACGGAAGGGGACATACCCCTGGGAGGGGCATACATAGAGGCCAGCCAGGCACCGCAGGTACAGGATCATGGGTCTACAGAAACAGGCAGGGAAGGGCTGGTTGGTGCAGGAGCGGCAGCTGCAGCGGAGGAGTCTGACAGGGTGGGTGCCGGCACGACTGGGGGGCACAAGTCAGGAGCAGTGGGTGCCGGCACAACTGGGGGCACAAGTCAGGATCAGTGGGTGCCAGCACAACTGGGGGGCACAAGTCAGGAGCAGTGGGTGCCGGCACAACTGCAGTGGGCAGGTCAGAGGGAGTGGACACGGAACCCACTGCAGTGCCCAAGTCAGACCGGGAGGGCAGAGACTCCACTGCAGTGCCCATCCCCAGGGGAGCAGGAAGTGGATCCGGTGGTGTGGGCAGGACGGAGGGGAGGGCACGCCCTCCACAGCAGTGCCACACACAGGCTGAGTGGGGTGTGGGGTGCTGGAAGAGCAAGAGGCAGGGGGAAGGCCTGACCATCTTGGGGATGTGGTAGCGGTGGGTGGGTGAACCTGGGGCAGGGTGTGGTGGTGGGACCTGTGGAGTGGGAGCCTGGGGGATGGCGGGTGGAGACTGTCTGGTGGAGTGTTGGGCCGGTGGTGGGGTCTTGCTCTTCCGGGTGCGGGGGACCTGCGGCATGGGGTCTCAGCCTGCCTGCGCCTGGGGGAGGGTGTCTGGGGGCGAGGGACACCCCCCTCTGTGTGGCCGGACCCCCTCTTCCCCTTGTGTGCTGGTGTGGATGGATCAGTGGGGAAGAGTCCGAGGTCGACCAGGAAGAGCCTCTTTGCAGCTAGGGATGCAGTTGAGGCAGTGGAAGGGGCCGTGGAAGGGGCTGTGGAGGGTGAGGCATCGGAGGACTGCGGAGTGCCTGTGGATGCATGTGTGTGTGTGTCTGACCCATCCCCGGTGAGTGTATGTTCAGTCCCCTGAGTATGCGTGCGTGCATGTTTAGACTTTGGCTTGGGTGTGTGTGTAGTGCCTGGGTCTGTTGTGTGCAATGATGGTGCAGGTGTGTGTGTGAGTTGGACAGGTAGGGTGCTGGGAGATGGGGATGGGGCAGGGGCAGGAGGGGGGAGGGACTGCTGGAGGAGGGACACTGCAGCCATCAGTGAGGAGGCCATGCCCTGACTGGTCCTCTGTAGGGCAGACATGGATAATGACATGCCCTCCATGTACGACACCAGCTGGTTCAACAGACCCGTGTGCACATGGAAGACACGCAGCATGGATGACTGCCCCACATGGATCTGCCGCAGCAGGTCGACAGACTCCTCACTCAGGGCTGCAGGGGACACCGGGTAGGGGGTGCGGTGCCTGACTGGAAGGAGACATGCCCATGAACACGGGCGCCTCCACGGACCTTAGATGTGGGAGCCATGGGGAGGGCAGTGATGGTGGGGGCGGGGACAACCTCAACAGGTGTTGGATGGTGGCTGCTGCCACCCGCCTCCACAAGGAAGTCCTCGTCACTGCTGCTGTGGTCCTCAGCTGCGGTGGTGTTTGCCGAGGAGCCCACAGACCCACTCCCCTCGCCCTCCGTGCCACTGGGTCTCTCCGACTCCTCAAATTCCGACCCAGTCTGGCTCTCTGGCTCCCCTGGTCCGTGGAGCGGTCTCCCTCTGTGTCCGTGTCTGTATCTGCACAGGGAAAATAGAATGAAAACACATTAGTCATCTGCACTGACCAAACACACCACAGAAAGTACAGCACATCAGTGGCCAAGTGCGGGCATCAATCAGTTGAACTTTGCTAGGAGTGCTCACACAGATTTGCATAGGCCAATGGTTAGTCTGAGAGTCGAGCATGGCATTCACATCCCTCCTGCCCTTGCACCCATCTGTCTTGCGCATGTAGGATCCCTACACCCCACTGCAGACACATGCACCACCTACCCATTACTTGACAAGACCTGAAAATACGTAGTGGTCTGTCAACATGCACACATCACATCTGCTGACAATGGACCTGTACATTTGCCTGGACGTAGGGATGGCCAGTGTTGCATCTGAGAGGCTGGGGCTGAGTACATGCACCAGACATCCTGATCCCCGCAAGTCCTGCATACCTTGGCACAATGGAGTGCATGTTGCACATGACACACTCCTGCTGGATCACCCCTAGGTAGTGTAGTCCCATGGCTCAGCCATGCCTGTGAGATCATACATCACAGTCTCCAGTCACAGGGGGCAGGGCAGCCCCACAACAACTGTCACCACTGTGTCACATTCCCAGGACATGGGGCCTGCAAACCTGTAGCTGACAACTACACATGACCATCCACAGTAACAACATCGTCTGGATTCTGATGTGCCCACCCCAGACCCATTGGACGCATGAGAGACATGGGACAGGGCACTCTGAAGCTGAGCAACTCGCACTCTGCTGTGAATGACACCCAGCTGCTGGAACTACCCAGTTGCAGGCACCATTGTGCACGGTCAAGTCATCACATCCATACATGTCACAGAGGTATTGTCTCACATGGGTACATCTCAGATTGCATGCTGACCCCAAACCCATGTACACACCAGTGGGCCTGACAACGGTGCCACAGCACAATGACACAGGGGCAGACACCTGAGGGAACTGGTCACCTGGCACAAAGTGCCAACCGAGACACAGGAGTGGGAGTACAGACTGTAGCATGCCCTGGACTAGCCATGACTGTCCTGCTCCACGTGGAACAGGTGATAGCCATGGAAAGTAGGCAGGTGGCTGTGCATGTGTGACACACTTGAGGTACATGCTCCAGAGGCCCCAACAGTTTACCCAACCAGCAGCATGGGTGTGTGCCGAATGCCTCAGGCACATGTGGTGAGCCCGAGCTGTCAATTGGCCACATGACAGGAGTACATGCAGATAAATACCAGGACCCTGGCATGTACTGTACAATGGTCCCACCCTTGAAGCACAACACTGAGTCCCCTGAAGCAATGCTGGCCCACATCCCATGCACCTTCACATGTAAGGGCACAGTTTCCACGTGACACTATGCCCAGACAGAAAAAGCAACACCTGGCAAACAGATGAGAAGGGGCAAGTCACCAGAGAGGGACATGGGTCCTGGATCAACTGAACAATGTACTGTTGAGGTGTTACCAGGCCAGAGGGGGCACATAGCATGTCAGACACAGCATACAGTGCAGTCATGTACTCACCCCCTCCTTGCTGCTGTCTGGCCTTCAGCTGCCCATCCAGGTCCGGGAAGACCACCGCCAGGATCCGGAGCATGTGGGGGTCAGGGTCCAGTGTCCGCCCCTCCTGCGTGGAGGCGACAGCTTCAGCTGGACCCGTGCGATCCTCCGGGTCCAGCCCCGAAGGTCCTGCCACCTCTTTTGGCAGTTGCGGATCCTGCGCCTGTAGACCCCCACGGATCTCACCGCCCGGACGATGCTCATCCAGATCTCATGCTTCTTCTGGGCAGCAACCTGTGAGGATGACAAAGTGCAGAGGACATTACTACACTGGCAACATATTAGTGCAACACACAGGCAGTCACACATGTGGGCATCAGCAAGGCTAATGAGGTACACAGGTGGTGCAACTATGGTTGAGGGACCGGTGTCCAGCACTCACAACTTTGAGACATGGCCTGGGAAGGGAACCTAGTGACAATCCACCTTGCACTGCACTGCAACTGTGCAGTACATGTGGGTGCCCCATTTGTGGCAAGAGCAGTAGTCAGTGGGCAACCAAGCCACTGGTGTACACACTAATGCTGCTGCTGGTCAGACCAGTAGCACAATTAGCAAAGCAGTGGACAGCACACTCACCTGCTCCCCTGGTTTCCCATAGAGCTTGGTGTACTGCGGCAGGAGCCCGTCCAGCAGGGCCTGGTTCTCCTCCTCACTGAAGGCTGGGGCCCTCTCCACAGTACGTGCCATCATTGAAGCCAGAGGAAGCAGAGACAGCAGCAGTGATGAACTTGATGTGCTCCAGTAGCATGTGGTGCAGGCAAGTGGGTTCTCTGGGGGCCAGGCAGCCTTATATCTGTGCTGTGGAGGCATGTCTGCCCTGGGGTACAAAGGGATAGGTCCAAAAAGCTTGCATCCTATGAATTTGGCCAATCCATGGAATAGCACGACTCGTACACGCCTTTACAGCATCATTTAAAACATCACCTCCATGACACACTGGCAATTGCAACAATGTTGTACGACTCCAACTGAATTTCCTGCACACGCCTCGTTCAAATCCGCGTCCATCACCATGACAGCTCATGGCCAATGAGGGTGCAGGGCCCGGCAAATGACTGTACTACGCGGATTTTGAATGGCAACACACACCCGTCTCCATCAGATTCAATGGGCAAGACGTGCGCGCGGCTCGGTCCATACACGACCGACGCGTCACACGCGTCCGTCGCCATTGTGTTGTATGGCCCAGACATGAGCGCGGCTCGGTCCATACACGACCGACGCGTCACACGCGTCCGTCGCCATTGTGTTGTATGGCCCAGACATGAGCGCGGCTCGGTCCATACACGACCGACGCGTCACACGCGTCCGTTGCCATTGTATTGTATGGCCCAGACATGCGCGCGGCTCGGTCCATACACGACCGACGCGTCACACGCGTCCGTCGCCATTGTATTGTATGGCCCAGACGTGCGCACGGCTCGGTCCAAACAAGTTATTTTGGTTTTGGGGACATTGAACGTGTCGGTCAGCCTTGCTGTCAATTCCTGACATATGCCATCCTCTGTCACTAGCTAGGGACTATGGGGCACACCAATGGCACCACTGCCTGTGCCACAGTGTGTCCCCAGTCATGTATGGCTGCCTCTTATGTGTGTGTCTGGGGGCACAGGATGTGTTTGGTCGTGTGCCACTTGTTGACAAGCACTCCCAGGCTGGACCCGGATGTGGGTGGACACATACATGTGTGGTGTGCCCATTGCCACAGGGGGTGCAGCAATGCAGTACAGGACATTGGCAATGGACACAGTCCCAGCCAGGATGTGCGTGTGTGTCATGTCACATGTACCCTGTCTCATCAGTGTTAGTAGCTTCAAAGCAGGGTGAACCAGTGTCGACATTGTGATGTCCATACACTATCTGTGTGCATGTGGTGTGATCTGTCAGTGTTCCAATGTGAGCTGATCCACACATCACATTGGTTTGTACATGCACAGTGTTGTTGTGTGGGGGTGGCACAGACACCTACATATGTCCTCTTGTGGCGACAGGGCACATGGACTGTGGCTAACATGCTTGTTGTGTGTAATGTCAACGATACGTCACATCATGCCTGTGTAACTGTCAGTCAGGGAGCTGTGATGTGGAGAAAATATCTGTCCTCACTAGTCACTGTGGGCTTTGTGTGGTAGGTGGCAACAGGGCAGATGTACTGTGCTAGGGCCCATTGCTTTGTCATGGCACAACAGGGGCCCTGTCATGTGCACATCTTGGGCTTCAATGTGCGTTGATGCCATGTATGGGACATTAGTGTCTGCAACCTGTGGCAACCACCTCAGCTCATTGTGTTATGTGTTTGTTTATGATGGGCTGTGTTGCTGTGGCTTTGTGACATTGCTGGAGGGTGTGCCTTCATCCTTTGTTTCTGTCTGTACTGCAGGGCCCCAAATGTACCTAGGCCATTCCCGGACCTGGCAACGATGGTGGAACGTGAGTCCATTAGAAAGTACCGTTTCACCAGGGCAGTGATTGAGGAGTTGGCAGGGCAGTTGGGCCCACACCTGCAACCTGGCCGGCCATACCCGACGGCACTGACCCCCAAGGTGAAGGTGATGGCAGCCCTTCATTTCTTTGCGACGGGTACCTTCCAGTACACTGTGTCTTCTGGTGGAGGGATGTCACAGACAATGTTCAGTCGGGTGCTTCGGGATGTGTTGGAGGCCATGTTACATTTCCTGGACCTGTACATCTATTTCCCCACACCCCAACGACTTGCAGACATAAAGGGTGACTTCTATGCCCTGGGGAGGATGCCAAATGTCATTGGCTCCATTGACGGGACACATGTGGCTTTGGTGCCACCACAGGCACATGAGCTGCCATACAGGAACCGCAAGCATTTCCACTCCATCAATGCTCTGGTGGTTTGTTTGGCGGACATGACAATCTCCCATGTGTGTGCCCGTTTCCATGGGTCTGCGCATGATGCCTATGTGATGAGGAGTAGTCGTGTCCCTAGACTGATGTCACGGATGCAGAATCTACGTGCCTGGCTTGTTGGTGTGTACTGACTTTTCCTCACTGTGTGTGCCTGCCAATTGTTTGCTACCTGTTTTTCTCCAACTCCTCTAATGTGCATGTGTCTGTATGTAGGTGACTCTGGATATCCCAACATGCCATGGTTGCTGACACCCCTGAGGAACCCTGTGACACCAGCCGAGATGCGCTACAACCAGGCACATGGTCATACCAGGAGGGTGATAGAGCGGACATTTGGACTCCTGAAGAGCCGCTTCAGGTGTTTAGACAAGACAGGAGGTGCCCTCCCGTATGCCCCTGCTAAGGTGTGCCGGATCATCATCGTAGCATGCATGCTGCACAATCTGGCAGTGCGAAGGGAGTTGGCCTTCATCCAGGATGACAATAACCAACACCCGCCACCTGTGGAGGATCCTGGCCTGGAACAGGATGCCAGTAGCGATGATGAGGCTGCGGATGATGTCCGCACACAGCTCATCAACAACTTCTTCTCCTGAATGTGAGTATACAGTGATGTGTTGTAAATGTGTTGTGTGTGCATGTTTTGTGTGTGTGGTGCACCTTGCGTGTGGCTGTGTGCTACTTGTGTGGATGCCTGCAGTGATGTGTCCATCCAGTTTACCTGTACTCCCCACCAGTTGTGTGATGATTAGTATTTTGGGGTGGTGTAGTCTGTGATTTGTGTTTGCCATGTGTGTTGCAGTTGTATGGCGTCATGCAGTGTTAACAATTGTGTTTCTGTCTGTCCTTCACAGGGTACTGTGGCTGTTGTTTGGTGTACAGAGACCCCTGATGCCCATGCTCCACTGCCAGGATGGAGTCGTTAGTGTCCCGACGAGTGATGTGCCAGGCACCCCAGGACTTCCGTAGTTATCCACTTGGTGACCGTGTGCCCACTGTCAGGTGTTGCTAGCTTGCATGTGTGTAATAAGGGACATGTGGCAATTGCCTGACAATAAACTGTGCTGCACCTTCTGATGTGTGTTGCTTGTGCCTACACATCAGACTGACATTGACGTACTGCACTTGTGGGCCTGTCACCACTGACTCAGGTTGGGTGTGTAGTTTGTGCATACCACAGGCTTGCTTGTCAACATTGATGTTGGCAATGAATTGGTTGGACGTGGTGAGCATGTGTAAAGTAGACCTGGTGGTGTGTCTCCCACATATGTGGCACATTGGCCTGACTGACATGACAGTGTACTCATCACAGTACAGGTTTGCATGCACAGTGTTCTTCAGCACATCCAGATGTACATGCCACTGGCAACCTCTCAATAACCACAGAGTCACGTCTTGTGTTTAGGTGAATTTATTGGCACATAAGTGGGGATGGTGCTCAGGATTGGGAGTGTTGTCAGTTGGCTTTAGAATCCAAAGTTCACAGATAACAAGTTAGGAGTGTTGGTAGATGAAATGTCTAGAGTACAGTCCACAGTCGTTAAGCACATTGTTCCAACTCAGACCCTCCATGTCATGTGGGGAGTACGATGTCGTACAACAAGGTGAACGGTTTGCACACAAAGGTCACTGTCCAGAACAGGTGTTGGTTTCCTGGGGGATGTGCATGGGCATCTTCGTCTCACTTGTTCCTCACCGGACGACCCCTCTTCTTCTTCTCAGGGGAGCCTCACCTGCAGGCTGCTGCCGTGCACGGGGCCTCCACCAGACCCCCCTCACTCTCTGTGGCGGTGGCAGATGTTGTTGCCCGAGATGTAGTCGTCGCACAGGGAGGTGGGCTCAAGTTGGTGCTGATCTGGCGGAGGCAGGTCAACATTTCCCGGTGCACCACTGCTATATCTTCCATGGTATCCCACTTGGACTCCATATTTGACAGGTGTGTTTCAACACGGGACATGTGGGAGTCCAAGCGGGCATGGTGGGCAGCCTGCTGTTCTTTGATGTCCGTGAGGATCCCCACTACCTGGCTGAACCCTCCGGTGCTCTCCTGGTACGCATCCATGATGCGTTCCAGGTGGGTGTCATCCTGCAGCCCCACACCCTCAGTGGAGCCTCTGCTCGGCCTCCCACCCTCCCACCACCCCTCGCCACACGGCCAGCACCTGTGGTGTCCCGCACAGGTGTCACAGGGGATCTTGGATGTTGTTGCTGTTGTCAGGTGCCCTGGTGCCCTGTGACCCTGTGCCGTCTGATGGTTCGGTAGGTCTGTCCGTGTTGGCAGGGGTGGCTTGCGGTGTATCAGCAGTTGCAGGGGTGGTTGCAAGGGGGGCAGGTGAATGTTGCCGAGGGGCTGCATGAGGGCCGAGACCGGAGGGGCCAGCTTGGGTGTCGTCCGACGAGCAGTGAGACTGTGCGCCACCGGAGCCAGGTGGGTCCACCGGAGCCTGGGACTGGGACTCTTCCTCGTCTGTGGTTGAGTCCACATCTGCCCCTGTGTTTGGAAGGAAGACACAATGTTAGTGATGTATTCATGGACATCAATGGTTCATACACATGACATTGGCCACTGTGGTTGGTGTTGCATGCCTGTCCACTGCATCATCCTACTTTGTCACTGACGGAGATTTCCATTAGTGTGGTGCATTCACCTGACACCCTGAGGCACTTTGGTTGGCATGTCTAGCTGTCTGCCTGCCTGGCATCTTAATTGCATGCTGGACTGTACTGTGCCATTCCTACACTGGTGCTGACACATGCCTGACACAGGTGTTTCATCCCTGTCAACATTTGTGCTTTGACACTGGCATCCTTGCAAAGGCACCTAGTTTGGGATCTCTGTTTGGGGCATGTGTAATGGCAGTTTGTGTCAGTCAATGTGCATCACATTAGTGTGTCTGCGCAACCTGGTCACAGTCCAGCATGCCCGGGTTGTCCTGATGTTCTCTTCTGTGTTGTCTGTGTCCCCAGTCCACATCCCATTTCACACAGGTGATGGTGTCACTGTTGCTAATGGAGTTGTGTCTGAGTTTTGTGGTTGCACACATGCTTTGTGATGTCAATGTCCTCCATGGTGGTATGGACTGTTCGCTGCGGCTGTCTTTCTTTACTAGAGTCGTGACCAGAGGTGTGTGTTCGGTTGCTTCAGCTGTGAGTTGCATGCCTGCTCCAGTACAGCCCATGTTAGTCCTTGTGTCCACAGTGTCCATGTCAGTGAGTGCTGTGTGGTGTGGATGATGCCTACAATACTGGACAATGTCTGCGTATCATGTGGCTGACAACGGGGGTTTGAGTGTATGTCAGCATGCTACAGTGTGAGGGATGTTGGTGGGTCCATTGTAGTCAGTCAGGTGTCCCCTGTCACTGCTGTGTATGTGAGTTGCTGTGTGTTTGGATCTCTGTGGTATGTCTGCATTTCTGCACTTGTCAACTACAATCCGCGCCTACCCGTCCAGGCCAGAGGGGTCCCTGGGACACTGCATGCCCGGAAGTTGAGTGCAAAGGTACATTTGCAATAGCTGGCAGTGTGACTGTGATTGGGTTGGTCGATGCGTGTGTGTGACTAGCAGCCTACTCATACATTGTATCCATGTGTCAGCCATCTTGCCCTGCTCTTTGGTTTGGCAGTGTGTGTTCCCAGGGCTGCTGTTAGTTTTTGCTGGAAAGATGTGATTTGCAGCTGCCTCAATGGTTTTCAGTGTCATTGCAGTACCTCCTCCTCCCCCAGGGGCCAGGCAATTCACACAGAGACATGCTTCAATGTCGGTGAGTGTGGGTTGATGTTGAGGTTGTGAGTCAGTGGTGTAGTGGTGGTTGTACACAAGTAGCAACAGTCCCTGTACGTCACACAGCAGTAGCCAGTATGGTGGGTCTTGGGTGTTGTTTGCATGAAGTGTGGGTAAATGCCTTCTCCCAGGTGAGTTGTGTGGAGTTTGTGTTGAGGGTGTGTGACAGCACATGGTGGTGGGCATGGTCAGAGCTGGCAGTGTTTCTCCCTCCATGGCCAGATGGGCCACTATTGTGTATGCTTCCCTTGCAGGGAGTGGCAGTTGACTTTCAGGATGTCAGGCATCAGGGTCCTGCATTTGGTATATGCACATAGCCCATCAGGGCCTTGTGCTCCCCACAGCAGGACCCAGTGTCAGCCATCTTGAGGGTACATTTCCACTGCCTGTGAGGTGCGCATGGTTAGAAGTGGTGTTGTTGGTCCATTTGTGAGGGGGACTATTGGCTGTGACTACAACTCCCATCATGCTTTTGGCTACACTGACTTCCCCAACATCCCCGAGCTTCCTTCCTGTGGGTCAGGTTCCCTGTGAGGTGGTGTGACAGTGGTGGCAGACTGTGTGGCAGTGTCTGTTGGGGTTTTGTGGCACTGAGTTGCTCTGATTTTTGCTAGGTTTGTACACGTGATGACATAGTTCAATGTTGGTATGAGATAGCAGGTGTTGTGTTGCTGTGCCAGGCATATGGCTGTAGAGATGACTTTGTTTGTGTTACTGTGGCTTTGTTGACGGAAGTTGTTTTGCCTGTCCCCTTGACGGTGACATGTGTACATGGCCCCACAGTCTTGAGTCTCTTATTTGTGTACTCACCAGGCTCTGGGATGTCAGTCAGACCATGTATGCTCTCCGGTGGTAAGATGGCCTGCACCTTCTCCTCCCAGGACCGGAAGTAAACGGGTTTGGCAGGAGGGCCACTGCCGGTGTGCTTGCTGAGCTGATGGTCCTTCTCCAGCAGCTTCTTGACCCTCCTGCGCACGTCATACCACCTGTTCTGGCAGTCGTCCTTTGTGCGCAAACAAGGTGCTTGTGCGTTCACCTTGTTGACGATTCTCTCCCACATCTTGGCCTTCTGGGACATGGGGGTCTTCTGTACCAATGTGCCAAACAAATGTGGCTCTACTCTGATGATTTCATCTACCAACACTGTCAACTCACTATCTGTGAACTTTGGATTCTTCTTGGGGGGCATGGTGGTGGGGGTGGTGGTGTCGAGGGTGGTGGGTTGGTGGTGGTGGTGAGGGGGGTGGATGGGGGAGTTGTGGTTGTGGTGTTGGGGGTGGTGGTGGTGGTTGTAGTGGTGAGAGGGGGTGGATGGGGGAGTTGTGGTGTTGGGGGGGTGGGGGGGGTTGGTGGTGGTAGTGGTGAGGGGTGATGGATGGGGGGGTTGGGGTACTGGTGTTGGGGGTGTGTGGTAGTGGTGAGGGGTGAGTGGATGGGGGTTTGGGGTAGTGGGGGGTGGTGTTGGTGGTGAGGGTGGGGTGGATGGGGGGGTTTGGGGGTCGTGGTGGGGTGGTGGTGATTGGTGTGTGTGTGTGTGAGGGTGCAAGTGAGGTTTGTGGGTGTGGGTGTGTGAATGCTGTTGGTGAGATGGCAATGGTGTGTGTCAGCAGAGTTGTGTGTGTGGAGGTTCTCAGGAAATGGCAATGGCTCATGGGAGTGATTGGTGGCCTTTAAATATGTTGAGTTGTGGGTGTGTCTCTCTTGATTGATTATAATTTTTTATATATTGCCGTTGTCAGTGCTTGTTTGGTCCTTTTTTGTGTTTGGTCAGCTGTTGTTTGTGTGTGTGTACGAGATGTTCTTCTGACCGTGCCGGACGCTGCTGGTGAGTCGTACAGGCTTCTCCGAGCCTTTCACGCTGTTGTTATGCTGTGTTGTGTATGTCGTGTGCGACTCGGTCAATGGGCGTTCGACTCGGTCGTGGGCGTTCGTTTCGCTCGCGGGAGTTCGAGTCGGTCGCGGGCGGAGTCCGTTGGTTTGAGTGTTTGTATCGTGTGCGTGTCGGTCGTGCGGCTTGCGCTCCATGCGAGTCGTTCGTGTTTCCCGCGTATGGCATCGTACTTTGCAACTTCGTACGTCACGGGTACGTGTCGCTCGGCTCCGTTCCGGGTACGTGTCGGACGGTACTGCTCGAGGGCTTTTTCCGGCCGGAAGCCATTTTTCCGTATGGCTCGGTCGTCCGGTTCATATTCGGCTGAGTCGGTTGGTATTCACAGGCTTTCCATCGTACTGCGCGGGTCGTACGGCGGCGAGACGTGTCGGTCGGTACTTTATCCCGGGACGTGTCGGTCGGTTCACTTTACAAACGGAATCGGAATCGACCCCTGAGTGATGTAATATGTGAGGCCATATGCAGTGCATGGCGGGGCCACAAGTTAACTGGTGAATTTCTAAGTTTTTTTTTGGTTCAAAATGTTACTGTTGTCACTGACAAATACATGTAATTATAATGTTACTTTAACCTTTGTTTTTTTCAGTGAAGTTCTAAGGTTTTTTTTAACATAAAGAAATCTTTTTGTCACATCTAACTATAACCTTTCTTTAACCTTTGTTTTTTCCAGTGAATTTATAGTTTAAAAAAAAAAAGTAAAGTAATATTTTATTACCATACATAAAGCGAACCCCGTGCCTGGCACTGCCTTTGGCCTTGCCTCAAGCCCCCCTCAGACAGCCAACCCCACACTGTGCATGGCCTTTGGCCTTGCCCAGCAGGGAGTTGGCAGCAGGGTCTGGCCATTGGCCAACCCACTCGGAGGCGGCCAACCCACTCGGAGGCAGCCAACCCCTTCTCCCCCGCAGGCAGCCATCACTAAGCTGAGCATGGTCTTTCATCACACATGGCGTGGGATTGTCGGCAGGGCCTGGCTTACAGCCAGACCCAGCATCCAACTCCCCAAAGGCAGCCACGCAGAGGCAGCCAACCCCACCCTGTGCACGCCCTTTGGTCTTGTGTTCGGAAAGCCGAAAGGGCCTGTCTTCCAGTCAGCCCCTGCCTCCAACTACCCGCAGGCAGCCAACCACAAGCTGCGCACAGCCTTTGGCCATACAACCCGGGGGTTACCGCAGGGCTTGGCCTGATGCCAAGCCCTGTGCCAAACCCCTAGCAGGCTGCCAACTCCACACTGTGCACAGCCCTTGCCATGCGCAGCATAAAGTTGGCCTCTAGGCCCCGGGGATCCCATCCACTGAGGCCATAACATATATAATAAGGGGAGGGTGGAGTGCAGCCCATCTCCCCGAGCCTTAATAGGCCAGGGGACCATATCCCCTGGTGCCAAATATAATAAAAAAGGGGAGGGGGCCTCCTACCACCCTTCCCCAAGCCTTCTTGGGCCATGGGGACTCAATCCCCGGGGCCAAAATCTAAGAAGAGGGAGTGCATGCAGCCCCCTCCCTCCCCCGACACTTATTAGGCCCAAGGGATCACATCTCCAGGGACCAAACCAATAGGCCTGGGGACCCCATCCCCTGGGGCTAATCCAATTAAAAAGGGGAGGAGAGCATGTGGCCCAGCTACCCGAGCCTTATTGGGCCCCTGGAACCCCATCCCCAAGGCCAAATTCAATAAAAAATGGGAGGAAGCATGCAGTCCCCCTTCTCAAGCCTTATTAGATCCTGGGAACCTCATTCCCCAGGGCCAAGTAATTAATAAAGGGGGGCACACAGCCCTGCTCCCTGAGCCTAATTATGCCCCGGTGACCCCATCCCCGGGGCTTTATTGGCCCCTGGGACCCAATCCCGGGGACTTCTTTTAAAAAAAAAAAAATGTCAAACGTCTTTTATAAAATATATATGGGGGGGCATCAGTAAGGCCCCTTCTCCGACCCCATCACCAGGGGCCCAATCCATTTGATGAGGGGAAGGGGCATGTAGCCTCTCCTCCCCATGCCGTTTTCGGCCCAAGGGACTCTATTACCAGGGGCCCAATTTACTGATTAAGGGAAGGGGGACGCGGCCTCCCTCCCCCAGATTTCTCGGACCATGGGGCCATATTTTTTTAAGAGGGAGGGGAGACAAGCTGCCTCCTTCCCGAGCCTTCTGAGGCTTCGGGGACCCCATCCCCTCGGCCCCGAAACCTTTAAAGGTGGTCCCCCCGGTGCCCACCCAGGGCACCCACCAATCACATGTTGGGGCCTTTGGGGGAGCCCCAGGGCCCCCATGGCCCCATCGCTCCCCCTGCGGCCCCAACCGGTGCCACACATGGGGCTGTAGCTAGGATTGCTCCTGCCCTGAGGGAGCTGCTATTTATGCTGCTCACTCTGAACGGTAGGAATCTGTTGCTCTGTTTCCCTGCCCGCATCAGTGTGGGCAGGGAAACAGAAGACAATTCTGCTCCCAGTCATGGGAACATTTTTGAAGCACCAGCCTGTTGAGAGCAGACTTTTTGTTTGCTCCCTTTTGGCAGGAGATTTAAAATTGGTTCTGCCAGACAGGAGCAAACACATGCTTTCCTGCCCATGCTAGTGCGAGCAGGGAAACCACTGTGTCCCAAGGATGGCTCCCTGGGACACAGCAAGTGAGCTGGCCCAAGGGCGATGGGATCCCGGGGGCCATTAAAGGCTCAGGGATGGGGGCTGGGTGCCCCCTTCCCTTACAAAATTCTTTGCCCCTTTTGGGATGGGGTCCCCGGGGCTGAATATAGCTCAGGGAGGCAGGCTGTGCACACCCTCCCCTAAATAGTTGAATTGGGCCCCGGAGAATGGGGTCCCTGGTGCCAAAAATGGCTGGGGGAGGATGGCCATGTGTCCCCTCTCTCTTTATAAAAGGTATTCGGCCCTGGGGTACCCGGGGCTGAATACGGCTCAGGAGGCTGCGCGCCCCCCCTAAACAACTAAATTGGGCCCCAGGTGATAGGGTCACCTGGCCCAAAAATGGCTCAGGGAGGGGGGCCACACTCCCCCTCCCCTTAATTAAAGAATACGGACCCAGGCTGCCATTTCGGGGTTTTTCCACGATCTTGCAGGAGTTTCCCGGGATTGTGGCAAAATTTGTCGAAATATTATTCATTTTGGCCCTATGAGGAGTTTCTGTGGGTCCCCCCCGTTGGGCGTAGGGGACCAGGTTATCCCTACCCTGTCTTATATTTTACTCATGTTTCAGGCAGTCAATCAGGGTGCTTCCTCCCATGGGAGAAGGCCCAAGGGAAAAAGCTTTCTGGGGCAATCAGAATACTCTATTTTAAAATTTGCGCTCCTGTGAGACTCTTAAGAGACTCTCGCGGACCCAACTGTACAAATATATTTAAACCTTACTTTCACAAAAACTACTGAACGGAATTACAACACATCACAAAAAGCACAGTTTCTGAACTAAGATCTATGTTCCTGCCAAATTTGGTGTAGTTCCATTCTGCAGTTTTGGCTTAGCTCTGTCTAAAAATGTCTATGGAAAATGCATGGGGATTTTCTGTTTTGAGAACCCCCTTTATTCTCGGCCCCTGCTTGATGGATCACCCCAAAACTTTGTATGCCTAAACTAGGCAAAAAGAGCACATTGTTTTAAAGTTTCATCAAACAGTGCCAAAGTTATTAGCAAATTAATAAAAGCTGTTTGCTATGTAAACTTTAAACTAACTATAACTACCCGGTGGTGACCGCTACTGGGTAATGTAGTTAGGAATATATATATATATATATATATATATATATATATATATATATATATTATCTACTGGCGGTCGCCAGTAGATAGTTATATTTAGGACCTATTATCCATAGGAAATCCGCGACATTCTATTTGCAATAACGTTGGCGCCGGTTGACGAATCTTCGCGAAAGCTTCCAACTTGTTGGGGCGCTCCGGTCCGCTCCTACCATGAATGTCTCGGGGTGATACGTCAAGCGGGGGCCGAGAAAAAAGGGGGGTCCCAAAACGCGTTTTCCCCATTCATTTTTCCATAGGAACCTTTAGTCGCAGCTACAGCCCGAACTGCTGAACGGAATTACCCCAAATTTGGCAAAGAGGTAGCCCTTGGTTCAGACTGGTGCCTTTTGCTAAAATGGTGTAAATCCGTTCAGTAGTTCCTGAAAATTCACAATTAAAATCACATATATATCTATGGGCGCGTCGGATCCGCGTACCCTCCCGATCACGAGCTGCATGCTAATTGGCTGTCAACACTCCAAATCAAGAAGTGTTGGCAGCCATTTTATCCCTCGGTAGAACCGAGGGACAGAAACAAGTGCGCAAAGCGCAAAGGGAGCAGGGTAGAAACACCCTGACCCCTAGGTCTGCTCAGGGGTCCCACAAGGACCCCTGGGCAGAAAAAGATTTTTATTTTTTTAAATCAGCGGGATGCGCTTAGGGTGCGCGGATCCCGCCGAGAAAAAAAAAGAAACAAGTGCGCAAACGCACAAAGGGGGCAGGGTAGAAACACCCTAACCCCTAGGCCTGCTCAGGGGTCCCACAAGGACCCCTGGGCAAAAAGCATTTTTAAAAAAAAAAAAATCGGCAGGATGCGCTCAGGGTGCGCGAATCCTGCCAGAAACATCGAGCGCGGTCTCCCGCGCTCGATGTTAATTGGCCCCGGGTGGCCCAAGTCCCGGGGGCATGGTGAGGGGAATAATTTAATGTGTGGGGGGCCTCAAAGGGCCCCCAAGCCCGGGGACCGCCACCCCCGGGGCTTTTTAAAAAATGGTGCGGGAGGGCTCTGAGCCCTCCTGCAGCCCCGAGACCACCACCTCCCGGGGCTTTTTAAATTAATTTAACAACCTGTGTGGGGGGCTCCAGCCCCCACACGCCCGAGACCGCCACCTCCCGGGGCACTAACAAATTAAAATGGGGGTCCGTTTTGGACCCCGAAGCCAGGGACCACCACCTCCCCGGGGCTGTGCTGATGTAGGGAGGGGGCCGCGCGGCCCCACTCCTGGAGCCCTTGATGGCCCTGGGGACCGCCACCCCCAGGGCCGGCTCCTGCAGTGTCCCGGGGTGCCTACCCCGGGACACTGTAGTTGCTATGGCAGGACGGGAGCCTCGCGGCTCCCGTCCTGCCATAGCAAACTGCTTTGGATATTGGAAGAGAGAGCAGGAAACCTGCTCTCTCTTCCAATATCCAAAGCACATTGCTTTTCCACATGGGGAGCAGCATGTCAGCTGCTCCCCATGTGGAGCTAGCAATGCCGGCTCCCAAGGGACGTGGGGAGCCGGCGGGACTGTGGGGGATTGGGGACCCCCCACAGTCCCCAACGGAGAAGAGCCAGCCCGGGGGATGGGGTCCCCGGGGCAAGTAGTGGCCCAGGAGGGGGGCCACGCGGCCCCCTCCCCAAAAAGAAAAATTTAAAAAATTTAAAAAAATGGAAAGGCCGGCCCCGGGGATGGGGTCCCCGGGGCCTTAAATGGCCAGAGGAGGGGGCCACGCAGCCCCCTCCAAAGAATAAAAATAAAAAGGCCATGCCCCGGGGGATGGGGTCCCCGGGGCCAATACAGGCCCAGGGAAGGGGGCCACGCGGCCCCCTTCCCGTTTTTTTAATTAAAAATTTAAAAAGGGAGTAAGGCCCTGGGGGATGGGGTCCCCAGGGCATAAAAACAGGAAAAAGGAACAGGGGCCACACAGCCCCCTTCAGAGGACAAAAAACAAACAAACAAAAAAAAATGATCTGGCCCGCAGGCCCCGCCCCTTCCTTCACCACTCTGCAAACGCGCCCCTGGCGCGTTTGCAGAGGGAGACAATTCCCTTGAATACTGGGGGTCCCTGGGGGCCAACTAGCCCACCAGGAACCTCCAATATGCGCCAGGGGCTGCGTTGCAGAGACGTGTAGAGAGGCCACACCCCTTTTACACCTCTCTGCAACGCAGCTCTGTGGCGCTTTGGAGGTATATGGTGGGCTAGTTGGACTCCGGGACCCTCAGGATTCAAGGGGACTTAATCCCCAACTCAAAACGCGCCACGGGCGCGTTTGCACAGTGGTGAAGGGAGGGCGGGGCTTCAGGTGACATGTGTGCAAACAGGCCCCGTGGCGCGTTTTAAGATGGGGAATTAAATCCCCTTCAATCCTGAGGGTCCCTGGGGCCAACTAGCCCAACAGGTACATCCAGAAAGCGCCACAGAGCTGCGTTGCAGAGAGGTGTAAAGGGGTGTGGCCTCTCTACACGTCTCTGCAACGCAGCCCCTGGCGCATATTGGAGGTTCCTGGTGGGCTAGTTGGCCCCTAGGGACCCTCAGGATTCAAGGGGACTTAATCCCCCAACTTAAAACGCGCCACGGGGCGCGTTTGCACAGATGTCACCTCAGGCCCCGCCCCCTCCCTTCACCATTGTGCAAATATTCCTCTAAAATCAGCCGAAATACGAATTCCGATTTACTCACCTGTTATCAGGAGAGACCTCAGTGCTGTATCTTTCAGCCCAGTACTGGACCTGAAAAGTAATTCTAACCATACTTACCAGTAACTTGAATTTCCTTCCATAGGCTAACATTGACTGGTTTCACTTGGAAATTCTTCTAAGTGTGGAGTTTTGGAACTTTAAAATATTCCTCTAAAATCAGCCGAAATACGAATTCCGATTTACTCACCTGTTATCAGGAGAGACCTCAGTGCTGCATCTTTCAGCCCAGTACTGGTCCTGAAAAGTAATTTTAACCGTACTTACCGGTAACTTGAATTTCCTTCATAGGCTAACATTGACTGGTTTCACTTGGAAATTCTTCTAAGTGTGGAGTTTTGGAACTTTAAAATATTCCTCTAAAATCAGCCGAAATACGAATTCCGATTTACTCACCTGTTATCAGGAGAGACCTCAGTGCTGCATCTTTCAGCCCAGTACTGATCCTCAAAAGTAATTTTAACCGTACTTACCAGTAACTTGAATTTCCTTCCATAGGATATCATTGCCTGCTTTTTGCTGAAAAAGTTTCTAAGTGTTGATTTTGAAACATACAAATATTCCTCTAAAATCAGCCGAAATCCGAATTCTGATTTACTCACCTGTTATCAGGAGAGACCTCAGTGCTGCATCTTTCAGCCCAGTACTGGTCCTGAAAACTAATTTTAACCGTACTTACCGGTAACTTGAATTTCCTTCATAGGCTAACATTGACTGGTTTCACTTGGAAATTCTTCTAAGTGTGGAGTTTTGGAACTTTAAAATATTCCTCTAAAATCAGCCGAAATACGAATTCCGATTTACTCACCTGTTATCAGGAGAGACCTCAGTGCTGCATCTTTCAGCCCAGTACTGATCCTCAAAAGTAATTTTAACCGTACTTACCGGTAACTTGAATTTCCTTCATAGGCTAAGATTGACTGGTTTTCAGCAAAAAAGTTTCAAAGTGTTGATTTTCACAAACTACAAATATTCCTTAAAAATCGCCTGTATGACTTAAACGCATTCTTTCAACTGTTTACAGGAGATGCACCAGTGCTGGATCCAGGATCCAACACTGAGTAAGAAAAAGTAACGATAACAGTTTTTACCTGCTAAGTGAATTTCCTTCCATAGGATAACATTGGTGATTCTATGAGAAAAAGTTTCTAAGTGTCAACTTTTAAAATACAATAATATTCCTTAAAAATCACGACTGTAACCAAAACGCTTTTACTCAACTGTTTACAGGAGATGTACCAGGACTGAATCTAGGATCCAGTCCTGTGGTTACAAAAGTAATCCATAAAGTAACTAATTGCATTTAACTAGAAATTCACATTGAGCTGAATGTTGCATTGTGTTTGAAAATGTGTTGCCCATTGCAACAACTGTAACTACTGTACTTAAAAGTCTATTGCCTATCTGCAAAGTATTTAAACTAAAGTAATTCATTCTGAGAAAGTATTTTTTGTAATGTAATGTATAATGTAATTACAATGTAATTTAAAAAATAAAATATGTAAAAAAAAAATTGTTTTTAAAAATGTAGTAAATCAGTATGAAAAAAATTAATATAACAATTAATACATTTAAAAATTGTCATTTACAAAACCTTTGAAATTCACTGAAAAAACCGTAGGTTTCAGGCACGTTATAGTTAGAAATTAGCATTTACAAAACCTTTGAAATTCACTGAAAAAACCATAGGTTTCAGACACGTTATAGTTACAAATTAGCATTTAAAAAACCTTTGAAATTCACTGAAAAAACCATAGGTTTCAGACACGTTATAGTTACAAATTAGCATTTAAAAAACCTTTGAAATTCACTGAAAAAACCATAGGTTTTAGGGACAGTTATAGTTACTTGGACATTGCACTCGTACAAAACCCGTGAAATTCCCCGTTATAGTTAGTTCAGCTAACTATAACTCGCGCCCACAATGCACTGCTGATGACGTCACATATTACATCACTCATGACATGGTCAGTGACATCACTGATGACATCACTGATGACATCTCAAATGACATCACTGATGACATCATCCACGTGATAATCTGATGCACCTCCTCACACCCTAATATAACCTTTGATACACCCACTCTAAATTACAGACTGCCATTCGCAAAACCAAAGACACTCCAACACCAATAACTACATACCCACTCACTGATTCTTAGGTCTACACACACACATCCACTCACTCACCCGTACAGTCACTCATACTTACGGTCACTCAGTACAGGACTATCATATGCACTCTTACTCCTATATAGACACTCAAACAACGCCACTCATCCATAGAGATACTCACACACCTAGTCAGTCATGCAAATAATTAAACACACTGCCATGTACTCACCTATACAGTTATACACACACCAGCTCACTTACTCATACAAATAGTAGCACATTGTTACGCTCTTATACAATCACTGATACAAGCACACACTCATCCATACAGCCACTATCACAATCACTCACTCTTGCTTATAGCTATTTATATACTCCAACACACATATATACTGCCTTTCACATATGTAGTTACTCACACATGTACCACTGGGACATACATTCACTCACTAACACACTCTTACACACACTTACCCACCCATACAGTCTATCACAGATGCACTCTTGAAACCATCCACCCAGTGAATCACCCACTCACACATCTATGCACAGAGTTGCACACACCCTCCCACACAAACACTCAGGCACCCATACAGATACTCAGACAAGCATTCAATAACTCATATAGACACTCATGTAGCTATTCACAAACACATGCAGCCACTTACACAGCAACAGACCGACGGATACAGACATTCATCCAGTTTAGTCACTAACCCATGCATTCAGTAAGATACGTTAAATCACTCACTTATAGAGTCAGTCACGCACCTACTAAATCATCCATACAGACACTTACACACCCACTCATTCTTCAATACGTCTTTTCCTATATATATTAAAAATATTTAAACTTTACAGAAACACACAGTCACTGGATGATGTCATCAGTGATGTCATCAGTGATGTCATCAGTGATGTCATTTGAGATGTCATCAGTGATGTCATCAGTGATGTCACTGACCATGTCATGAGTGATGTAATATGTGACGTCATCAGCAGTGCATTTCGGGCGCGAGTTATAGTTAGCTGAACTAACTATAACGGGGGAATTTCACGGGTTTTGTACGAGTGCAATGTCCAAGTAACTATAACTGTCCCTAAAACCTATGGTTTTTTCAGTGAATATATATATATATATATATATATATATATATATATATAATGCTGGCAGCATGGAATGTTGTGAGGTCATTGCGCTTTCTCTATTGCAGACACAATGCTCTTTTTTGGACTGATACCTTTAGCGTTGATAGTATGTCCCAAATAGGTTACCTCATTCCTTCTAATTTGACATTTCTCTCTTTTTACAGTCAAACCATGTTTCTGTAATCTCATCATTACTTCCTCAAATAATTTGTCATGATCACAGATATTTTTTCCCACAATGAGTATGTCATCTTGAAAACATAGCACATCACCAAATATACTTTTCATTATTCTCTGAAATACCGCAGAGGCTGAGGCGAGCCCAAATGGCATTCTTTTGTAATGGAACGCACCCAAGGGAGTAACGAACGATGTTAAATGTCTAGATTGTGCATGTAAATCCACCTGGTGATATGCTGATGACATATCTAAAACACTGAAGACAACACCACCACCTTCCATCATTAACATTTCTGAGATGTTAGGGAGTGGTTGTCTGTCCACCCAAATGCTTTTGTTTAAATCACGCAGGTCTACGCACAATCTAATTTTCCCTTCTCCACTGGGTGCACGCGTGGGTTCGAATCCCATCCTCGTCGCCAGTGTAATGATAAAGATTCTCCAGTAGTTTTCATATGTTTATTCAGGATACAGCATCCCCAGCTGAGCAAAACGCTTCCCAGCTTCCAACTGTTCAAATTCCTAACCACATTCTTTACTAGGTCAGCAATGACCTCACAACGTTCCATGCTACCAGCATTACACATCATTACAATATATATATATCTATATATATATATAGATATATATATATTTTTTGATTTGCTTATAGATTTGGGGCCATTTGACGAATTAAAACTTTCCAAAAAAAAAAGCTTATCCACCTCAGCTGGAAAGTTTTTGGGTGATCCGTCAAGCGGAGGTAGAGAAAAAGGGGGTCCCAAAACATGTTTTCCCCATTCATTTTCCATAGGAAATTTGGACACAGATACAGCCAAAACGTCTGAACAGATTCAACCAAATTTGGCAGAAACCAAAATCTTGGTCCAGAAAGCGGGATTCTTTTGATTTGGAGCAATTCTGTTTGGTAGTTTGCGAGAAATGAAGGTTAAAAAATATATAGATATTTCATGCAGTGGAGCATCCGCAGAGATCACATATCTTGAGATAGGATCTGATTGGCTACCATCACATCAACAGTAATGTGGCAGCAGCCATTTTAGCACTCGGGCTCCTGGGGTCAAAAATCATTTTTGTTAAAAAGGTTACTGCAAATTAGCAGTGGATCTGCAAATGTGCATTAAAACTTTTTTAAAAACCCTCTTTAAGCTCCCATCCCTGGGATGGGTTAGGGCCAGGGGCAGGCACATTGTATTTTACAGGGGAGGTGGGTTTGTGTTCCCCCAAGCTTCCTTGAGGCCCCAGGGACCCTATCCCTTGGGGTCGCTATCTAAATTAACGTGGAGGGGTGCATGTGTCCCCCTCCCTGAGCCTTCTTGAGGCCAAGGAAACCAGATCTCCCTGGGCCAATATCTAAATTAAAGGGAAGCGGTATGCAACACCCCTTCACAAACCTCCGTGAGGCCCTGGGAACCCCATCCCCAGGGCTATGTATTAAATTGAAGGGAGGGGGCTTGCAGCCCCCTCCCTGAGCCACTGCATGGCCTCTGGGATCTCAACCCATGGTGCCAGCTCATGGATTGTGTCCAGGGGACGGCAAACTCCGGGACACCGTGGTTTCCCTGCCCATGAGAGTATGGGGAGTGAAATCTAATGTGCTCCCACCAGCCAGGAGCAGACAGCTGCTTCCGCCAGGTGGGAACACAAGTTTCTTCCTCCCTGTGCTCTTGTGGGCAGGGAAACACAGAATTGCTCCCACCCGGCAGAAGCGAGAAAAAAGCTGCTCCCTTGGGGTGGGAGCTATGCTAGTCCCCGCTGCTTGCAGGGTGGGAGCTGGCAAGGGTGCCAGTGGGGCTTTGGGTGCTTTGGGGCTCCCCCGCAACCCCCAATGTTGCTAGTGCTGTGAGTTGCCCCAGGTGGGCACCTGGGCAACCCACTACTTTTTAAAAACAAAATAAAGATGCTGGTTACTGTGCTTGCAGTGAGTCGGCAGGGTGGTGGGAGCCCTGGGCCTCCCCGGAGTCCCCAACATAAAAAATCATTTGGGGTGCCCTGGGTGGACACTGGGACGGCCCAGTTAAATATGTTTTTTTAAAGGGTTGCCAGCACCTCCACAGTGAATAATAAATGAGGGGCAGGAGCAGCTCATTTATTATTCACTGTTCCAGTAAGGAGTGAAGCATACTGCCCTCCAAGGGCTTTTCATGATTATTTTGATTTTGGTGGTGCCCTTAGAAGGGGCAGGAGCACCACCAAGCATTTTTTTTATGTTGTGGAGGCTGCAGGAGTCTAGCACCTGCCAGGCAACATTAAAAAAAACAGAAAGTCTCCTGGGTCAATAATTTCATGACCCCAGGAGAGCTTACAATATATTTTTTTTAAAGTTCTAGCTGGAGCTCTATGCACTTCAGCTGGAGTGCAGGGCACTCTTGTGGTTGTTTTTATGGCTTCATTTTGTGAGTTGAAAAATGTTAAAAAGAAAGATAAGTTCAAACTTTTTAAAAATAAAACTTTATTAAATGGTTTTATGACAACCACTTTTATTAAACATTGCAATGTATGAATCAATGAAATATATATTTGATTATAATTATTGGTGATTTTTTATTTGATTTCATTATTTGAGAGTTTTATATAGCACGAACATGCCCCTTGGATATCAGAGCGCTTTACATAATAAACAATGTATCCACCCATGAACTGATGGTTAAATGGCTTGTGATGTTATAAATGAATTAATTATTAGTTACATGGTTTCTAGTATACACAAGTTATAATATATACAGTGTAGTATACATCATTAGCATTATGTTTGACGCATACAATCTATCCACCCCTGGTGTGGTAATGCTATGGTACATGATGGTACCCAGTCAGTTGCATTGTTCTGAGGATTACATGGAGTTCCATTATGGTCAACGACGGGAAGGTGGTTATTTTTCTTCTGGGTCTAGGTGTCTTTCAAGACGCAGGAATTTACCAGCTCTTTTGAACCGTGCCATCAACGGGTTTGACCGTATCTCCAGTGGAAATGAGTTCCAGATTTTGGCCGCATTTCCCATGTTATTTGTCTGTATGTCCTTTCTTTCTTGGATGTAGGTGGCTCCAGTAATATTGTGTCAGAGCTTCTGAATGTGCTACCTGATCTTGTCGGGTTTTTTCTAGGTAATTTGGTACACCCTGATGTAGAGCTTTGTGAGTACAAGGAGTTTTGGAAATGCTTCTGGCTTCTATCTGTAGCCATTTAAGCCTAGACAGTGTGGCAGTAATGTGGTCTGAGCGTCGTTCGCCTGATATGAGTCTGGCTGCTGAATTAAGTGTGGCTCCCATTGACGCTAGGTGGGTATTGGGCGTGCCCCTGAGAGTCGCATTTCCATAGAACAGCCTGGATATCAGTAGGGTTTCCAACACATTTTTGAGGTCTTTCTCTGGGATGAAGGGTTTGACATTTTTAAATAGCTTAAGGTTGTATGTAGCATACATTCCTTGCCGTGGTGTTTATGTGTGCAGTCATGCTCAGGCTTTTATCTGACGTGATTCCTAATGATTTGGTGGCATTGAAGATTGTAGGGTTGCGGTTTAGGGCATCTAGATGTGGGATACACTCTTGGATTGATGGCGATTGTCTTTGTGGAGAGATTAGGAAGAGTTCTGTTTTCTGAGGGTTGAGCTTTAGGTGGTTGGTGGATAGTCATTCTTGTACCTCATTTAAGGTCCAATTCGCAAAGAGCCTCCGCAGTTGTGGTAGAGGCTCTGCAGTCATGGTGGAATCTCCGCACTCATGGCTGAGTCTCCGCAATGAGTACTGCAGTGTGGAGATTTCGCCACAACTGCAGAGCCTCCGCCACAAATGCGGATGCTCTTTGTGAATCGGGCCCTAAGTGTATTATTCAGGTGGAGGAAATCCCTTAGTGACTTGATTCCGACGTAGAGTTGGGTATCGTCTGCATGGAGGTGATAAGCAAGGTTGGCACTTTTCAGGATTATCGTTAATGGCTCCATATTAAGGTTGAAGAGAGTGGGTAAGGGTATTAAGCATTGGGGAACTCCTTAGTGTTTGGGTGTTGGAGTGAAAACTGAATATTCCAGTTTGATTAGCTGCGATCTTTTGTTTAGATACGCAGTGAACCAGTTCAGTCGTCTGCCACCAATGCTCATGTATGCTTTTAGAGTGTTTATGAGTATTTTGTGGTTGACGGAGTCAAATGCGGAGGATAGGTCATGGAGCATAAGCAGGCAGGAGTACTCTTGGTCCAGTATTTTGAAGACATCTTCAGTGACATTGAAAATTACTGTTTCAGTACTACAGCCAGTACTGAATCCTGACTGGAAGGTTTCTAGAAGGTCAGAATTTTCTTTGGGTTTATTGAGCTGGTTTAGTACATATTTTTCAAGGGCCTTTGCAAGGAAGAGTAGGTTGGTTAGTGGGTGAAGGTTGTTCAAGTCTTCTGGGTCAGCACCTGGCTTTTTGAGGAGTGGGGTGAACTGCTCTAGTTTAAGCAGGCAGGGACCATTCCTTGAATTATCGGGTATTAATTATGTTGGTCCATAGTGGTTCAATTAGGTGACTGAAATCCTTTAGTAAGGGCGTGGGGAATGGGTCAGCTATGTGTGTGTTGTTAGATTCCGGTCCTGCATGACTCTGTTGAGATCTGTTTCATTCAGTGACTTGAACTCACGCCATGTTGCATCATTCTTTATTGCAAGGTGGTCGGTTTCACTGTTTTTTGCCCCATGGTGTTGTTGTGGTGTTAGTGAGGACCTAACGGTAACCGTCAGGTCCTCACTAACATCCTCACATTGTTCCACTGTGGCCATTGCCTGTTGGATAGTGGGGCAGGGGATTAATTGATGCATGACGATGTTGTATAGTTTTTTGGGAAGTTTTTAGTTTTGTCTAGCTGCGATCTAAAGAAGGTGGCTTTACCATTGAAGATGAATTTCTTATGCCGGTGACTTTCTTGTCTTAGCAAAGTGAGGTATGCGATTGAGGGGTCCTGTCTACATCTTCTCTCCGCTAGTCTCAGTAGTCTGCTTTCTTTATTTAGCTCATTGTTGTACCATGGGTCTGATGGGTTGTTCCTGTGCCTCTTAAGTTTTAGAGGAGCTACTTGGTTGAGAATGTCAGTGATTATTTTTTCACAGAGACAACATGTCTCTTTTATATATATTGATATGCTGACCATTTCATAATTCAATAGGCGCACTTCTTATATTTTTGTGTTCTGACCCTTTGACAAAATCAGTAGGTCTGCCTTACTTAAAATGACACGATGTATATTGTAGCATCACATAGCTGTGGGCACCAGGCACTGTGGCCAACCACCTGCTGTGCATGGGTGTCGGCGCAGGGCCTCGCCTGTGGGGAGTATGGGCACCTGGCCTTGCGCACCCTCTGCTGCGCATGGCCAAAGGCCAATGCCAGCTTGGGGTTGGCATTACGCATGGTAATACAATATTACATTAAGCTATGTACTGCTAATTACCTCACATATTACATTGCTCATGGCATGTTCTATGATATCATTGATAACATCACTGCAAAATTTGAAATGACATAATTGAAAACAACACTGTGCATGGTGAGGGCACGAGTTATAGTTACCTTAGGGCATGAGTTATCGTTACTTGAAATCACTTTAACTGGTGAATTTCTGCTGTTTTGTATGTTTAAAATGGCATGTTTCAACTGACATTTTCACCTAACTATAACATCACTTTAACCTTTGTTTTATTCTGTGAATTTCTAGTTTTTTTAAATGTAAAGTAATATTTTATTACCATACATAAAGTCATCCCCCGAAGACCATGCGCAGCGGGGGTTGGCTGAAAGGCCTGGCCTGATGCCAGACCGTGCATACAACCCCCACAGGCAGCCAACCCTGGGCCATGCACGGCCTTTGGCCGTGCGCATCAGGTGGTTTGCCATAGGGCCTGGCCACAGACCAGGCTCTGCCGCCCAAACCCCTGCAGGCACCCAACCCTATGTGCGTGGTCTGGGGTTGGCCACAGGGCTTAGTCTGGCCTCTGAGCAGCCAACCCTATGCCATGCAAGGCCTTCTGCAACACCAAAATATAAAAGTGAGTCTTTGGACTCATCAAGGGGTGAGCATATCAATAGAATATCAATAGATATATAGTATATATATATATACTCTTTCTCCAAAAATCACCAATAATTTTATGCAAATGTATATTTCAATTTATACAATGCAATGATTAGTAGTATTAATTACTAAAAAAATGTACAATGTTTTATTAAAAAACATGTCTGTGTCTCTATTTTTACACATTTTTATTACTACATTTTGAGGGTGAAAAAAGTGAAAATAAATAACCAGAGGCATATTGTTTTTTTTTAATAAAATATTTCAACAAACATGTTCTGAGCCTTTTTTAAACATTTTTCAGTCCAAAAAGTGCAGTCATAAAAACAACACCAAGTTTTAGCCATCTTCAGGCCACCCAAACCCGAACCATAGAACCAACCCCTAGAGGGTGCAGCACTCCCAGCTGTAGAGCAAAAGCTCCAACCTGGGAAATGATTTAAGAAATATGGAAGTTCTCCTGGGGTCATGGATACAATGACCCAGGAGACTCACAGTGTTTTTTTCTTATGTTGCTGGGCTCTGCGGAACTCACTACATCACCCGACAACATAAAAAAGAAACTTTCCCCTTCTAGCTACATCACCAAAAACAAAAAAATTAAATAGCCCTCGCAGGACATTATGGGGTGCTCCTTGATGGCACAGTGAATAATAAATGAGCGGCTGTGGCCGCTCATTTATTATTCACTTTTGCACTTCTTTTTTTATATGGGGCCAATGGGAGCACCAAGGCCCCTGCGGCCCGCCGGCTTCCTGCAAGTGTCCCAATTTCTCAGGGCTGTTCAGGAGACAGCATTTTTTTATTTAAGGTGCCCCAGGGCAAACCAGACCATTATTTTTTGTGGGGGCCATGGGCTTAGCCCCAGGGCCCCTGAGGCCCTCAGGCTCCCTGCTCATCTTTTTTCTTTTTTTTATGTGGTAAGTGGGGTAATCAGGTGCCCACTGGGGGCACTCCACAGCAGGTCATTCATTAGGGGCTGCAAGGGGAGGCCCAGGGACCCTGCAGACCCGCTGGCTCCCCTGCTTGCACCTATCTTGGGTGCAGCGAGAGCCAGCATTGCTCCCACTCCAAAAGAGCAGTTTTCTTTTGCTCATGCCATGTGAGAGCAATTCAGTGTATTTCCTGTTTCCTATTTTGCGCTCTGACCTGGCAGAAGCTGCTTTGTGCTCCTTCCAGGTGGGAACACATTACACTTTCCTTGCCCGCACTCTTTGGCATTGAAGTAGATGGTGTCCCAGGGGTGGACTCCCTGGAACACTGTCCCTGTGCCGGCCCCAGAAGATGGCATCCCTGGGCCATTTCGGGCTCGGGGAGGGGGGTCCACTCACCTACTCCCCTTTATAAAGATGTCAGTCCCAGTGCTGGGGTCCCCGGAGCCTTTTTAGACTCAGGGAGGGGGCAGCACTCCCCTCTCCCATTTACTAAAATATCAGCCACGGGATAAGAGGTCCCCGGACCCCTTAGAGGCTTGGGGAGGGGAACAATGCGCCCCCCCCACTAAATAATGTATAGGCTGCTCCCTAGAACCTGGCCCACCCGGCGGGTGATTCATTTAAATTTCACAGAAGTGTTTTAAAACTTTTTAACACAGATATGTGGTTCCTCTGTAAATTTGAGGCAAAATTTAAAAAACAGCATCTTAGGCCCCAGGCTGGGTCTCTCTGGGAACCCTCCACCAGGTTTATGGTGTCAGGCCCCCTTATGTTGTTTTTTTCACCTTTTTTCTAGGACTCAGGTCTGAGTCCTAATTCCTAACATGGCTGCCTCCTTGTTGATGTGGCGGCAATCAATCAGATCTGTTGCCCCCGTAGATCCTCCGCACCGTGATATATGCAATGTTTTTGAGTATTATTTGCTCAAACAACTACTGAAAAAATTTACACCAAATCACAAAAAAAGCACTCTTTGTGGACCAAGATCTAGCTTTCTGCCAAATTTGGTGTAAATCCGTTCAGCGGTTTGGGCTGTAGCTGTGTCTAAAGTTCCTATAGGAAAATGAATAGGGAAAACGTGTTTTGGGACCCCCTTTTTCTCAGCCCCCGCTTGACGGATTACCTCAAAAAGTAGCACTTTTTGGGAAAGTTTGTGAAGATTCGTTAAACGGCGCCAATGTTTTTGCAAAAGAAAAAGGGTGCTTCATATTGAAACGCGATCCTAACTATATCTATTTTGAATTTTGAATTTCTAGGCAAATGTGATTAGCCAGAAAAGGGAGGCATGCAAAACTTGAGTCAAACACCAAAAATCCTTACAAAAACTGACACACTGTTCATGAATTGCAAAGCAATTGCCATTTTAGGAGCATGAGTGTACAACCATTTGGTGAATGTCTCAGAAGATTATTTTAATTTGTAACTTTCATGTGGTGAAAAAGAAATTAAGAGGAGACATTATTACAACTGTGTGACCCCAAGGCACAGGTGGTACGGACTTAGAGGAAGCACAAGTTGGAGGGCAAGGAATTGGGTAGAGGGCCTGGCTGGACTCCAGGCCCTGCAACAAAACCCTGCTGCACACAGACAAAATCCATGTGCAGTGGAGGTTGGCTGCACGTATCAGCTTAGGCACAGGAGCTGGCCACAACCAGACCCTGTGGCTAAGCCTCACTGCATATGGTGGAATGCAGTGTGAAGCAGCAGTTGGAAATTAAGTATATAATAAAAAGATTGAAGTTCACAGAAAAAAATACAGTTAAAAACCGAGGCATGGTTCTGGCTCAAAGCAGGAAAAAACCACTGAAATTCTCCAGTTATGGTTACCTACACACATAACACACATTGTACTTTAGGTGGCCTGCCATGCTGAAACAGGGTCGGACTGGCCTATAGGGCAGTCAGACAGTGCCTGATGGGCTGTGTTGGTCTGATAGGTCAGTATGTGGCCATTTTTGGCTGCTTGTGGGCCTGATGTATGGTCTGCTGGTTTTTAATGTTGATTTTCCTGATATTATCAAAAAAACATTGCCTGCTGCAAGCTCACATCCATGCAGACTTCCAAACCTTGTAAAACACTAATTCAACATGTCTTTACAAGTTCAAAACTGCCTAAATTTGCAAACATGGGCTACTTTTTTAGCTATCTAATTCACTAATGGGACCACTTTCATTTTGGTGGCATGGCCTATTTTCTGTCATAGTACGACCCTTTGCTGAAAACAACAATTTGCCAACTGTACAGGAAAAAGAAAAGAGATATCAAAAGAAAAACATGGTTAATGTGGAAGCTATGGCATTTACTGTATGCGTTGCTAACCATAAATGGCAAGTTTCAGTCGTTTTCTTGGTTTGAGTCAGACGCATGTTCATTTTTATGGGCTACCTGAGGTCATCATTTCAGATAGAGGGTCCACATTTGTTTCTAAATGCAGGAAAGATGTATCTACTGAGTTGGGCATAATGCACCTTCCTTCTACCAGTTACCACCCTGAGACAGACGGTCAGATGTAGAGAGCCTTCGAAGAAATATCTTCATTGTTTCTTAATGGACCACAGGTCACAGGCGATCCCCCTAGCTGAGTTTTATTATAACAGTTCCCTCTGCTGTAGTTTACGTTTTTGTCCTTTTCAGGTTTCTCCTGCACATCACGTGCGCTATGCTTGTGAATTCTCTTGTATTTAATAGATCTTGAAAGGGGCTCTTACCGGTTCCCATCGCCGAATTACTTTGTTAATTCGGTTGTGTGTGGAACTTTTTGGGGTTTAATTTCCCTTCGCTGCACACATTTACGATACTTCTACTGAAGCTGTTCACACTGTTTAAGCCCCATTCACTGTCACGATAAGATCTCTTTCCACGGTAAAGGCAGACAACTTCTAACAGTTTGCTGGAATGCTTGCTTTTTATTACTTAGTTTATGTAAAGCAGATGCTTTAGCCTTAGAACGTTTGTGGCATTTCCTATTCATGCCTCAGTACCTTTCTTTGCACTTTGCACTTTGCACTTTGCACTTTGTAGGCATTATCGGATTGATTTTTTCAACTTAATCTATTTGGTCATTATGATCAAATTTTAAATGTAATAAAAATTGTACGTTAAAAATAAAGTTAATATGCAAGAGCTATGCTATATTTTACTACTAAACATGAAGCCACAATTGCAGTTACCTTGCAGTTAAAAGGGACTTGATTTGAATGGTGCAGCAGGTGCAGTGGCACCGGGGCTAAAAGCTCTAGGGACCCCACTAAACCCAGATTATTGCTACATTTTAAAACTAAACAGGCAGGCACAAGTGCGGTTACCTTGCAGACAACAGGGTCATGATTTCAATGGTGCAGCAACTGCAGTGACACCAGGACCAGTAGATCTAGGCACCCCACTAAATACCTAAAATTGCTATATTTTACTACAAAACAGACAGATACCTTGCAGACAACAGGGTCATGATTTGAATGGTGCAGCAGGTGCAGTGGCACCAGGCCCAAAAGTTGTCAGAAATCCTCTAAACACCTAAAATTGCTATATTTTACTACTATACAGGCAGTCACAATTGCAGTTACCTTGCAGATGAAAGGGGCTTGATTTAAACGGTGCAGCAGGTGCAGTGGCATCGGGGCCAAAAGTTGCCATAACTCCACTAAACACCAAATATTGCTATATTTTACTACTAAACAGTCAGTCACAAGTGCAGTTATCTTGCAGGCAAAAGGGTCATTATTTGAATGGTGCAGCAGATGCAGTGGCACTGGGTCCAAAAGTTATCAGTACTCCTCTAAACACATAATATTTCTATAACATCAATTAATTCTATTATTTCCTCTTTCATTTCATTTTTCAAAATTTTCCTATTACTCACCCGCACTATACCACTAGTAACAGCACAATATATTGCCTTTTTGTACATAAAAAGTCGTAACACTTTAACAGACTTTCTGTAATTTATATTGTACAACTACTCAGCAAGCTACAACTTACAACAAAAAACAGCTTATTATTATCACATAGGCGAAACCTTATGCATTTACCAATACTTGTTTTGCTCATATCGTTGTCATCCCCGTATCTGGTCAAGAGACTTTTCTCCATAATCTGTACCTATTGTACAGAGTATTATGAATAACATAAGTCACACGCAACAAAAGGCTATTAAAAATCTTCGGGACCCAAAGCAGACAATAAGAGATTTGCTCCACACAGAAAGGCTAGTCCCCAGTACAAATCAAATGATCATGTTTCATTATCATCACAGAATCTGTTTATCCCTGGTTTCCCAACTTGGGGATCCATTTAACGTTGCTGGCTTAGTCAGAATTCTGCAATACTCCTAAAATTACCAACAAAACGGCACATACACCCAGTAGTTCACATCTATAGGGTTAAAAAGCAAAAAGAGAAGGTGCCATCTTCTCCAATTGTAATAGATGGGTCACCTGAGTATGAAGTGGGGAAATTCTTGATTACTGTACAGTCAGAGGGCAGGTACAGTATTGAGTGGGCTGGAATGGGTATGATGTCTCAGATCGATCTTGGATACCTGAGTCATTAATTTGTGCACCCCACTTAATCAGGTCATTTCACCAACATTTCCTAATAAACCAGGTTCAAATTTGAAGGATTAGAGAGTGTGTGGCCTCAGAGGGGAGGTAGTGTCAGGAATCCTGGAGTTCATGATCAAGGGGATCGTGTCCAGGGACGCGGTCATATGTCTCAGACTCCATTCCACCCATGCTCTGACTGAAGCCCAGACTCAAACTTGCTGTGAGATTTCCTTGGACACTTTGGCAGATGGCCCAGTGGTGGCTAGGAGGCAATGAGTTTGGAGTCAGTAGGTATAAGATCAGCACTTCCGGGCTAAAGTGAAAAGAACCACAATATTACAGAAGAGCTATAATATTCCAGAAAATCCAGAACATTCTGAAAGAAGCCAGAAGTTTCCAGACACTTCCAAGTGAGTAAGAGCTGGGAGGATGAAAGCACCAGTCACACCACTACACTTTGCCTGGCAACAGTGGTTGATAAGTTATCTACTGTGGTTGCATAGTTCTAATTGTTTGCGTTCCCTGCACCTTTTTTGTTTTGCTCCCCTTCGGTTCCCTCCGGTGGTTAGGGCAACTCAGGTTAACCCTTTCTCCACAGATTCTGATCTTCGCTTGCTACTAATCGCAAATTCATACTCCAAAATTGTGGTGGGCAGAATGTTCCATTCCACCCGCTGAATTGGTGGAATTTTGGCCCCTCCATGTTACTCTTTAACACAGAGTTCTGGCCAAATTCCACCAATCGCCGCATGGCAGAACTTTTCTCTTGCGAGGCTCCAGAATATGCAAGCTGGTGAGCGTGAGTGAGATTTGCCGTCCCTTAGTGGGATTTTTTAAGTGGGTGTTCACAAGGGGTTGTGGTCAGAGAGCTGCCGTTTGAGTAGATTTGCTGCAGCTCAAGTAGATTTTCTACTTTAGTGATATCAAAATAACTTGAATGGCCACATGCTCTTGCACAACGCATGGTGTCATTTGCGCTGATTTTCAGCGCTCCTTGCGCTACCTGTGCTAAATTGCAGCATGAGCAATGCAAACTACATGTTTTCTGCCCGTTGCTAGAATTCTGCAGAATCTCGCTGAGTTTTCCTGTAACTCCTCAAGTTCTGCCCACCCCTACTCCAAAGTCCAGCACTCCAAGTCATGCTGGCTCTTGATGTCTCTACTATTGGAGTTAGACCTTCGTATTTGGTTCCTGGACTGCATCCTGGACGAATGGGGGCTAGTCATGGCTTCTCCACTTTAGTCCCCTTGTAAGCCATTCTATTGTTACTCACAAGACATTGTAACCTGTTATACACCAGCATATTTATATTAGTGTTATCTCATCTTCTAGGATTATGGGGGTTACCAGTCAGTGCATTGCAGACTGAGGGTATTTGGCGTATGCCTTCCACCAGCCATGCTACCTAGTTCAGGGAGTCGGGATGCTTGCAGTTTATTCATTTTCTCTCTACCTCCCTTCCCCTTTTTCATCCTGTACAGTCACTTAAGATTCTGGCATTTATTACAGATCTTATTTGACTGAAAGGGGAGGAGTGTGGTTAGCTTCAGAGCCCCATACCTGACTTCCAGTGAAATCCTGCCACTATGTAAGCGAGCAGACAAAATCAAATCTTTCACCCTACCTAAGAAGCCCATCCAAGTTGCATGCATCAACTGTATTTTTTTTAAAACACTCTCACCAGATATCACTGAACTTGTCAGTAAGTCTCTGGTGAAAGACACCAAAACAATCCTCAAAATGTTTTTTCACAGAAAAAAACTGGGGATTACAGGTAACAATATAATCCACATCATGGCCTCTAAACATAATTCAGATCCGTACAAGGGCAAGAAGTATTGTTGCTAATGTAAGAGATGACTTTCTCATTGCTCCGGATTAAAACCTACCTGCAACACTTACTGCCTCACTACCTCCACCTCTCCTTTCAAGGAGGAGGGCCCTAGGGCTCAACAATCATCCCCTCGTGCTTAGTGTTTACCTAACCCTCCACCTAACCTCATGAACTCATTCAGCCTCCTATGCTACAAACATGCCAACGATATTCAGAACTTAAAATGGGGGGAACAACCTTCAGAAGTCAATGCTTCCAGACTCGGTGAATGCCTAATATCTGTACTACAATGAATGGTAAAGAACCATCTCAAACATAAAATGGCCTCTACACTGAGCTCACTTGAAAATTAATAGTTAAGCTTAAAAATAAACCAGAAAGAGTCAACCAGACAAGGCTTTAATTTAAACACATCACCACCATTCCCAGAGCACTACTGCCTACTATTTCAAGACGAATACCTTTCAAAGGCATTTGCATGCACACTTGGTGATCTGTAGGTTGGAAACAAACTCATTACAATCCTAACCCAGCATATATAGCCAAAGAAGAAACCTCAGATAGAAAATGGCTCTGCACCTCATAATTCCACATTTTCCTAAACCCTGCATAGCTGGAAGCTCAATCTCAGAACAGACAATCAAGCTTTGGAATATACTCCCAAATAGGAGAAGTGCCATCAATAGCCATCAAGAGTTAAGAAGATAAATAAAGACCGGGCCTTTCCACAAGGCAGGCCCCAACTGACTCTCAAGTCACAGCTCAGAGTGGTTTTTGTAAGCAGCTTGTAATTCTGTCCTCACATGTATGTGTGCATCCCATTGCGCCACGTCTGGAGCACGCTCGCAGGCCTCACCAACGACACAAAAAATTCAACACTAACAATCAAAACCCTTCTACCTTGCATGCATTAGGTAGTACCTATTCACCTGACCATCCTGCAAGCACCTTGGGGGCTCAACAAGAGAGAGGAAAGCAATATATCACCATACAATAAAATACATGAACCCGCTGGCCCATTTAATAACACAGTACCGTCTACAATCGCAGATACATGCGAACCATGACCAATCTCTAACTGGCAGATAAAACCTGTCAAGACACTCCCATGAAACCACCCCTAGGAAACTATTCAATAACGTATTTAAGAATTGCATACTGTTCATCTCCTTCACCATGCATGGTTCTATTAATAACCACAGCTGGGAGGAAATATGTAAGGAGTTATGCATGAAACCAACATAAATTTATCAATTTCTGTAACAGGAAAGGAACAGCAGGCCCATTAGGTCTTGCCTCGTGCTGAACATTCTAGTAAGTATCCAGCTCTGGTTTTCGCTCTTTCATCATGCTTATTATCCCCTCCACTTGTTATGCATTTCCTGGTAAATATTTGGTCTTTAGAGAGTTGGCTGAAATTTACTTTATCAAACATAGAAATGTATTCAAGTAAATCAGTGTAGACCGCCACCCTGGAACTAGGATGAGCTGGCATGTAGCAATTATAAAAGGCACTTGGAGGACAGAAGATGCTCAGATTTGGCACTGGACAAGGCATGAAGATTCAAGGCATTTCCTAAGGCAGAAGAGATGGGATGTCAGGGGATTCTGACAAAAGAAATGGCTCCCATGCTCTTCCTGGGGCCCAGGGATGCGATACATGAGTCTGGGAAATCTGTCAGCTGCAGATTGCACAGATCCTTCCTCTAGGCCCTACACTCATATAACTGTTACAAAAACTAAACCCACCTCTTCTATTTTAAGTACCAGGGCTTAAAAATAAAAAGACTGGCATTACAATGTGCAGCAGGAATGTGAAATAGACGCAGCGCTCAGTCTAACGTTCACATTGTATTCTCTTTTAAGACAAGTGCCTCCAGTTTCCAACTTAAAGGTGAGCATCCTAGACACGAAAAATACAATTTGTGTCAACATTTTATTCAGCATTTCACATAAATACAGAAGCAAATACTGTTGAGACAGGTGTGACACAGGTGGCTTCTGTATCTCAGAAATAATAGAAAAGGCACAATTAGCATAAAATAGTGCAATAAAACTTGAAGAAAAGTTTAAATTTTTAGCTAAATGTGCCCCTTGTTTGTAATACACGATGTTCTTCTCCTCTGGTATGTTTTTTTTTCTAACGCTTATATTTTTATTATTACTGTTTGTTGCCCGAGTTATTTTACCTCAGTTCGGGTATACATCACGGCCCATTTACCTTTCTTATGTACGCTATTATAGTGTAAACACGCGAGCACATTCAACAGCGACTGAAAGCAAAACCCCAAGGCTCTGTTGGACAAACACAAGTGGATGAAGCAGGATGAGGGGTGATCAGGTTAGCATTTGGAGGGGGTTTCACTGTCAAGGGCATGAAAGGAGACCCGGAAACCGTAGAAGGCAGGAGATAAAAAGCCTGGCGAGCATGAAAGTATGCCGGGGCAGTCTGTCTGCGCCGCCAACCTTTTCACGCCACCGACATATGCTGAGCCCTCGGGACGGCGACTTATACTGCACACAGGTGTTCTCCGTTTACTAGTCGCCAACGAGAGGGCCCGGGCTTCACGGTGACACGGGAGAGCTGCGAAGTATGAGACGGTGAGAAGTTCACAGCCCCTGACCCACCCCTCCGCGGGGGCTTAGGGCTTGAGCCGCGCCAGTCTTCTCACCCTCGGCGGTAAGACCCCAGTGCGTCTCTCAGACATTCCCACAGTTGGCCCCGCCGTTTGTTTTCACTGGAATTAGACGGAGCGCAAGTGGCAGCGCTGGCCTCGCGCCCTCCCCTGGCAGCAGCACCTGCCGTGCGCATTCTCCTGTGCCTCTGAGGGCCACCGCGGCCCTTGATCTTCTAACAGTTTGTTCAGCAGACCAGGAGGACCGAGGGCAGGGCGGTGGACATTTGTTGTTATTGCTTTACTGGCATTGGTTTTCTCGAGGTGGTTTGCTGCTTGGCAGTTCACTGCACGTTATACAGAGATTGAGCACTGGAAATGCGGAGAGTGCTGCTACGGTTTATGCGCAGCATCGCTTTTTTGTTATCTGAATCGGTCTCCTAAATTTGTTGGGTGTTCACCAGTTCAGCTAAGGTGTTGCATGACAGCTACAATTTCGCACGTTGGCCCTCCCGGTTTTACACCTGTCTATAAGTCAGTGATGATATCATAAGGATTTTTGGAGCCCTAGGCAAGGCTTATTTAGAATGATCTGCTAATTCAAACCCACATAGTGCCACACATTATTGAACTGCACGTTAAACTTCCTGACCGGGGGCGGGGGGGACACTGAAAAACAGTACAAATATGTCTTGTCCAAAGCCCTAAAATCTTTACAATGAGAGGGAGAGAGAGAGAGAGAGAGAGCAGACTGTGTAAATGTTTCTGCAACACGAGAGGCAGTGATAGATGGGACAGGACTAAGTACTCAAAGTGAGACTGTTCCTCCTATTGGAGGAATCGTTTTTGGATTAGATAAGCTCCTCGTATTCACGGGTCATAGTTGCATAGTGCCAGGGCCAGCTTTAGCGTTGGTGGCGCCTGGTGAGACAATCTTTTTTGGCGCCACCGCAATATGTCCTCCTCTTCAGATTCCCTCACTCTCACCCAGCAAAGGTGCCCCTCATCTCTCCATAGCACCTCTCACAAATACATTTAATTTCTTTAAAAGCGCTGGTAAAGGCTGGCTTTACTAATCCATTCCACTGTCCACATAAAATATGGATCTGTTCTTTGCAGCAGGCATAATCACCCTCTGTGCTACTTTATGGCGAGTTAAAACTGCAGCTAGATAAAACTCCAATCTCTCCATCAAGCAGGAACATTAATCACAAGAGTTATAATGACATTTTTATTGCTGCCTGAAAGCTGGACGCACAAGGAACTCTGCAGCAGATTCTTTATAATCGCACATTATCTTGTATGTAATAAACACAGTGTGTAGACAGAGTAGCACATTTGTTGTAGGTCACAATGTCTTGTTTTCAAATACATTCCCTTCTGAACAGTTCATGACGTGGTAGTTAAATTATTCCTCGAGTTAAGTATACATTAGTAACCAGATGTATGTTGGTACCTTCAATTGATATAATATTTGTCTAAAACCACATGATACACAGCACAACTTCCAGACTGTAATATGTGTTCTCTTGCCTTCCCAAAGGGTTGTATTAGCTCATCCCAAGCTTGAACAACCTCAGATGGTTGTATGACAGAGGCACACATGGCTAAACCATGTGTGCCTCTACAATGCTGCCCCAACAAATGCTTCTGAACATTTCATTCTTTTACCACGCATGCCTTTGCCACTCAAGTTTGTGGTAAAGGCATGACTGGTAAAGGGATGTGTGGTAAAGATCACACCCCAACCCCCTGCCCTGAGCTCTAAAAACTACCCGACCCCTGAGCTCTACAAACTACCCGACCCCCTGAGCCCTAAGCACTAACTGACCCCCCATGAGCCCTAAACACTACACTGACCACGAGCCCTAAACGCTACCCTGACCCCGAGCCCTAAACACTACCCGACCCCCCGAGCCCTAAAAATACAGCGACCCCCGAGCCCTAAAAACAACCCAACCCCACCTGAGCCCTAAACACTACCCTGACCCCCTGAGCCCTTAAAGCTACCCCAACCCCCCAGCTCTAAAAACTACCCCGACCCCCTATGCTCTAAAGACTTCCCCAACCCTTAAAAACTACTCTCCACCCACCAAAACCCGGCCCCAGTCTCACTTTTCAGACCGCATCCTCTCCAGATCCTTCCTCTTTCTGTGCCCGCCCATGTGCGTGTTTAGGGCAAGTGTAGTTCTGCTTGGGGGAAACGGCACTCGTAACTCAGCCGGCATTATGAAGGCAGTTTCCCCCCTCTGATTTGCTCTCACCTCTGTTCCTTTCAGAATCGAATAGCTTGCTTTTAGTTTCAACCAAACTTTTCACGCCTCTTACCCTCGTTCTGGTGTGCAACGATTCCCACACCTTCGCTCTGATCTCCTGACAAGCACTAATGCCAGACTGATAATTCTAGTTGCATATTTCCTTTTGTTCGATCTAGGTAATAATCCCAATAAGCACCCTTCCTGTTTCATCTCAGGTTTTCTGCTTACTCCCTTCCCCGTAAGATCTCTTACGTCATTCATGTATTGTGCTATTATTTGTAAGTCATGTTCAAAGCCAGTGTCTGGATTCAAGTATTTGTGTTCAATCTTTTCAGTATGATAGGACCTATACAAGATATTATCGTAGTAATTTAAATTTCACATTTCCAAAAAACTCAATATCCTGACCCATTCTTCGGTATCAAGATCTGTCGCTATACCATTTACTCCCTGTCGTGCAACTCATTCAGGTCCTTATTGGCTCTGATAAGGGTTTGTATAACAAGGTCACTACCGTTTTCCCATTGTTCAGTGTCAACAACACTTGCAGTACTGGGCAATTTGGAGGTTCCATCGTGCTTTTTGGACTCCAGATTGAATGCATTGTCCCCATTATTTTACCTTCTTTTACAAATTTCCCTGTTGCAGTTGCAACATTGTATGTTAGTTCCAGGAAAAAACTGTAACTCACCAGCACCATATTAGTCCCCCATATATTTGATCCCCGCAGACTCTCAAACACATTTGTGTGCTTGGTAAATATTCTATTGGAACATTAGGAGTGGAGCCAGCCTTCTAGATGGTCCTCCTTTTTATTGCCTTCAACATAATCGCGCTACTGGTACTGGCATCAATTTAATATCATCCTTCTTGTATTTTCTGACTCAGTAACATACATATTATATGTTGTTTTGATGAATCAGCAGTCACATAATTTATGTGAATCATGATAGTAGCTGTTGATCACCTAGTTCCACCCATTGGAGTTGAGCTGCTACGTAATAAAGCTCCTAGGTGGGGTCTCCCAGTCCTCCATCCTCGAATGACAATTGTATCTTGTTCACAGCTATCCTCCATCTATTAATGCCCTAAAGCAAAGCCAACAAAAGGGCTTTTAGTTCTGCATATAGCCTCATTGTTCACTGTACTAGCAAAATGATACTGCAGTATAGATAGCACCATCATCTTTGAAAGAGCTATTCTTCTGATGATCAATAAGGGATGTGAGATCCAGAACCCAATATTTCCCTTAAGTCCTGTTGTTGATGTTGCCAGCAAGCATTTCTCAGCTCTCCTGATAGACTTGTATCCCAACATATCAGTTGTTCCCATTGAATTAGGCAATGCAACCTACCATAGTCATCGACAATCAGTTCGGATTTGATCAGAAACACACATTTTCATGGCCCTTGGATATCTCAAGTACAGGACAGTGCAGTCAATTCCTCTTGTAGATTGACCCACTACCGGTAACTCCAGGAAAGTGGAGGAAACCTATATAAAGGGAAAAAGGGAATGGGAGATACAGAAAGAGAGAGAGAGACATTTGTTCCAACAGGTTGGATCCTGAAAGAGCTGGACTGGACTCTCTTGGTCACAGAATGACCCAGTGTCACAGTCGAGAAAGACAGGGCACGTTCTATCTGTTGAAATAGAGAGACTGAAGACAAGATGTGGCCCTGTTGGACAATGGTCTCTCAGTAGGATTAACCCAAAAGTTTTTCCTTAACTCATTCTGTTTTGCTGAATTTGATTTTGTTGGCTTTATGACTCTGCACTTTAGCACTGTTAACCAGCGGCAAAGTGCTTGTGCTCTCTTCTTTAAACATGCTAAAATTGACTTGCACCCAATTGCCACATTTAATATACTTGCAAGTCATTAGTAAAGATGTCCTACATGTACACAGAGCCTGTAAATTAAATGCTACTGGTGGGCATGCAGGCTTATTGTGCCAACCACTTAAGTAGCCTTTTTAACATGTCTCAGGCCTGCCATTGCAGACTGTGTGTGCAGTTTCAAACTGCCATTTTGACCTGGCAAAATAAACTTTTTGCCAGGCCTAAACCTTCCTATTTAATACATAGCCTCTAGTGCCTCTAGTGTAGGCTCTAAACAACCCAAAGAGCAGAATGCATTGTACTTAAAAAGTTGGGCATTTACTTTTAAGTTTTACATGTCCTGGTAGAGAAAAACTCTCAAATTCATGTTTTACCATGGTAAGGTCTACCTCTCATATAGGATAACATTGGGTTACCTTATTATATATAATGAGTGATAACTTTTGTTTGGAAGCAGGTAGAAATATCATGTGTGGTGCCTGAGGAATTGTAATTTAAAAATCCTCTTTAATTGTAAACTCAGATTTTAAGTCACAATTCTGAACATTCCACATGTAGAAAGTTGCTATTTTCTTGACCTTACCATTTGGTGCTGCAGTCTGTTCCTGGGTCATATGACTAGGTGTAGTTGGCAGTTGGTCTTGTGTATCCCTGCCAGACTGCCACACTGTAGAGGATCTGGGTGTTGGCAGGATGGGCCATCCTGACTTGATGACGAGGGCGGAGCTGTCACCTATCACACTTGCACTTAAGAGACACTGCCTCAGCTCACACACAAAGGACTTCAGTCTAGCCAGTTGTGCCTGCAGACTGACTGGGACTAGGACAGGGAGGCAGGAAATTCCAGGCACTTCTATAGGGAGAAGACTTCAGAAGTTTCTTCCACTTCAAAGTGGGTACCATGTATAAAAGGGGACTCTCATACCCACTCTTCAGCAGTGGTGGCTGATGACATTTAAAAGTGGTGGGGCGTAAAAGTTTGAAATGAGTGACCTGTGGCCAGTGTGCAAAGAGTGGGCAAATGGTGTATTTTTAAGCAAATTAGAGAAAGCAAGAAGGTTAATAAGGCAATTGTGAAAGTGTAGTTATGACATCAATAAAGGGATTTCATATGATAATGATGTAGGTAGCTGCTTATTCAGTATAACCACAGAACTTAATAAAGCTAAGACACAAGGTGGAATGTGTGAAATGTGCTGTTTGTGCAGCTTTGTCAGATGTGGCTAGCCTTTTTCTGTTTATGTTGGTGCCATTGTGTGTTGAGTGTTTGTGACACTATCTCTTTTCAGCCTGAGTTGTGCGTGTGCGGCCTGCTGCCGACCTTTAAAGTGGAAACTCAGTTTCTGTCCTGACTCCTGGGCAAACAGTGCTAGGCACACGCCTAACCACATCAAATCAGGGGCAAGGATGAGAAGAGGACATGCTTGTGAGACTGGTGTGGCTCTATCCGCTTATGTCATTTATACTCTGGGTGTGAATGCACATTGTGTGCAGACTACAGAGGCCTGCTGCCAGCCTACCATTGGCACACATAGTGCCAGGCTCATGCCTAACCAATGATGGCTCCACAGTGCTGTTCGTATTGATCAGGGCTCCCCAGTGCTGCTTCATATTGACTAGGTGCCACAGTGGTGATTCTTATTGGTCACGTCCATGGAGTGCTGCTCTCTGTTAAACCAGAGACCTCAAACCAGTGAAAATAAAGCAAATTCAGCTGTCATATCGAGACAGCCGATTTCTAGTAGCCAATTTCTAGTCATAGTGGCCGTTTTTTTTTTAAAGCAGAGCCAGGATAGGTGTCAGAATTGCTGGCAAGACATAGCCAAGGGGCTGCACTGCAGTGTACATCCTCTGATGCTCCTCTACGTCATCCTAATCGATGTGTTCGCAAATGTATGTTGGTCTTAGCAACCAAGCCGCCATGACCTGTGTGTTGAGCTGTGACACCCAGGGTAACATGTAGGTTGCTTCAGCAGCCCATGTGTGACTTGGACGCACCAGTGCGGAAAGGCACCATGTGAGGGAGGTGACATGGTCGCAATGTGATCATCCGGTGCGCAGAGCTGAGGTCAGGATTGACTGTGGCCCTGCTTTGTGAGGTGGTGGGATCGGGCCAGGCGAATCTATTTGCGCACTTTAATCTGGCACACACTTTGGGTAGAGGATGTTGGGGAGAGGATTTGGCCTAACGGCTAGGGGTCGACCTTAAAACTAGGGAACCGGTACGAGTCTCAGCAACGACGCTCCACATCCTGTGATTCTGAGCAAATCACTTAATCTACCTGTGCCGTGCGTAACTGGTGCTCGTCTAAGCGCTCTGATACCCAATACCTTCGGGTCAAGTTCGCGCTATATAACACTCGAAGAAAAAAAACTACAGGCCTCTCATGATGAAAGTATGTAAAAGGCAGTTTTACTTTTCTGAATTCACAGGCCAGCACATACATACCAACATTTTAAAAATGTCGGTATGCCTCAGAGAACCCACACCTCGGACTTCCTTGAGGGCACGGAATTTTCAAGAATATTTAACACACAAACCATAATGGCCAACAGCAGTAACAGCCAGACAAATGTGTTTTGGCGCATTGAGTCTTTTCCGTGCTAGCGCGATTTGCCTTTGCATTGCCCTCTATCAGATCCAGACATTGAGCTGAATTTCATTAGCTTTAAAAGTGTGCACATTCTCTTTGTTTGCAGAATACGTGTTCACGTTCACTCACATTTTCTACTTAGGGCACATCATTATTCACATTTAATATATAAGTGTACTCATGCAATGTTGTTATAAAACTGTGCACACTGATCATAGCTACAGTCGCGGCTCGCGGGGGTGTCGCGCGGGGGGAGTTTTAAAATAAAGAAAAGAAATCCTACCTGAGCAGCAGGTCTGCCGTCCGCGCTGCCTCGGGTCCGTTGGCGCCTACAGCCCCTCTCAGCCAATCCTGGCACTGCCAGCAGCGCCAGGATTGGCTTAGGGCACGGTTAGTACTCGCCCACCTGCCCATTAGGAGACTGAGGTTTGAGCCTTTGCTCAACCCTCGCTCTCCTAATGGGCATGCGTAAGCCAGTGCCAACACAAGTGCGCATGACTGGGCACGGTGCGAAAATTTGCTGCCCTTCCCCACTCATGCGCACTTGTGCTGCTGCGTGTTGCCCCTGGTCCGTCTGACAATCATGTCAGTCAACATGACGCGGACCGCCCACCCCCTTCAGACTCTGAAGGGGTGGGCAGTCCGACGTCATGCTGACTGACATGATTGTCAGTTCTCCTCGGCGTCTTTGAACTTAAGTAAACTGATTCAGTTTACTTAAGTTCAAAGACGCCGAGGAGCTGCGGGCGGGGGGCTACGCCCAACGCCCCAATGGACGCACCGCGCCTGCTCTTCAGTACACTCCTGAACCTGTGGATACTACAGATGGAGGACTGCACTGCTGCCAGAGAACTACCCTGCTGCTTGAGGCCTGCCCTGCTGTCTGAGAAGGAAGACTGGACCTGCACCCTTCCTCCCAGGCTGAAGTGACTTGAAGGGTCAGCTGACTTACCTATTCTGAGCTACAGTGACAACAATCTCCAGAAGCCTCCCTGCAACTGCCCAGCTCACCTGTTGCACTGGACCTGGAACTGGACCAGCCTGAACCCTACTGACCTCTGCTGCAGTGAGTTCCTGATCCACACGATGTGCCCCTCAGTTCCTGGAACCTTAGTGTGGCATCAGTTGAGCTCCTCCTAAAAAAAGGGAGAAATCCTGACATTTTAGGTTCTTCGAGACCGCGAATGGGCCCATACACACAGAGATCCTGCAGTCCATTCTGAATGCCAATACGAAGCTTCAGTGAACATGACTCTTCATGGTAGAGAGACAGTCAGTGATGACCGGCAACTCGAGATTTGCGCTTTGCGCTACAGCATCGGCAGCCTATGGTTACTGCTAATGCGAAGCTGCAGGAATGACCATCCGCGACTCCCAACAGGATTGTCATGCAACAGCGATGACTGGCCACGACGCCCGGCCTGCTCTTCACACTACAGCAATGTCCATCCACAATGCTCTCCCTCCTCCTCGCGTCCTCCTCCACCGCGAATAGAACTCTTTGTGCTGGACTTTAGAAGATAACTTTTTCAGCAGGACTAATATAGTCCCTGTATCCGGCCTGTGCTCCATCATGGTTGACCAGATAACTGCGAGTGGTGCTTTGAGGTGCTATACTTGCATAAATCTTTGAAATTGCATATCTCCTGTTCTACTGATTGTATTTTTGCCGTGTTGGTGTCAAATAATTTATTACATTTTACTTTATTTTTCTAAATTGGTGTAGGATTTTTCTTGTGTCATATTTTTACTTTATTGCTGTTTGTGTGCTGCATACATACTTTACACATTGCCTCTAAGTTAAGTCTGACTGCTTTTGGGCCAAGCTACTAGAGGGTTAAGCACAGGTTAATTTAGTGACTTTAGTGGTTCACCCCAACAAGGATTGTGAGCATTGCTTGAGCAGGGCGCAACCCCCTCCCCCAGACAACAACCCAATTTCTCAGACACCCCAATCATGTATCTTACAAGGAATAAAGTTGTTAATAACCACAGTGAAGTATTACCCAGTGCAACGAGGATTCTCCTGTATCTAGCCCTAGGCAAATCTGAAACATTGCCAGGGAACTAAAGGAGGGACAAACTCTACAGCAGCATGAGAGAATCGGTGTACTTATATACAGAGAAAAGAAATTCAAGGCACAGGTCAGACACTGGTAATCCAAGAGGGACACAGGAGCACAGTCAGGGAATGGGATCACAAGTGGGATTGAGTGGACCAACAAGAGAAAAAAACAAGAAAGGTGAGGAAGCAAGAACGGATGCAAACTGGTATGAAAAGCAAGAGAGTTGTAACAACTTCTGTTGGCAGACACCTGTCTGTAGGTCAAAGGAACCTTTATAGGGCACTGCCTCACTTCACCTGGAAACCAAATATCTGCCCTGTAGTGGCTGGGACAGCGTGTTTCTGATCTAACCCTGGAATTGTCTGACCTCCATGATAGTAGTTTCTATTTCCCCGTCTTCACCCACTCTACATGATGTTTCCTAATCCTCTTGTGAGTTGCTTTTCTCAGAGACCTGAAACATATGACTTGCACCAGCTCACTTTGAGTGTGGATATTTTCCCAAACCAATTCAGAACTGCCACAGAAGGACTGATCCAAATGATCCCACCGAAATAAACAGGGTGGCCCGTTAACCCACAAGGAACCTGGATAATAATGCACTCCAAATGAAAACTTCCGTTTATGATTGATCCAATTTTAACATTCTATGCAGTATCAATAAATGAGAAGGCCTGTAGAATCCCTAATAACTGAGATTATTCACAAGAAACATCATATATTAAAAGATTGATATAGATGCAGGAATGGTGGCAATAAATTGCATGTGGTGTAGTGCATAAAGTAACTTGGTGTAATATGTAGATTATAGTGCAGAATAATTTTAAGATATGCAGGGAAAAGGGGACTGCCTTTGATCATTCAAACAGTTCTGAATGCTTTATTCACTGAGAAGAGGTCAGTGGCTTCAATGGTTGTCGATGTTTCAACCCCAATGGTCTAAAAGGGGAGGAGATCATCATGAGGATTATCAGGTTAAGGCAATGTTACAAAATGCACTTCAGAGTATCTCAAGTAAAAATTGAACATAAGGGCACACCTCCAGGGGCGCAGTTACCGGAAGGGGGTTGTTGGGATGTGACACACCTAAATAGATGCATTCTTGGCTTCCTAGTTTGGGTCTGTGGGCCCCGAGTTGGGTCTGCTATCTGTGTGTCAGTTTTTCTTGCCATGAGCCAAGAATGAGAAACAAAAAGGGACCTTTAATGTAAAACGAGAGAGAGAGCGAAAGAGAGAGATACCCATCTGGTGGCTGAATTTCACAATGTGAAAACAGATAACCTGGAATTGATACAGGCTTTCTTGCTTGTCTAAATTGTGTGGTCCTATGCAAAATATTTTATTTCACAAAGTCACCATTTTCTTTATTATCACATATGAGCCATATGAGCACACATTTAATTACTCGAGCTCAGGATGTGTTTTGTACAATCACTTGCTATATTTGAGTTAATAGACTGTAATGTAATAAGAATTAACATTTAATAAGAATGTAGGCCATGTTTAGGGTTTACTCAACTACTGACTTGCATCTTAGTTGACAAATAAAATTGTCCTTGGGGGCAGGCAATGAATATTTCTAAAAACGTTTAATAAATGTCTGTCTATGCAGTGATATAATCTGACGTGCTAAAGTGAAATGCTTCCACGTGTTGAAGAAATAGACTTTTTGAATTTTGAAGAGATAGTATAATATTTACCATTATGTTTGTTGCATCATATGCAATATACATGGCAAATATTTTCAAGGCTCGGCTCATGCATGGACACTTAAACCCAAGCCAGACCCATGGCTCAGCCCACCCTATTAATTTGGTTGCATGCCCTCTTCTATTTACGACTCGAGCTTAATACATGGGGTCGTCAGTCATTTGATAAGATGATTTGTAAAAGGCAAGGACTAGAAACATGAAGCCCTGTTCACATGCACCGATTTGACAACTCTACCATTAAGACTGCTTGTAAAAGAGACGATGAAGAGTGTGTGTAGGGAGAATACATTTAAAATAATAGTAATAGTAATTTTATTTATATTGTGCTTACTACCCCTGGAGAGGTGTCGAAGCATTTTTCGGCGAGTAGCACGCTACTCCGCAACCCAAAAAGCATTAGTGCTGGGTTAGTATAGGAAAATGTGTGTTAATTTGAGCGATGGACATGTGCTTTTTAGTTGGGAAATTTGAGATTCACACTCCCCAAATCTCACTGACTAAGCTATGCCCCTGCATACCTCATATTCAAAAGTTACTCAGCATACAGGCTAGAAGACAGGTACATGAAGAAAATTATCTCGTGATAGATTTTCTGCTCTAACATGTCTCCAGCAAGACAGTTTCAGATCAAACCAGTCCTTTTTATGCAAAACAGTGTGCAAACCTCAATGCTACTGTCATTTCAGACATTTTGCAAAATGTGATTATTGCTAAATTGTGTGTAATATCTACGTAAAAGTAATGGAAAATTTCACATGGGCCTTATTTTCACCATTGCAAATCTTGCTCTCTGTGAAGTATCCGGTAGTATGATGGCGAAACTGAAAAACACAAAATATATATATATTTTGTGATTTGAAAATGTGTTTGTAATTCACATGAGGGGTGTTCAAAGATACACAATTGCTCTCATGTCTTCTAATTCTCACAAATTCTAAGAATAATATGCATAGTTTCCAGAGTTTCTGGCATATGTGTTTTGACATTAGAATTGAGACCTTTAGACCCATTTTAAATTATTTTGAGCTAAAAAAAAAAAAAGATTGGCAACATCCATCCGGTTTAAAATTTGCTAATCAAACTGTCTTAAAAGTAACTCATGAGAAAATATCCCATTCACAACAAAATATTGGCATTCGTAGTCAAATATTACCAGATTGCAGGGGAAACAATACAAGAGTGTTGATGTAGGAAAATCAGTGATCTCCATCAACTGCATAAAGTCCAATAATCAGGATCTATACAAGACTTTGTTTGCTTAATAAAAATTGCAAAAATTGCTTGTACCCATCCATACTCCCTATGTCAACATTTCACTTCCTTGAGCATCTCAAGGAAAATCTGGAGTTTAATGGTTTCACCCCTTTTTTGTGATTTGTAGCAAAATGTATCAATGGTATGCTCACATCAGTGTGGCTACAAAACATTGAAAGTCTACACAAAGCCCTTGTCAGTGGGAAAATATTCAAAAATGAAAATTAAGTCCTCCATCAGGAACATCTCTGTAGGAAATTGGAGTATTATGAGGTGTGGGGGTTAGTCTTCACTATGTAATACTATCATGATACCCCAAAGATGGTCCTTGGATTCACACTAATAAATCCTCAGCTCAGTCCTGGCAGTGTGGCAAAGAGCAGTCAGGCTTTATAGAGGAACATGTGTTAAGCATTTCAGAGTATCAACATGGACGATAAGTAATTGACACGACTCGAGAGAAACCTGACACCAATTTATAAAAATAGAGTGTAATTTTATCTTAATTTAGACACCAAAATGAATGGAATGGCTTACATATAACTGGAGTTATAGATTTATGAAGCAATTGAAAATCATGGCAAAATAATACAGTGAAATTTAACAATACGGTCAATGGCAAAAACAACTAGGAACAATTGGTCACTTGCAGGTCGAGTTGTGTTGTACCCTTGCAGGGTAAAGGTGAGTCTGGTCCCAGGACCAAGCCACAACAGTCTGTTCAATTTTACCTGGCCTGTGGAGCACGGGTGAAGAGTTGTCCTGGCTGTCCCCAATACTCAACGAGAGCCGCAGGAGAGCTGCTTTTACTGCCGAAACGGTGTGGAGGAGAAAAAGATGCAAAAATACAACGGAGCTGCTGCTGATGTTGGATGGACATCAAATAGAATCTCCTCTAGATGTAGTGTCAAATGGAGGGGCTGGTTGCTGGATTGGTGACCAACAAGCCTTGGCAGCAATACGTTGAGCCGAATGTAACTTCTGACATTCAGGTGGTTCCGGGAAACACGGTAGCTTCCTGTAACTTTGTGGAAGGCAGGACTACAGTTCCCACAATGCACTAGACCATCTGGATTTGGGTGATCCCTTGGTGGGCTGGCGAGTCTTTTGATCCGGAGTGTTGTTTTATCTGCAGTTTGCAGGGGACTGGTGCCACTAGTCCAGTGAAATCTGAGGGTACTTCAGGCTTCCACAGGGGTCACTCTGTCTGGAGGAACAGAGAGATAGCCTAGGATGAATCTCGATCAGGCAGTTCCAGGAGTGTTGCCACAGGTGCAGGGTATCCCTCCTTTGCTTGGTGCAAGTCCTGTTGTTGCTGGCATGGATCTCTTCTTCTGTTCTCTTTGATGCAGGCTGTTCAAAACTGAGTTTCTAGTGTCAGGGGTGTCGCTTAAATCCTATATTTACGGGAGTTAGGGGTATGGGAGCAAGTAGCCAATGGGCTGCTAGTCCCTGCAGCTAATCCGCCTGAGGTGACCACATCCAGGGGTGTAGGTTATCTTTTCTACCCAGAATCCTCTATTCTGCCACTCCTAAAGATGGCAGAAATCTAATTTGCACGTACACGCCAGGCTGCTCCCCTTGGAGGTGTGGCTAACCTTCTGGGGGTGTACACCTCCTTGAACTAATTTACCGCCTGCCTGGATGCAAATGTGCACCCAGCCCTGATGCATATCAGAGGCAGTGCAGCCTTTGAAGCTCACCCCTTGATGTGCCACTTCACTAGCCTGCTTGGGAGGAGGGAGGTGTGACCACTCCAGGATGTAGATAACAAAGGTATAACAAAGGTAGAACTATCGGGCGCGGCTTGCCTACCCAAATCCCCGGATCTCACTGAATCACAATGTGATGATCTCGCTAGGTTCTTTCTCAATAAAGTCGAAAGTATATATTCCACACTTAATGAATCCCAACCGGCAAATGGACAACAGCAAATGAAGAATTTTTATCAGTCAATTAAAAGTTCGGAACCACAGGTCAGAACATTCTTCACACCCATTAGCAATTTAGAAACTTGGGTGCCCTTAGATATTAATTCCTTTAGGCGAATTCTGGACAGTCTTAGATCCGGTTCTCCTAGGGACCCAGTTCCCATTACTGTGCTCCAGAAATTTGAAGAGTCATCTCTGCTGCTAATCATGGAGTTGCTTAATGCCTCCTTAATGGAAGCAAAGGTACCACCTGCTTGGAAGCATGCGATGGTTCTCCCACTTTTAAAAAAGCTAACGCTGACCCCGCGCAACTGTCTAACTTCCGGCCCATTTCTTTGCTTCCGGCCTTTTCCAAAATTTTGGAAAAACACGTCAACATCCAACTGACATCATTTGTTGAATCCCAAAACTTTTTGCATGGCTCACAGTCTGGCTTCAGACCAGGTTTTTCAACAGAGACTACTCTGCTTGGAGTCACAGAAATGTTACGTAACCGTGTTGATTCGGGGGATACTGTGGTTCTTATACTCCTAGATTTAAGTGCCGCGTTCGACACGGTTTCTCATACTCTGCTCTTGCAAGCTTTGCAATCTTTGGGAGTGACTGGCTTGGCACTTAATTGGCTTGAGGATTTCCTGGCTGATCGCATGTTCCAAGTCTTCTCTCCCACATCCAGCTCCAACACTTATTCCTCACCTTATGGGGTTCCTCAAGGTTCGATCCTTAGCCCTCTTTTATTCAACATCTATGTCAGGCCTCTGTCGTCGATTGCTGAAGACTCTGGGTTGTCTCTCTTTTCCTACGCCAATGACACCCAGATTGTTTTCTCTCTATCTGCTGAAAGGGCGTCCAAACCATCCTCTCTTCAGTCTGGGTTGAGGAATATAGCAGGCTGGATGCAAGCCAACCTGCTTAAACTCAATGGCGAAAAGACAGAGGTGATGATACTGGGCAAGAATAAAGATCTGTGGGGCCTCCAATATAGCCACCTGAAATGGGCGCTTTGCCCCAGCCTAATCAGCAGGTTCGGAACTTAGGTGTTATAATCGATGACCAACTTTCAATGAGACAACAAGCAGTGAAAGTGTCTTCCACCTGCTTTACTATCCTCAAATGGCTTAGGAAAATCCTCTGGATGTTGCCTTTGTCCACGCAACGTACCATGGTCCATGCTCTCGTTACTTCAAGGCTGGACTACGGCAACATTCTGTACTTGGGAGCTAACAAGGATGTGGTACGGAAGTTACAGTTGGTACAAAATGCGGCGGCTAGGTTGCTCTGCAAGATCCCAAAAACAGCTTCTATCTCAGGCTCCCTCCGAGATCTTCATTGGCTCAGGGTTGAGAACCGTATAAAGTTCAAAGCCCTGAGCTATATGTTTAAAATCAAATTTGGTAAAGCGCCACAATATCTGAATGCCTTAGTTCACCCCTAACTCCCCTCACGTTCTTTACGTTCTGCCACTCAGGCGAACTTTACGGTGCCTAGGACCAGGCTGTCACGTATGGGCGGTCAGTCCTTTTCCTGTCTAGGTCCCTCCTTGTGGAACTCCCTTCCTATGTCACTTCGGACTGAAACCATATATGAGAATTATCGTAAGTGCTTAAAAACCTGGTTGTTTAATATGTAGAATCTACTTTCTCTCTTCTTCTCTCATTTCTCTCTTTGTTCCTGATGGACGGCGCCGGGAAACCCTTAGGTAGCTGTGCGCCTTATAAGATTAAAATAACAATAACATGAGAGGAATTGTGAGATCTTTGTAGAGATGTTGCATCTAGGTGTGCTGCACTCCTTTTTCATTTAACTGCTCCTGCAAGCTTTGCAGTGACAACAGGGAAAGAAGCCTTCAAGGTTGTGCTCCTTCACCTGTTTGGCCACCGTGATATCGCTGTGCACAAGAGTATCCCTCAGGCTCCGTCCCTTCCTATAGGTGATCTTGGGTCTCTCCTGGATGGTGTGCCCTATAACGGGATCACTCACTAGGATATCCCAGTTTTTTGTCAGGTTTTTTTAATGTCTTTGGAGTTATTGTTGTATGTGAGTATCATCCTAGTGTCATTCTCACATTCTTGAGAGATTTTGGATGGGGGATCACAGAGAGCGCTGACCCAGGTCATCTTATTGGCTCTTCTCATAGCTCTTTTGAGTACCCAGGATGGATAACCTCACTAGCTAAACCTTCAGATCATGGTGGCTTGTTCAGCCAGGAATGCTTTCTTCGTGTTGCAATTGAGCTTTGCCCTCAGCAGCTCCCCATAAGGGATGATCCATTTGAGAATAGAAGGATGGCTGCTGAGGGCATGTAAAAGGCTATTGCCGCAGTGGCTTTGTGGAATAGTTTAGTCTATATACTGTTGTTCTTGATCTCAATCTGCACAGCTAGGTAATCTACACAATGTCTGCTCATATTGTGGGAGAGAATGAGGTTGCAGGTATTTTGACACCTCATCAGGGGTGGTAAGCGCTATATAAATTCAATTACAATTACATTATATTTATATATTCACTGGAAAAAACAAAGGTTACAGGGACGTTATAAGTAGGAAATAGAATTAAAAATACCTTAGAAATTCACTACAAAAACCAAAGGTTACAGGGGCATTATAGTTAGGCTCAGATTTTCTTTGTACAAAACCATAGAACTGTAAACTTTGTGAGTGGGTGTGTGATTGGCTGAATGGGTCTGTGAATGGGCGTGTGAGTGGCTGTATGGGTTTGTGAGTGGGTGTGTAAGTTGCTGTATGGATCTGTAAGTGGGTATGTGAGTGGCTATATGGGTCTGTGAGTGGTTGTGTGGGTGTGTGAGTGGGTGTCTGAATGGCTCTATGGGTGTCTGAGTGGCTGTGTGGATCTGTGAATGGATGTGTTGTTGGTTGTATGGCTGTGTGAGTTGCTGTGTGAGTGTAAGTGAGAGGGGCTGAATGGGTGTGTCAGTGGGTGTGTGAGTGTTGGTGTGTGTCAGTAGCTTTGTGAGTGACTGGGCCAGAAAGGAACCTCACCTGCCCCTCCATTGAACAAGAGTATACAGTTTTGTAGAAAAAGTCTACCCAACAGGAGTAATTTCTACTGGTTAATTAGTAAGTGCTACCTCGTTGGGTAATAAGTAGTGCATATTTTACACTACAGCTTCGTAATGGACCAGGAGGAAAGGTCTTCAGCGACCTTGTGTGTGTTTCGGCAATGTGATTGTTCTTTGTGCATCTTCATCCAGAAATCTGTGATAACATGAATACTCCTACAGAGAAAACAACACGCACACAAAGAGGTGAATCTCCACCAAACAAGGGTACTTCCTCTTAACTATATGAAGCAAGTGCTTCTTTGTTTGGTGGAAATGTCCTCATATTCCTCAGCATCAAGAAATCACCACCAAAATCGGTGGGTAACCTGCAGGCGTTCCTTTTGTTAAGCTGTCCATCATCCAGGCAAAAGGTGGAAAGACCACTGCATACCACTAAGGTGAATGGCCAAACGGGTGGAGCTTCAGGTGATTTTGCACATTTATACTCAGTCATTTTAAAGGAGAACCATGGCCTCTGCTCTCACCAGGTAAGGACAAGAAAGAACCCATTCATCGCAGTGGCTACAGATTGCGCTCCAATAGATCAACGATGCATTCACCTCCACAAAGCTTTTCAGATCGTCTTTCAATGTGGAATTAGAAAGAAAACACACTTGCTTTGCCTTTGTCAAGCCCACAAGGTTAGAATCATTTGTCCTTTACAGAAATGGAGCTTCAAACTGGGGCACCTGCAATGTTTATATTTGCAAGTGCTTCCTGTTGAAGTTTAATTTCTGTGAAATGAGCATCAAGGCCAGAACAGCCCAGCCAAAACCTAATGGGAGAGATGGGAGAGGGGGCCATGTGGCCCCTTCTCCAGACCGATTTGGGCCCCAGGGACTCCATCACCCGGGGAACGGCCAAAATTCAATGCACTGGAGCCAACCCTAGCCACCCAGTGACCACTGTTGGAGACCGCGGGTGAGCCTCAATGCCCCCGTGGTCCCTGCTGGCTCCCCGCCTCCAGTGGGAGCCGGCATTGCTCACACATGTAGGGAGCAGCCAAAATTGCCGCTTCCTGAATGTGGGAGCAATTCTGTTATTGGTTTTCCTGCCTTCTTGACAGCAGGCAGGGAAACAGATGAAAACTCTACTCCCAGTGAGCAGGAGCAGTTTTGCTGCTCCTACCCGCTGGAAGTGGAGCTAGTGTTTGCGCACACTTGGCGGGAGCTGTCACAGCTCCCACCAATTGAAAGCAAACTGCTATCTCCCAAAGGTGGGCACCTGGGGAGATAGCAGGAGCCAGCCCTGGGGGTGGCGGTCCTTAGGACCCACCTCCTTTAGTTGGCACAGGCCGGCCCAGGGAAGTGGTGGTCACTGGGGTAGTATATGGCCCAGGAGGGGAGCTGCATGGCCCCCTCCCACTTTTATATATTTCAAAGGCCCTGAGAAAGTGGTGGTCCCCAGTACCTGGGGGTCCGTGTGGCCCCCTTTAAAGATTTTATTTTATTTTATTTTAGCCCTGGGGAGGGGCTGGTCCCTTGGGCTTCAAACAGACCCATGAGGGTGCTCCACGCGGCCTCCTCCATTTAAAAATAATCAGCCCCGGGAGGTGGTGGTCCCAAGAGCTCAAATGTGCCCAGGAGGAGAGTGTGTGTGGCCCCCTCCAATATAATGAAAAAGCCCTAGGGAGGTGGTGGTCCCTGGGGCTCAAAAGAACCTTAGGAGGGGGCCCTGTGCGCCCCTCTTTTCCTTTTCTATGCCCACATGCCTTGGGGTCCTGGCACACTCAGGGACTATACTGTAAGCAAGCACGGAAGCCAATGCTTCGATTTTTAAAAATGTTGCCTAAATTCATTATTCCATTGTGATTTTCACAGCAAATGTTTTTTTCGAAAAATGCTTTTTGGCCTGGACGGGTCCCTGGGGACCCAGCACCAGGCCTAGGTGTCAGAGTATTCCTGTCCTGCCCCCTTCTCCATTCTATAACGTTTTTGTTTGGGACTTGGCTGAGTCTGAGTCCCAAGATGGCTCTTACCACTTCCTGGTTGAAGTGTTGGCTGCCAATCAAATCTCTGCACAAGATCGGGAGGATTCACAGAGTGTTCGCATCCCTAGATATACAAATTTGGTTTTCTTTTAATAACTCTAAATCTACTTAACCGATTTACACCAAATAACAACAAGCATTGGCATAGCCAATAGGTCTCGCTTTGGGACATTATAAGTGATTAGCCATGCAACAGTTGATGTTGCACCAAGGATATTGTGCTGCAGAATTAAATACTTATAAGGTCCCAAAGGCGAGACCTATTGGCTATGCCAATGCTTGTTTTATATGCTGGTGAAACCTTATTGCGCACTGGGGTGAAGCTGCATTAATTGGTATACATTGGAAATAGTGCGAGAACACTCAAACAATACATCCAGTAACATCACAGAGTGATTAAAAATGGTAACTTCGAGCTATCTGCTGGCAACACATTTTCAAGAAGTACATCCAAAAGGATGCACATTTTGGTTTCATGTAGTTGAACATATTCCCATTCACAGCAGAATGTTGTTCACCGTTTGTAAACCATTTGTAATGAGTCAGACTGGGTTTCGCCAGATGATAGTAGAGGAAGGGAGGAGAGGGAAGAGAGGGCAAGAGATGAAGAGAAGAAGAGGGAGGGCGGGGCAGAGAGACGTACTGAAAAGCAGGAGATGGGGTGAGGAAAGAGGTGTATTGAGGGAAGGACAGGCAGAAAGAACTTGATTTTATATAGTGTCTCGGACTATACTGCAGTTGTTTCTAAGCGCTGTAAATAATGGGTGTTACAATTATACAATTAATAGTACTCAAAACAGAGCTTCAGGGGCAGAATGCAGTGGAAGGGATAGGGCACAAGCGTAATTTATAGCAAGAGTAATGTGAGGTAGCGGAAGGGGCTGGGGAGAGGGAGGAAAGAGGAGAAAATGGACAAGAGCAAAACCAGAGGGGAGAGTGACGGGGCTGAGCATGCCAACAAATGGCGACTGTAGAGTAAAACGATGCGCTATGAAAAGGGAGCGTGGAGAAGATGAGACAGGTGAGAGGACAAGAGCTAATGGGGGCGCGTAGATTAGAGGAGTTGGAAATTATGGGCGCCAACGACCTGGAGAAGAAGGTGCAACTAAGAAAGGAGGACGTGCGGTAAGGTGAAAGGTCAAGACAGAAGGGAAGATAAGAAGGAGAATGTGTAAGACAGAAAGAGAGTCCGAAAAGACGTAACAAAGAATATAGAGAGAGAAGGTGACTCAATGAAGCGTCTGGCGAGGGAAAGTAGAGAAAATAGAGAGAGAAGTTAAACGGGGAAGAAGAAAGTAGGCGAGAGTTGAGAGAAAGGGGGAGGGGACAGTCACGGCGGAAAGAATACAGAAAGGAGACAGAACAGGTAGAGGACAGAAGCCACAGCACAGGGGAGGGGGAGAGAAAAGGGAGAGAAGAGAAAAGAGAGAGGAGAAAAGGCATGGGGTGGTATGAAAAAGAGAAAAAAATGTGTGACATAGAACGATGACACGAGAAGGAACAGCGGAGAAAAAAGCTGGATGATATAAATAAGAGACGCTTTGGGGTCTGAGGAGTGCAGCGGACAGCACACAGACGACACGCAGGTATGTACAGCGGGGACGAGAAACAGACGCGCAATACATATTCAGCGCAACGGGAGAGGGAGTGGGGGCGAACGTACAGGCGCTCTGGGCGGCGGGAGCAGAAGGTGCCGGCTATTGTACAGTCAGACATCTGTTGACATCCAGGCGGAGAGTCGAAGGTAAGGAGTGAAAGATGAGGGTGGATGAAAAGGAGAAAGGGCAGATAGGAGGGTGAAAAGGATTTTAGGCAAAAGAGAGAAATAAAAAATAAAACGCATAGACAGCGGTAGATAGGGAAATGAAGGGATGCAAAATGAAAGGTGAATGTGGAAGTCATTAGAAAAAGTAGAGAACGATAAAGGAAAATTAATGAAAATGTTTTGGGAGAGAAAAGGCGACGAAGAGACAAAGGTGAAAGCAAGAGTCTAGAAGAAACGAGGAACTGGAGAACCAAATAAAGTAAAATGCAAAAATAACTGAAAAGAGGGAGTTGGGGGAGAATATAAGAAGTAGTAAGCGAGAAGGGGTATGAAGGACCAGGTGGAAAGAAAGGAAACAACCCTCCAAGAAAGCAAGATAAGAAAGAGTAAGGAACACGGAAATGGGGTTGCTTAAGATGAGTATTTTATTTCAGCCACATACTGACACTTATACACCCACTCATTCTTCAATACACCTTGGCATATATATATATACAAAACATATTTAAACTTTACAGAAACACACAGTCACTGGATGATGTCATCAGTGATGTCATTTGAGATGTCATCAGTGATGTCACTGACCATGTCATGAATGATGTAATATGTGACGTCATCAGCAGTGCATTGCGGGGGCACGAGTTATAGTTAGCTGAACTAACTATAACGGCCGAATTTCTCTGGTTTTGTATGAGTGAAATGTCCAACTAACTATAACGTCCCTGAAACCTGTGGTTTTTTTCAGTGAATTTCTAAGGTTTGTTAAATGCTAATTTCTAACTATAACGTCCCTGAAACCTATGATTTTTTCAGTGAATTTCAAAGGTTTTTTAAATGCTAATTTCTAACTATAACGTCCCTGAAACCTGTGTTTTTTTCTGTGAATTTCAAAGGTTATTTAAATGCTAATTTCTAACTATGCCTACAGAGGTAGGACATGTGCAGAAAGAGGAAGAAAGGCGCAGAAAGAAGCAAGAGAAATGCAGAAAGAGGCAACAGAAGTCCAGAAAGACGAAGAAAGGTGCAGAACGAAGCAAGAGATGTGCACAAAGAACTAACAGAGGAGCAGAAAGAGGCCTTATTGCAAAGTCATCCTGTGCCCCCAACTTTTTGCTGACGGATACTGGTGGTAACTGACTCTGACTAACCAGGGCCGGAGCCAGTGCTATCCTGAAAGACACTTAGAATACAGTGAAACTACATACACTAGGGTACACTATGGGTTGGGGTACCCCTGTGATTGGCATGACCTCCCATGTAAGGCCCTAGTATATAATAGGGCAGGGGGATTAAAACTACCTCTAAGTCAGAGGTGCAGAAAGATGCTTCTTTAAGTAGTAGTCATGTTTGCAGAGTGGTGGAGAAAGGGTGCTGGGCCTCCGACCAGCGCTCATGAATTCCGCTGCGTAGGACTTACAGGAAGAACCAGGAGGTCTTCTTGGCCCCCAAAGTCCCTCAGGAGAAAATTGGACTTCATCCCCCATCCCGTAGTCTGCCAGGAGGCGCGTTTGCAGAGTGGTGGAGAAAAACTGGCATGGCCTCCGAAGACGTCTTAGCAATCCCACTGTGTGGAACTTACTGGAGGTAAGAAGAGGGTAGTTGGCCCCCAAGGACATCCCTGGGCGCCAACTACCCCTCCTATTTATTTATTTATTTATTTATAAAGTTTTATATAGCGCGAACAAGATCCCGAAGGATATCAGAGCGCTTTACAATAGGATGGAAGGGAGGACATAAATGCAATATCGAACATCGAGTGAGAAAAGGAAAGTAATACAATAAACAGGTGTAAGCGGGCAACGAAGGGGGTAATATAATAAGCAGTAAAGAGGAGCCATATCAAATGGAGGTCCCATGGTAGCAGGAACAAAGACACCGAGCAAGTGGGCCTAGCCCTCTTAAGGTAAGAATTTGCTCATTAGGAATCTTTTAGCTTCCAATTTGAACGCCGTCATCGAGGAGCGCCTGCGTACTTCTGGCGGAAGAGCGTTCCATATCTTTGGGGCAGCACCGGAGAAGGCTCGGTGACAAGTTCTCTTTTTGCTAAGGATGGGTGGTTTCAAGAGGAAAGTAGTGGCGCTTCTTGATGCTCTCTCCCCACAAGATAGTTCAAGTTTTTGCGCCAGGTACCTGGGAGTATTGAAGTGAAGGGCTTTGTGCGCCAGAACGGCAATCTTTAGCTGAATTCGTGCTTCGTAGGGTAGCCATTTGAGAGATTTTAGGACTGGGGATATGTGCTCATTTCGTTTGGTGCCTGTAACCAGTCTAGCCGCAGTGTTCAGTGAGGCCCTTAGTGGACCCAGGGCGTATTTGGGAAGACCACAGAGGGTAGCACTTCCATAGTCTAGCCTCAGCAAGACAAGCGCTTGGACCACCTGCTTGAAATCACTTTGTGGCAGGAAAGGTTTGATATTTCTGAGAGTCCTCATCAAGTGGTTTGCTCCCTTACATACATTGCTGATATGATTTTTCATATTCAGGTGCTTGTCCATGGTGACTCCGAGAGATTTGGATGAGGCTATGATGATCGGATTGCAGTTGAAAGTAGTGAGGTGAGTCAGCTAGAGGTCTAACTTGGGGATGTGGTTCGGAGGGGAGATGATCAGGAATTCCGTTTTGGAGGTGTTGAGCAGGAGATGGTTCTCCGTTAACCAATTTTGAGTAGACGTTAGGATAGTGTTGAGTGAGATGATGTTTTCCGGGGATGAGATTTTCAAATAGAGTTGTGTACATGTGGAAGAGAATGTTCGTGGAGTTTAGTGAGTTAGCAAGAGGTTCCAAGAAGAGGTTAAAGAGGATTGGAGAAAGGGCCGACCCTTGGGGGACCCCCATGAGTACTGGAGAGAGAGTGGGATGCCTTGACTCTTTGTGATCGGTGATGAAGGAAGGATGAGAACCATTGTAGCACCAGATCCGAAAACCCCATTCTGTTTTGCAGGATGGATAGGAGGTTGTCATGATTAACCGTGTCGAATGCTGAGGAAAGGTGAAGGAGGATCAGGAGGCAGGATTCGTTTTGGTCAAGCATTTTTAAAATGTCATCCATAACGTGAGTGAGGGCCAATTCGGTGCTGTGCCCCTTCCGAAAACCAGATTGATGCTGGTCTAGGAGTTGGTAATTCTCTATGTGAGCACAAAGTTGGGATTGAACACATTTTTCTAGGAGTTTCGCTAGGGTGGGGATGTTGGAGATGGGGCGGAAGTTATTGAGATCAGATTTGTCAACGTTGTTTTTTTTTTGTATAGGTGATACCTGAGCTGCTTTTAGGCAGTCGGGGATCATGCCTTGAGATAGGGAAGCGTTTACAATCCTTGTCCAGGTGGGGATGAGTACATTCTTGATTTCTTTGAAGATGGCCGGAGGCAACGGGTCACCGAAGTGGTTGGAAGGGTTGATATTCTGAAGAATCTTGTGGATGTCTTTTTCACTAAATGGGGTAAAGGTGCCCCATGACGCATTGCTCTTGGTGTTCGTGATGGTCGAGTTGCGCTTTTCAAAGATGTCAAGGGGTGAGGCGGCACTAGAGGAGGGCAATAGTGCCTTCTTAGAGGTGAGGTCAGTGGCGATGAGTCTTGATTTCTCAGTGAAGAAAGCATCAAATTCTTCGCAGGAGGGTCGGTTGCCACCCGGGTCAGGGAGGTTTGGACCTATAACTGATTGCTGTTTGACCAATTCGAAAAGCTTCTTGGGTCGGTTTGCCGCTTGGTCTAGTTGGAGTCTGAAATAGTCAGCCTTAGCGCTCTTGATCTGTTTGTTGTAGAGGCTCCTGACATCTCTAAGTAGTTTTAGTTGGTCCGAGGAGGGATTGGATCGCCAGGAGCGTTCAACTGCCCTAAGGTTGCGGCATTCTGTGTTTAGGTTGTCATTATACCAAGGTTTGGATATTTTTGTTGAGGCATTTTTAAGTTGGAGTGGAGCAATGTCATCCATGATGTTGGCGATGGTCAAATTGTAGGCGTCAGTGAATGATTGCACCTCGATCAAGTCAGCTTGGGAGGAGAGGGCAGATTTACAGTGGGCAGCGAGGTTGTCAGGGTTTATTGATCTGAGGTCCCTTTTCCATTTCTTTGATTTCAATGGTTGAGCCTTTCTCATCACCACCTCCCTGTTAATATAAAAGAGGATGCTGTGGTGGTCGGACCAGTCACACAGGGTTATGGAATCTAAGGTGATGGTCTGCCCTTTCGAGATGATGAGGTCTAGAGTTTCTCCTTTAATATGAGTTGGTTGGTCACAATGCTGAGTCAACTCTAGATCATTTAGAAATGATTTAAGGCAAGATACCGCGGGTCGTTGGGGTTAGACCAATGCAGGTTGAAATCACCAAGGAAGATTTGGGACACGGCTGAGTCGACATTGCTAGACATGATTTCCATTAGTTGCTCAATGAAGGGGAGAGTGTCTCCCGGGGGTGGTAAAAGGTGTGTAGTTTGCAAATCGGTAGGTTCTTACTTGAGATGCTGAGGCAAAGGTATTCACAGGAGAAAGGGGAAGAGGTCTCCAAGTGAGAAATCGATAGTGTGTTCCTGTGAATACAGGCTAGGCCCCCACCCAACTTCAGAGCTCTGTCTAGCCTGATTATATCATGAGTGGGAGGTACTAGGAGGTCTAAGATAGGAGTGGAAGCGGGATTTAGCCAAGTTTCCGTGAGGATGATAATGTCTAAATCATTGTGTTGTATGAGGTCGAAGATATCTGAGGCGTGTTTACTGGCTGATCTGCAATTTAGTAGTACACATTTGAGACGTAGTGGATTAGGGGGAAGGAGTCTGGGTGATATTCACCCTGGTGAGGTTGCCAGTGTTGCTGCTTCTCAGATTGCGGGGAGGTTCTCTGTTCGGGTTGGAAAGGATGGAATGTATTTGCCTCGGCGGGGTCATGTTAGATTTGGTCCAGGTAGAGCAGGAGTTGTGACGGTCATGGAGATCAGTGGACGCCGGGTGGGTCTCACATCTTCTGGGGGAGTTTGAAAAGGGAATAAAATTCAAAATGGGGGCAAACGACTGACCCATGTGCTCACTCTCCCAAGTGGAGGCTCTGGGCCAATATGCAGAGGTGAGGAGAGAGCTGATCATGGGGAAAAGATCATTTGAGAGGGCTTTCAGGTCATGTAGTTCCGAAGTGAGAAGGTGCAACTGTAGAGATATATCATCTAGGCGCGCCACCAAGTCTGAGTGTTGGGCGAGGGGTGGAGGGTGTGAAGGAGAAGCTAACGGCGACGGGGGACTCGGTGTAAGCCTGTGGGGTCCGCGGTGGTGGTGGGTAATTCCTGGGTAGGGAGTTGATCATTTGGAACTAGAGGACCTTTTAATGGTGAGGTTTGAGCCTTAGCAAGGGGAGTGAGGTCATTGAGCTGAGGGTTGGGTACATTCAAAACCGTACTGCGTGTGATTGATCGTTCCTGCTCGGAGGAGAGCAGTTTTTCATTTGGTGCTAGCGAACCATTCGATAATGAGGTTAGAGCATTAGCAAGGGGGTGAGGTCCTTGAGCTGAGGGTTGGGTGCATTCAAGACCAGAGTGATGGTTGGGTGGGTGTGGGTGTCCTTGGGTTTCGAGGAAACCACGTTTTTGTGTAGCGGAAGATGGTGGATATCTTTGGCTGATCAGGGGCCAAGGAGGATCGTTGCCCAGATTCTAGCCTAGCAGGGGGCAAAGTTATAGGGATGGGGGAAGGGGCATCGTCGGTTAATCGACAAGACTGTAGGGCTTGTTCGGCACGAGAGTCAACCTGTATCGGACTGACAATCGGCGAGGAAATTGAGCCCAAATATCCGTCAACCAGCTGAGAGGGTGTTCTAGAGGGTTGACATAAACCGACCAGGGACAAGGCGGCTCTGGGATCACCTGTCGGAGTGGGGTTTATGGAGAGTGGGGAGCTCACAACTGTTAAGGGCGGAGTACTGGTTAAACCCAGCAAAGATGTAGAGGTTGAGTAGGGGTCAGTGGAGTTGCCCTATACGTCTTTTCTGAGAGTGGGGTAAATGTTGGCCATCTTAGCTAGGTTGTCATTAGAGGCTTGTATTAGGATGATACCATTATTGTAGAGGGTGATAGTGGTGGAGGCTTTAAGGGAGGGCGAGGGAGAAGTTGTTAGTTTGAGACCATGTGGGGTTTTCTTAGATCCTGTTATTCGCAGCAAGGAGTAGAGCACAGTTAGTCAGCAAGCCCGTTTTCTGGTATAGAAGATGAGGTCATTAACCAGAGTACCTTTGTTTGTGCAGAAGTAGGGGTCTGAGATTAGAGTTTCTGGTCTGGCTTTGAGTATGCAATGTTTATGTTTTTTTGCCGTATTTTTGGAGAGGTTAGTTGGGTAATTGATGATGTAGGCATTGGGACCATTGGGGTCGGGACTTATCTCCATTGTGCACAGGAATCCTAATGAGGATGGGACCTCAGAGAGGAGAAAATGGAGGAGAGAGGACACAACATCAATCCTAGGTCTCTCAGTGGAAAAGGTGAGGGGGGCGTAATGGCAACATGTTTGGAGGCGCAGAGATCTTGCTGTGCAGTGCCAGTGACAAGGGCCACCTATTTAAGTCATTAGAGAGGTGGGAAGCTCCTCATGAAAAGCAGGCATAGAATCAAGACCAGTGATTATACCTAAGCATAGGGCTGAAAGCACCCGGGGGATCCAATTTTTAAAGTCCGGCAGTCGGTTTAAGGGCTTCAGCAACTATTTTGGGCTTCACATGGAATACCCATAGTGATGGAATTAGTTGTGTAATGTAGCGATTCCCCATGAGACAACACCGCTGTTACAACCCTGGATTGAAACTCTCGGAATAACTAGCGAGGAAAAGGATAAGGCACTGCATAGAATCAAGACTTACCTCCAGTAAGTGCTACACAGCAGGATTGCTAAGTTCTTATAGCAGGCCATGCCCCCTCTGCCCACCACTGTGCAAACGCGCTCCCTGGCACGCTCTTGTATGGGGATTGAAGTCCCCTTCGCTGCTGGAAGTCATTTAGGGGCCAACTAGCCTACCTCTTACCTCCAGTAAGCCCCACACAGTGGGATTGCTGAGAGGTGGACACAGGCCAAGCCCCCTTCCTCCACCACTCTGCAGACGCACCTCTTGGCGTGTTCTGGGTTGGGGGATTAAGTCCCCTTGAATCCTGAGGGTCCCTGGGGGCCAGCTAGCCCACCAGGTATCTCCAGTAAGCGCCACAGAGCTGCATTGCAGAGAGGTGGTCCGAGGCCACGCCCCTTTTTACACCACTCTGCAAAAGCGGCTCCTGGCGCACTGCTGCTCGGAGGATGAAGTCCACTTGTGTCCTGAGGTCCTCAGGACACAAGAGGACCTCATCGCCCACCAGCAGTGCGCCAGGAGCCGCGTTTGCAGAGTGGTGTAAAGGGGCATGGCCTCGGACCACCTCTCTGCAACGCAGCTCTGTGGCACATACTGGAGGTACCTGGTGGGCTAGTTGGCCCCCAGGGACCCTCAGTATTCAAGGGGAATTAATTCCCAACTTACAACGCACCAGGGGGCACGTTTGCAGAGTGGTACAGGAGGGGCGGGGCCTCCGGCGAGATGCAGGCTTTTTTAATTAAATTTTTTAGAAGGGGGGCTGTGTGTCCTCCCTTATTTTACCATTTTTGGGGCCCTGGGGACCCCATCCCCCAGGGCCTAACCCCTTTTAAAAAAATAAAAATAACGGGAAGGGGGCCGCGTGGCCACCCCTCCCAAGGCCAATTTCGGCCCCGGGGACCTCATCCTCCGGGGCAGGCCTTTCCGTTTTTTTATTTTTTTATTGCAGGGAGGGGGCTGCGTGGCCCCCTCCCGGGCCACTTCTGGCCCCGGGACCCCATCCCCCGTGCCTGGCCTCACTGTTGGGGACCATGGGGGTAGCCCCAATGCCCCCACGGTCCGCTGGCTCTCCGCATCCTGCGGGAGCCGGCATTGCTTTTGCACAAGGGGAGCTGCTGACTTGCAACTCCCCTTGTGCAAAGCAATTCTGCTTTGGTTTTGGAAGCGAGACAGGTTTTCCTGCTCTCGCCTCCAAGAGCCAAAGCAGAGTTTGCTATGACAGGGCGGGAGCCGTGCTCCCGCCCAGCCATAGCAAACAGCAATGTCCTGGGGTGGGCACCCCGGGACATTGCAGGAGCCGGCCCTGGGGGTGGTGGTCCCCAGGGCCATCAAGGGCTCCAGGAGGGGGCCACGCGGCCCCCTTCCCTACATTTCAAAGCCCTGGGGAGGTGGTGGTCCCCGGGGCTTGGGGTGCCTGCGAGGCCCCCACCCCAATTATATAAAAGCCCCGGGAGGTGGCAGTCCCGGGGCAGCATGGGGGTTGGGACCCCACCACGCATTATTGAAGCCCCGGGAGGTGGCGGTCCCGGGGCTGCGGGGGCCACGTGCCCCCGCACACTATTAACTAAGCCCGGGGAGGTGGCGGCCCCCACAAATTAATAACGCATTGCCCCCGGGACTTGGCCCACCCGGGGCTTAAGTACAAGGAAGCGTGGGAGTCCGCGCTAATTTTTTAAAATTTTCTCGCCCGGATTCGCGAACCCAGCGCGAGTCGGCCGTTTAAAAAAAAATGTTGGGACCCCTTGAGCAGGCTTAGGGGGTCAGGGTGTTTCTACCCTGCCCCCTTTTCTTGTTTTTCACCTTTTTTTCTACTGATTTCTTGTGACTCCGTTACCGAGTCACAAGATGGCTGCCAACACTTCCTGGTTTGGAGTGTTGACAGCCAATCAGAAGTCAGCTCGTGCTCGGGAGGAGTCGCGACTCCTCCTCGGTGCTCAGATATCGAAAGTTTTCTTTTTTTAATTTCTCAGGAACTACCAAACGGATTTACACCATTTAAAAAAAAGGTCGCTTTCTGAACCAAGAGCTACCTTTTTGCCAAATTTGGTGTAATTCCGTTCAGCAGTTCGGGCTGTAGCCTGTTCCAATTTTTCCTATGGAAATTAACATGGGGAAAATGCGTTTTGGAACACCCCTTTTTCTTGGCCCCTGCTTGACGAATCACCCCGAAACGATCAAGACAGGAGCTGACCGGAGTGCCCCATTAGTTTTGAAAATTTCGCGAAGATTCGTCAACCGGCGCCAAAGATATTGGCAAATCAAAAACGCTTTTCCTATGGAAAATAGGTCCCAACTATAACTACCTACTGGGGACCACTCGTACAAAACCAATGAAATTCTGCCGTTATATTTAGCTGAGCCAACTATAACTCTTGCCCCCGCAATGCACTGTTTATGAACTCACATATTACATCACTCATGACATGGTCAGTGACATCACTGATGAAATCTCGAATGACATCAATGATGACATCATCCAGTGACTGTGAGTGTTTTAAAAAAGTTTATGAGTGTTAAATATATATATCAAGGAGTATTGGTGAATCAGTGGATGTATGAGTTCCTGTATGGATGGTTCAGTGGGTGTGTGACTAACTGTATAAGTGAGTGATTAGGTGTCTCAGTGAATGTATGGGTGAGTGAATGGTTGTGTGAATGTTTGTATCTGTCTGTCTGTTGGTGTCTAAGTGGCTGTATGGGTGTGTGAGTGGGTACGTGAGTGGAAATATGGATGATTGATTGGTTGCCCGAGTACCTGTATGGGTGTCTGAGTATCTGTGTGGGTGGCTGAGGGTGTGTGTGTGACTGCCTGCATGGATGAGTGAGTGGGTGAGTCAGTGGCTGTATGGGTTAATGAGTACATCTGTGAGGGGCTGTATGAGTGACTGAGTGTGTGTATGGGTGTGTTGGTGAGTTAATGGATGTGTCAATGGTATATGGGTGAGTAACTGCATATGTGAAAGGCAGTATAGGTGAGTGTTGGAGTATATGAGTGACGGTATGTGTGATGAGTGATTGTATGGGTGACTGAGTGGATGTGTGTGTAGACCTATGATCAGTGCGTGGCCATGTAAGTACTGGTATGGGTGTGTCAATGTTTTTGAGAATGGTAGTGTGGAAGTTGGAGTGGTTGTATTAAAGGTTATATTAGGGCATGAGTGGGTGCGTCAGAGATTCTGTGGATGATGTCATCAGTGAAGTCATTTGAGATGTCATCAGTGATGTCACTGGCCATGTCATGAGTGATGTAATGTGTGAAGTCATAAGCCGTGCATTGCGGGCACGAGTTATAGTTAGCTCAGCTAACTATAACTGCTGAAATTCTCTGGCTTTGTACAATTGAAACCTGAGCCTAACTATAACGTCTCAATAACCTTTGTTTTTTTCAGCGAATTTCTAAGTTTTCTTATTCCATTTCCTAACTATAATGTCCCTGTAACCTTTGTATTTTTCAGTGAATTTCTATGTTTTTTTAACTAGTAGTCGCGTTTGCAGAGTGGTGGAGAAAGTGGGCTGGGGCTCCGACCAGCTCTCAGGAATCCCACAATGTAGGAATTACAGGAGGTACCAGGAAGGCTTCTTGGCCCCCGAAGTCCCTCAGGAGTAAAGTTGACTTCATCCCTCAACCAGTGGGCACCAAGAGCTGCGTTTGCAGTGGAGAAAGGGGGCGTGGCCTCTGAAGACCTCTTAGCAATCCCGCTGTGTGTGACTTATTGGAGATAGCAGAAGTTGTAGTTGGCCCCCCAAGGACGTCCTTGGGGGCCAACTTCCCCTCCTATTACCTCCAGTAAGTCCCACACAGGAGGATTGCTGAGACCTGATAGGAGGCCTTGCCCCCTTTCTCCACCACTCTGCAAATGCACCTCCTGGCGCACTATTAGTTGGGGGATGAAGTCACCTTGGTTCTTAAGGGTCCTTGGGGGCCAACTAGCCCTCCTTTTACCTCCAGTAAGACTCACACAGGTAGATGGCTGAGAGGTCATCAGAGGCCATGCCCCCCTTTCTCCACCACTCTGTAAATGTGCATCCTGGCTCTCTACTTGTTGGAGGAAGAAGTCCACTTTAGTCCTGAGGCCCTCAGGAGGCAAACGGTCCTCATCCCCCACCAGCAGTGTGCTGAGAGGCACATTTGCAGAGTGTTGGAGTAAGGGGGCGTGGCCTCCGACCACCTCTCAGCAATCCCACTGTGTGGGGCTTACTTGAGGTAACAGGAGGTCTTGTTGGCCCCTAAGGACCCTCAGCAGCCAAGGGGACTTCATACCCCAACTAGGAGCACAACAGGAGGCGCGTTTGCAGAGTAGTGGAGAAAGGGGGCGGGGCCTCCTGCGATTTGCCGGCTTTTTTATTTTTTTTGTAGGAAGGGGAGCCACGTAGCCTTTGTTCCCAAGACCATTTTGGGCCCCGGGCACCCCATCCCTGGGGCCTGACCCTTTTAAAAACTTTTGCTTGCTTAACAGCGGGCAGGGAAACAGACATGCTCTGCTTTCAGCAAGCGAGAACATTTTCTGCTCTCACTTGCTGAAAGCTGAGAGTTTACTATGGATTGGTGGGAGCGGAGCTCCCTCCAAGCCATAGCAAACTGCAATGTCCCGGTGGTGGGCACCCTGGGACATTGCTGGAGCCGCCCCTGGGGAGTGGTGGTCCCCAGGGCCATCTAAGGCTTCAGGAGGGACTATCTAAGGCTTTCTTACTGGGACTCGGCTTCAAGCCAAGTCCCAAGTTAGCTGCCAACACTTCCTGGTTGAAGTGTTGGCAGCTAATCAAATCCACTGCAGGGACTCGCATTCCCAGGTATCTATATTTTTTAAGTTAGATATCTCAAAAAACTACTGAAGGGATTTACACCAAATCACAAAAGCACGCTTTCTGGACCAACATCTAGCTTTCTGCTAAATTTGGTCAAATTCCGTTCAGCAGTTCGGGCTGAAGTCATGTTCAAAAATGAAAAATCCACCATGGACTTAGCATGGGCAAAACGCGTTTTGGATATTCACCACTGGGTAGTTATGCTTACCCATAGACGCAGGCGTTTTTGGTTTGCTAATAACTTAGGTGCCATGTGACGAACCTTGACGAAGTTTCACAAAACTTTCCAAAATAAAAAGCAAATTCACCTCAACTCCTTTCTGGAAAGTTTCAGGGTGATTCGTTAAGTGGGGGCTGAGAAAATGGGTGCCCCAAAATCAAAATTTCCCATGCACTGCATTTTCCATAGACTTCTTCAGGCAACGCTACCCCAACAACTGCTGAACGGAATTTCTCCAAATTTAGCAGGAAGCTAGATCTTTGCCAGCAGATTGTGCTTTTTGTGATTTGGTGTAAATCCATTCAGAAATGTTTGAGAAATTCAGGCTTAAAGATATTTGTATAGCTGGATGGTTGTGTTCGAGGGCTCTCCCGAAAGTCCTCGAAACCAATTTTAAACAAGCATTGGCATAGCCAATAGGTTTCGCTTTTGGGACCTTATAAGAGATTATTAAGGAGATGTCTTTGCCTGTACTTAAAAGTGTTGTTTAAGCATTAGCACATTTAATATAGCATCCTTAATTTTAGTTTTTGACCTGACTAAATAATGAAGTAATACTATTACAAAATGTGCTGCATTATGCTGCATAATTTGCCTTTTCTTGCCGCTTAATTTACTCAATCCTGCCGCATAATTTGGCCTTCTCCTGCTGCATAATTCCAGTGGCCCTGCCTATAGGGCAATCAGGTAGTGCCAGATGGGCTGTTCTCAGAGGTCAATGAATGGGCCGGTGTTTTGAATGTTTGTGTGCCTGTTTTATGGTCTGGTGGGACAACAAGCCAACAGTTTTCACAAATGTTTTGCATAGTGTGATGTTGTCATATGTACTAGTTGAGAAGCCTGTGCCAAAGTGGGGCCAATCACTTTACAGGTGCACTACTGTACACAGCTACTCACACCACTTTATATTTTGTTTTCACAAAGTTTATGAAGCATGCTCATGCTATGCATACAATATAATCAACGCAAAGCAACTATCTGCAAAACAAACTAAAACTCCAGCCAAAAAAAAACACACCCACAGAAGAAACGAAGCAAAGGAGACTGTCCTAATCTACCAGAGGACCACTACACTAACTTGTCATAAATTTGGAACATCATCATGGTTAAGCCTATTTGGTAAGGAAACCTAAAAAATGATTTCCTAGCGTAATAAAGTGGATGAAGCTAGAATCTATTTTCTTTTATTTTGTGCGTATGCCAGGAGGAGTCTCCTGACATGTAGCCTGCAGAGCAGGAATACATAATGGCTAGCAAGCCTCAGCACTGCTAGTGTGTTCAGAGGGGTCTGGGTGAGTGCTCAAAGATCCGTTCGTTGCTTTCACTAATTATTGTAATTGTAATTGCATTTATATAGTACTTACTACCCCTGATGAAGCGTCAAAGCACTTTTTGGCGAGTAGCACACTACTCCGGAACCCAAACAGGGTTAGTTGTGAATTAGTATAGGGAAATATGAAATTAATTTGAGCTGTGGACATGTGAGTCTGTTAGCTGGATTGAAAAGGATAGTGGAGGGATAGAAGAGGGAAGGGTCTAGAAAGTGTTTATTTGGAGCAGTAGGAGGAGGTTTGAGATTGATGTGGCCAGCCATTAAAGTTTTGTCCAATATAGATGCCACTGTCATCTGGTTTTTAACCTAGTCATATTCCTGTCTCCTTAACTTTAAGCTCCTTATCACAACACAGTGATTCAGAAAAACAATACACTTTTCACAGGTATAAATCCAAAACAGCTCAGTCTGTGACTATATGCCCTAGACGTGAATGATTTAATTTGTTTTGGGAGAAAGTAGTTAAATGAGAGTATTTTAGCAACCAAAAATAAATTTGTGAGGGAAAATAGTGGTGGTTCCATAACTTGGATCACTGTGAGCAGCAGCAGCACTTATGGCATTAGTATTATGAGTGGGCAGCTCCAGCAGTGACTGGCACCCTCCTGAGGAACAAGCACTAGCGTAGCCAATAGTGCTGATTTATTGAGCCAACATATTAAAGCAGCAGTTGTTAATGTTAGGATGCACAAATGTCATGTCATTAAAATCAGACCTATTGGCTTTGGTAGTGGTGACTGAAGCAATTATGGTAGCATTAATTGTGGTTGTAATAAGGGTGTTGATAGTAGTGCTAATGGTGATGGTACTGGTGGTGGTCATAGTGGATGTGATGGTGGTGGCAGTGAAGTTGATGGTGGTGGTGGTGGTGGTGGTATTCATAATGGTGCTGGTGAAGGTGGCAGTGGTGTTAATGATGGTAATGGTAAAGATGTAAGAATGGTGTTGATAGTAGTGGTATTGGTGGTGGTAGTAATGGTGGAGGCAAGGGTGATGGTGGAAGTGGCAGTGATAGTAATGGTGGTAATAGTAATGGTGCTGGTAAAAGTTGTGGTGGAATTAATGACGGTAGTGGTAATTGTGGTTGAAATAATGGTGTTGATAGTAGTGCTTATGATGGTTGGTATAAATGGTGATGTTGGTGGCAGTGGTGGTGGTGGTAAGCGTGGTTGTTGCAGTGGCATTGATAATGATGGTGGTAATCATAATGGTGCTGGTAAAGGTTGTGGTGGAATTAATGATGGTAGTGGAAATGGTGTTAATAGTAGTGCTAATGGTAGTGGTATTAGCAGTAATGGTAGTAGTGGTGGTGGTGGAAAGGGTGATGGTGGCGGTGATAGTGATGGTGGTAATCGTAAGGGTGCTTTTAAAAATTGTGGTGGAATTAATGACGATAGTGGTAATGGTGGTTGAAATAATGGTGCTGAGAGTAGAACTTATGGTGGTGGTAGTAGTGGCAGTGGTAGTAAGGGTGATGGTGGCAGTGATCATGATGGTGGTAATCGTAAGGGTGCTTGTAAAGGTTGTGGTGGAATTAATGAGGGTAGTGGTGGTTGAAATAATGGTGTTGATAGCAGGAGTGGCCCGTGCAGGTAGGAGCAGTGGGGTGAGGTGGGGGTGACTCGACAGACGACGATGAGGGCAAATTAAATAAAGAACACATTTTTCCTCGTTGTCGTCTGTCGAGTCCCCACCATCCCACCCCACCGCTCTTACCTGCACGGGCCGCTCCTGGTTGATAGTAGTGCTTATGGTGGTGGTATAAATGGTAATGGTGGTTGTAGTGGGGGTGGTAAGGGTTGTGGTGGGAGTGGCATTGATAGTGATCATCATAATGGTGCTGGTAAAGGTTGTGGTTGAATTAATGATGGTAGTGGAAATGGTGTTAATAGTAGTGCCATTGGTAGAGGTTTTAATGGAAATGGTGGTGGTAGTAGTAGTAGTAGTGATGGTGGTAAGGGTGATGGTGGCAGTGGCGGTGATGGTGGTAATTGTAATGGTGTTGGTAAGGTTGTGATGGTGTTATGATGGTAGAGGTAATGATGTAAGATGGTGTTGACTGTAGTGCTTATGGTGGTGGTATTAGTGATAATAGTGGTGGTAGTAGTGGTGGTATTGGTAAGGGTGATGGGGATAGTGATAGTGATAATGATGGTGGTAATTTTGCTTGTAAAGGTTGTAGTGGTGTTAATGAGGGTAGTGGTGGTTGAAATAATGGTGTTGATAGTAGTGCTGATGGCGGTAGTATTAGTGGTGGTAATAGTAGTTGTGTGAAGGTGGCAGTGATGGTCATCTTAATAGTGCCAATAAAGCTGGTTGTGGTGTTATTGATGATAGTGGCAAACTTCAGTGAAGTAATATATACATAAAAGCCTCCCTGTGAGGGGGAAGAGGAGCTACAACTCCATTCCCAGATGCCAGGGAAAACAGGGAAAGGGAGCAGCAAAGTCGTGCGGAGCTCTGAGAAGAGAGCTGCCAACCATTTTCTTCTGCCGCTGTATGCTCCCAAAAGCTATGGACGGCAGCGAGAGGAGAGGAGGAGGATAGAGTAGCTGCAGGGAGAGAGAAGTGGTGGTAAGGGGAGAGGAGGAGGAAGTGGTGTGGTGGTGCAGGCAAGGAACTGGATAGCAAATGTAAAGGAGGGAGGAGAGGTTGACCAGAAGAAGTGGTGTTTGCTGATCTGCACACCTGTCCTTAAGGTGACTGTACAAAGTCTTGAGATTTGGGGCCAGCCACCCTGGGGAAAAATGTCCCAATCTGCATTAGAGCGTCCATCAAAAAGTCAGGTTTGCTCAAAAACATTTAAGAAACAGGACTGCTGCATTAGAAAATACATCAAAAAGGCAGCTGCTTTTTGCATGTATTGCATAAAAGATTTCATGCGTGATGACTGGCTGTAAAATAGTTCCTCATGCATTGCAATGGAAGCCTTCGATAGGAGGCAGACTGATACACCAAACACCCAATACCATGAAGAGAAACAGTAAAACTCCTGTGGGTGGGCCCACAATACCTCTGTAAGCATACGTTTAAGAATTACTATGAAATCATTTGCTAGATAGCAAAAACTGTCCTTTGTCAGATTTAAAAATATGGGGCATAGCACTTTTGAACACTGTTTTGTATGCAAATTAAACACTTTATATTCTGCTACAGGTGAGACTGTTCCGGAATACTACCTGCATTGCCACCTGGGTGCGCACCACTAGGCCTGTCCACACTTATTGGGTAATTTTGGGTAATTGGAAGCATGTGGTTAGTAGTGGGCTAGATTTTATTTTTATTTACGACTGTGCCAAAAGGCACTCAGTTTCCCTATTTGTTGCTAAGTGGGGATGGGAGGAAATTGGTTGGACAATAACCAAAACAACTTTAGAACTATAGAAGGGGTATCCAGGGGAATCAGTGGAGAGAGGGCTATGACACAAAGGATTTAAATTTTATCATACTGCAACACCTATCTTACAGCTCGATTTCAAGGAACTGAAACCACAAATGTACCACTACTATTGAGTCCTGAAATGGAAAATGCTTGGGCGCAAATAAACTACTGTATGCCCTTAAATACTTGTGCTTAGAATAATAAGCGCAGAGCAGAAATGCTATGCTGACTCTTACCTCCTTCTATGTACATCATCACATGCACACATTATTGCCACATACATCACCAAATACATAAGTCACAGTCAAGAGCCACATACTCCATCACATAAAAATGAAACACACACTTTAAAATGCACGTGACCAAGATGTACATCATTACATGCACAAGTCACAGCTGAACACAGCATAACACATACAAAATACTGCCAGAAATGTCATCAGAAACATGTCACACTCCCACATAACCACCACATGCAGGAGTCACCACCATGACAATATCACATGCACACATCACCATGATAAGGAAAGAAAATACATTGCACTGCAGTAACCCACACAAAGAAAACTTCAGCATTCTATGGGTTCTCAAGAGGAACGGGAGACGGGAGGAGAAAGAGAGAGGAAGAGTGAAGGGGCGGGCAGGGAGACAGTGAAGGGGCAGGTAGACCGGAAAGAGAGATAAGAAAGAGTGCAAAAAAATCTAAAGAGGCATATTAAAGTTAAGTATCCTACATCGTTTTATTTTAAAAACAGCATGGATTTGCATATTTTTAACATGACTCTAACTACAATGCACACGTTTAAATGCTATTATCACAGTGTGCTCCTTTGCATACCTGCGGTGCCCGAAAGGCCCCTGCATCGCTCCTCTTTCATCTGGAGCCGTGTAAGGTGAGCTGCTGCCAGTAATCACAGCAGAGCAGAGGCGGGAGGCCGGTGTGCGATGGGAGACGGGCCAAGCTTCCTGAAGACTTTTCTGGCTTTCCTGAAGAGAGCAGCACACCTGAGGTCGGCCGGTGTGCGCTGGCAAGTCTGCCCTATTCTCTCCCACATGCCTCCCCTTCCTGCTGTCTGCTGCTCAGACAGCCATAATCAATAAAGCGTTGAAAAATATAGTGCACCCATGTTGAAGCTGTGTTCACTGCACGGGACCAATTCAGTGAAAAAAGAGTGCGCCAAGCAAATGAAAAATACATCAGAGTGTAAGGGGACATGTAACAGGGGCAGTCACCACAAAGTGAAAAACACACCCAAAAGGTGGGCCAAAGTGCAATGTTTTACCAATAAGAAGAAAGGAATTCAGAAAGGCACAAGAAGGAACAAATGGAAAGTGGTGGGCGTGGTCTAAGCACCCCGACCAAATACAGCATGCCTTGCAGAGCAGCGTATGTGACCTAAAATAGAACATTCTGATTGGCCCAGACAGGTTTCTTTCCCCCTTGTGCTAATTTGCTCCTGGGGAGTCAAGCTCCCATGGAGTGAGTGCTCGGTTTGGCTGCCAGCAACATGAGAGAAATGTTACTGGCAGCGATTACAGGACTAGGGGACATAGTCCCCTATCCTGACGTTTTAAAACAAATGATATAAGGGGGCACGGTGATAATGCCCAACCACCCTAAGCCCTATGGATTGTCCTAGAAGGACCACCCCTGTTCCAAAATAAGAAAATAATTAGCATTTTTTGCCGCAATACTGCGGAACTCCCGTACGATTGCTGCAAGAAAAAAAAATGAAAAAGGTGGCTAGAATATTTTAAACATATATCGGGAGGGTGGTGTGAGTAGGACCCCCCTCCCTGAGCCCATTTTGGGCCCTGGGGACCCCATCCTCCAGGGGCGGTAATGCCAGTTCAGGGGAGGGGGCATGCAGTCTCCTTCCCGAGCCTTTATAAGCCTTGAGTAGCCCATCTCCCGGGGCCGATTTCTTCAAAAAAATGGAAGGGGGCCGTGTGTCCTTAAAAGGCCCATGGAACCCCATCCAACGGTGCCGTAAATAACTTAAAAGGGAAGGGGCTGAGCAGCCCCTCTCCCTGAGCCTTTAAAGGCCTTGGGGACCCACCCCTTGGGGCCAGCTCATTTACTGTGCCCCAGGGAGCCTACCCCCGAGACAGAGTAGTTTCCCTGTCCGCACTAGATCAGGCAGGGAAACATGTGTTTGCTCTGCCTGGTGGGAGCATTTTTAAATGTCCCACAAAATGGGAGCATACATGCCTTTCCTGCCTGCGGTAGTGTGGGTAGAGATGGCAAGTCTGCTCCCAGACGACGGGAGTTTTAAACATGCTCCCCAAGTTAGGAGCAGACTTCTCTTTTGTTTCAGAAACAGAACCCATATTGTTCTCGCCTGGACGGACATGTATAAATAGCTGCTCCCTCCGTGTGGGAGCAATGCCAGCTCCCGCACCATGCAGGGAGCCGGCTGGGGCTGTGGGCTTCCCCACGACCCCCAACCTGTTGCTTGGCGCACGGCCTAGGTGGGCACAGGGGCTAACACCTATAATAAAGAGAGGCTGTACTTCCCCCTCCCATGTTTAATTGCATATGACCCCAGGGGACGGAGTTCCTGGAGCCTCTGGGTGCTCACGGAGGGGGATGCACCCCCTCCCCTTAATTATGTACTTTGGCTCTGCGGAATGGGGTCCCTAGGGCCTAGTAAAGGTCAGTGAGGGGGCTGTGTCTCCCCTCCCTTTCTTATGAAATTCAGCACTGGCTGATGGTGTCCCGGGGGCCTAACAAGACTCGGGAGGGGGCTGCGCACAGTGGTGGTGGGCATGACTCGTGGGTGGTGGGCGGGGGCAGGGGTGGGGGTGGGTGGGGCTTGGGATTGTGCAGTGCAAAAATATATATATATATACACATACCATGCCGCTGCTTCTGCTCTTCTCGTGGGACTTGAGGAACAGGAATCCAGGAAGAACAGCTAGGCTCCCTGACCAATCACAACACTGCAATGCAGAGTTGTGAGTGGTTTTGAGAGTTCTGGTTTGACGCTCAACCAGGGAATGGGGGCCTGGGCATGTTCTCCATGCAGGCTGTAATGCAACCTGCATGGAGAATAGGGAAAGTGCGCATGACTGGTTTGGGTGGCCCGAGAGGGCCGACCAAACAGCCATTGTGCACTTAGGAGTGGGCAAACCTTCCTCCCCTGCCCTGCTCCGAGAGCAGAGCAGCCCCACCCACCCGCCCGCCAAGGAAACATAAAATGATAATAATTCAAAGTTATTATCATTTTATATTTCCTTGCTTTCCACTGCTCAGAAGCAGTGGGGCGACGCTCCTCCGCCATAGCAGAGGAGCCGCCACTGGCTGCACAGCGCCCTCCCTTTTAAGTGCATTTGGCCCCAGGGGATGGGGTCGTTGGGGCCCAAAAAGGTTCAGGGGACTGCAAGCCCCTCTCCTTAATTATGTATTTTGACCCCGGGGGATGGGGTCCCTGGGGTCTAATAAGACTCGGGAGGGAACCACATGCCCCTTCTCCTTAATTATGGAATTTGGCCCTGAGGTATGGGGTCCCTGGGGCCTAATAAGGCTTGGGGAAGGGGGCTGGGTGGACACCCTCCCCTTTAAAAAGAGATGCCCCAGAGAATGAGGCTCCTGTGGCCCAAAGGCCAACTGTATGCCACCCCAGCCTGCGTGGGCTTTGGCTACCTGTGGGGGTTGGGCAAAGGGCCTGGCCACAAGCCAAGCCCTGCAGTCAACCGCATGCTGTGCATGACCAAAGGCCATGTGCAGCGTGGGGTTGGCTGCCTCTGAAGGGGTTGGCTGCAAGGCCAGGTCAAATGCCATGCCATGCAGTCAACCCCCGCCTCGCACAATCAAAGGCCATGCGTGGTAGGGGGTTGGCTTTATGTATGATAGCAAAATATTACTTTATATTTTTTTAAAACTAGCAATTCACAGACAAATATAAAGGTTAAAGTGATGCTATAGTGTGAAACTGTATTAAATTTTACTTACATTAAAAAAACTCAGAAATCGACTGAAAACATCAAAGGTTAAAGTGACGTTATAGTTAGGTGAATATGTTGGTTACATCATTAACGTTTTGACTTAAAAAAACCCCACAGAAATTCACCAGTTATAGTTAGCTTACTATAACTTGCGCCCATGCCATGCACTGCTCATGACCTCACATATTACATCACTCATGACATGCTCCAAGACATCATTTATGACATCACTGATGACATCTCAAAAGACATCACTGATGATCATCCATGCTACTTTTGTACACATTACTCTATTAACGAGTGCTATCACACATACAACTTCCTTACGTGAAGCAAGCTTCTATTATGTGCAACATTGACCCTATACTATACACTTCATGGGAAGCCGAGCTAATGTTAACAATCAACAACACACAGACGGGTAACCCCAACTGCACAAGGTTGTCAATCTGTATACAACTGTTCAGAGAAAAACAACTTCCTCCAGACACTCAAGCTCTGTTACGCAACTAATTTGTTATTACAGACATCCTTTATCCTGTATCAAACCCTTTACAGTTAGCAAACCTCTTGTGAGAAATGAAGCGGACATGAGGATTAAAATGTGGACTGTAAACTGTGTTTACCCTATGCAAAGATGTTACCCTATACTATACTGTTTGCAGACAGTGAAACTCTCATGGGGAATACACCAAAGATTATTAAAAGTATCTGCTAAAAAAAAGTGTCCATTCTATGCAAAATTTCTCCAAAGAAAGACTGCTCCCTGTAAACACCCAAAGCCTGAAGGTGCGACAGGTCAACCTTCCCTCAGTCGTCATACTCTGCTGAAAACTTAACAGATAGCCCACCTACTGTAACTAATCAAACACGTGTACATGGCTACGCACCTGGTGCACACAGTCTTCTGTCCTATGTGGAAAGTGTCATGCTGAGACAATTCCCTCAACACTCAAGGCACTGAAATATTCACCTACCTATAATGTCACTTTAATCTTTGGCATTGCATGGTAAATGATGCATGGTAAAGGCACTGCATGGTAATGCCTGCATTGTAAAGACTGTTTTCTGTCTGGAATCCTCTTCATGCCTCTTCAATCAGCTATCAGACAGTCCCTGCCACTTTATCTCACTCGTGCAGGTTCATGCTTTCTCCCTTTGTGATGTTTTTCCATCTTTCTCTTCCTCTTTCTTTCCCCTTTGTGCATTTTCTGTCTCTTACTCTTGGGAAGTGCCAGATGAGGAAAAATAAGTGCTGGTCCGCAAAATGAGTGCCGGTGGCTCCAGGTAGCAAACATTACCTCAGATTAAGCCCTGTTTCTCCCACTCTGCTAAGCTTGCAGTTCCCCTGCTTCATGCAGAAGTGGTGTAGTAGGCAGGAATCCCATGGTGAAACTTCTGGGAGATGTGCCATTGGAAAAGCCCTGAATGGCAGCCTGCTCTTTACAGGACTTCAGAGCATCGAAATACCCACGATGTTTAGAGCAGGCTTTCCACCTACTTTACAATGCAACATTTACGTGATCATAGAGACCCGATTGGTGAGATCGGGAACACCCAGGTACAAAAGCACCAGTGAAAATGAAATATACAGTATTGAATTTAATGGTGGATTATAACAGCGAGGTCCTTGTTCTACGCATATCATGCCTGTACCGGAAACACAGACCTAATGTGGCTGCTAGTTGTGCCCTTTCTTATTCAGTTCTGATGTTCATTTTGTTTCATTCCCATATGATCTAAAACAACCATCGACAAAGACAGTTGGCCTCACCTTTTGACTTTTGCCAGAGCTGATCTGCTGACTTTGCCAATGCCATTCAGCATCAGAAAAAACCCATAGCTGTTGCCAATGGCAAACAGCAGCGGCAAAACAAAGCACAATGACGCATAGGTACATATGTATCATAGCCCCTGTGTCACCACTCATGCACACATATTTTGCACAACACATTCGTCATGATGTGGTGGTAATTTTTGTTTTTTTCTATTGTTCTAAGATAATGAAGGCCCATCTTGGAAAGACAATTTAAAAATTCATTTAAAATATAATGAAATGAGACAGTGAAGTGGGTGAAGGGAGGGTGGGTGATTAAAATTAAAAAGCAGTGGCAACAAGGTGGGGATTAAAAAGCCATGACTGGCTGACAGTGCCAGACATGACTTGAGGCTATTTTAAGATATTGAAAAGAGGGCTTTTTTGTCTAATATTTCCAAAACATGATTAATAGTAGCTAGTTGGAAATGTCCTGATTCTAGAGTCTATTATTTCTAGTAGTGATTTTAGTCATTGAACACTCTGTGATCTTGGACAACGCGCTACATAGTCTATATGTAACTCTGTGCCTCACTTAGTCAAATGTGTCTCCTTTGAGGGAAGGGACCTCAATTTTTCTCCTGACAGATGAGTAAAACAGAGCCTTGCCTTTTCTTGTATTTACAGTTATAGCAATAGGTTTCTAACTAGAAAAATTAGCAGCAAGAACCAAAAGGCAATAAAAAATACAGCAATGGATCTTCTACTCACAGTTGGATGTTGTGTTCGTTTTTTAACGTGACATGAAAACTCTTATCTGATTTTAGAGTGAAGACTCATGTCTGAAGAAATAGTGTCAGACATGCTCTGAAGCAGCATCACCGCCCCCAGCAGCGCGCTGCTTTATACCATGTATGGGCTTTGCTAACTAAACATGACAAAAAGGGAAGACAGAGATAAAAAAACAAACAAAAAAAACACACTGCCATGCCTTTCCACTCTCTGGTGGTTTGGAACTAGTCATGGACAGGGGCCTAGCAGGTGCAGTGGTACCATGGCCCAGGGGCTTGAGGGTCCACCAAATCCTGATTATTGCTTTATTTTAGAGTTCAGTCTGCAGCCAGCGGGCCCATTCCCTTCCTTGCACTAGGGCCTATGACACACTGGCAACGCCACTGGCCACAGATTTATTTCTCTCAAATTAGCACGTTTCATTTTCATTATTCCGATGACACACAACAGGGTGACAAAAAAGGGTGAAATTCGTCTGAATTGTGAACTTTTATTGAGATAACTATCTTTAATTTAAAAATCTACGTTTATACTTCAAACACATCGGATTGTTCTTTGGAATCACTGACGATAAAGCCGAGGCTGTACCGTAAAAAAGCTGCAAAGCCTAAGCATTTACCGAATAGTTGTTTTGGGGGTGAGATCTTTTAAGGGGCACAAGGGTTTCCCGTGCGAAGGTCAGATGTGCTATTTTTTTTTTTTTTGCATCCCGCTGTGCAGGATTTTTCTACAGCTGCCATTATCAACAAAGTCCCTCTTCAGGCATCAACAGGAAGTGTTTAATTATGCCCCGCCCCTTCTCACACCTCTCCCAGACCCGTTTGACACGTCAACTGACAGGCTTCTGAAGTCCCCTTTGCCTTTCCCTTTTAAAAGTGCTCCTTGAAAGGCCCCCTTCTGTGGCCCAACACCGATTTTATTGGTTCACAGATCCCTGCTGATGCCCATTGACACCACCCCTCAAAGTCAACATTTGTTTTCCTTTTTTGTTGCTCCCTCCATCTGTTAACTTCAAACCTTTACTCTCAGCTGCTAAGAGTTTTCAAAAATACACTTTAACATAAACGAGCACAGATTTGGAATTTTTCTATGTCAGTTTTATGTAGGTTACCTGTATTTATGACGCCAGAGTGGAAAATACACCTTCGTGTAAGCAGAGTTCTGAAGTGTCCCAAGTCTATTGACGAATAGCTTATTCAGTCCATGTTTTTGCGGTGCATTCTGGGTTTCTTGTGATTATATATTGAGATACGCATGACTACAAGTCCCAGAATGCAAATAAAAGTCTGGGCTCGAGGTGATAACCTGGGAAACTTAAGACCTCTGGGCTAACTGATGTGCAAGTTTAAATTGACTAATGTTAAATATAACAAATAAACAATAAATACAGAAATACAGAATGCTGAATTCCAGCCCCCACATGGACCCGAGACGCTGAGATGAAATGATGTCACTAAGTCACTGGTAAATACCTTTTCCGGTCCTGCAATTTAATTTTATAAAGCAATGTTTTCAGAGGTGTCACTTGAATAGATCTCAACCAAAAATACAGATCCCAAAATGCACTCTGACATTAACTGAAGGCAGGGTGTCCAGTGGCATCCAGATACAAGGACCTATTTTACAGAGAAATGTTTCTTGTAAACAGTAGGATCTGATGTTGTTTTTGGTTTCTAATGCTGAACGTGTTCTCTCATTTGTAGGTTCGTAGGGGACTTTTTAACCAACAGAATTTCACAATGCTGGCTAAGCTTTAGATCACAATGTCAAAAGTAATCCTACAAGATTCAGAATGCCACATACAACTCGCTTAAAATCATATACTGGTGAAGGTGCCACCAACGACATGGGGCTGTGCTAATTAACGTTTGGAGAACACAAAATAAGCATGTTTTCATAAGTTGGCCACTAGGCTTCAATTTCACCTCCACTCTTGCATTTCTTTAGTCAAATTCCTGTCTACTGTTTGCAAACGGCTTCCGTTGAATTCAATTGTCAAATAAGAGGTTTTTTACATTAATATGTAAACATTCAGCAGCAGCAAATTAATGAAAAAATTGAACTTACTAAATAAAAGTAAAACTAGCAGACACTACGAGACACCAAAACTCAATGTGCGGTGTACAAAGTGTGGGCATAAATGGATATTTTGCGAACGTTTTTCCAGAATTCATATGCACAGAATAATTTTATATTTTCACATTGCATGAAAAAATAGTTAAAGTTTGTGCTCCTAAAATGATGATTTATCTAACATTGCACTTTCGAGCAGATATCTGCATTTTAAGACAACTTCAAAACTAAAGGCTTTTAACCAGTAACCTGTCATCTTCTGGATAATTACACACAGGTAAGAAATTGTAGAAATACTATGAGTTTCAGAAATTAAAAAGCAAAAATCATGAGATCCTTTTTATCACCCTCCTTAAGTTAACATCTATAAAATCATTTATGTATAGAAAGGATTCTTCTCTCTGGGTGAGTACTTAACCAACTAGTTGGTATTCCAAAATTAAATAAAAGCTGTGCGTATTCAAAGCCATGCAGGACTCCGCCTGCTGGACACACAATACCTACAATATTTATGGTCAGAACCAATATTATCTGCCCATCACTGCGAAATCGTCTGACCACCCGATTTACCACCTAGAATGGTCGATTACTTCTCTACCAGTGTAGATCCATGGGGAGCCTTGCATTAGGGGCAGTGCTTTAAATGGGGAAAAATAAGTGCAGGTACTCATTAAAATAGAGGTGTGGCAAGTGGGCAAGGCTAGGGGCGGGGCTAAGGGCTAAATATGATCATACATAATGACTTCTGTACCAGTTGCAGCATATATTAAGTATACAAGGAAGGGCACCTTCATCGCGCACCCGACTGTCGCACTGCAATATGGGAAATCCTCCCTCCAATGTATCATCTTAGTCCAGGTACTCTCATTTAATCACTCGATACCAATAGTTATCCAATTCCTTATTTCATGATTTATCAGTACTCTAATCATCACTACGGAGATAGCTTCATTGCTCCTGAATTCTTTATTCAACTTTTTTCTGATGTCTCCTGCGTGCCCATCCGGGCTTTTCACAGCGACACGTACAGGTCAATTTTATCTCAAAGTAGGCCCATTTGTTCATGCCCAATGTTTTTCGAGCGCAAAGGCTCTTCTTCAGGGGTCTCTAAAACACAAAATAAAATAAATTTAAATAAAAAAAAAAAAAAAGCACATATTAAAACACATGAGAAAAGCGTTTATGTAAAAAAAAACAGATTAACCCATTACACAAAATGAAAGTCATGATGGCACTTTCACCTGAATGGTCGCTGCGCACCTGATTGACAGTGCACGGTCTGTCTAGAGACCCTGTCCTGTTAATCACAGCGTGACACAAGCCCTGTCAACCCCCTGCAGTTTGGGGCCTTTCAAATGGGCGCTGCTGGAATCTTCACCAGCAACTCTGCAAAAGGCTACTTCAGCCGAGTTAATTACAAGCTCCTCCGAAGCAGAGCGACCTTTGCCCTGCACTGGAGGAGAAACCTAACCTGAGCCTGCTGTGCTGTGTATCAGGGTACCGGTACTATCCCTGGCTACAGAGAAGTGCCAGTACTGACGGCAAAAAATTCGGAAGTGCCGGTACTCAGTACTGGTGAGTACCCGCCCATTTAAAGCACTGATTAGGGGCACACCTTTTGCTAGCCCTTTTCCCCTTGTTGGCTTCAATACCTCAGGTAATAGTGATGGGAGAACCCCAGTTTGGACCACGCTCCCTCCAACCCAAACAAATCAATGACAAGACACTACTACTCGGCAAGGATAAAAAGGTCATGTTTATTAACAATCCCCCACAAACATGATGAGCATAATCTCCAAACAATAATTGTAAACAACTTTGAAAGTCATAAGAAATAATTATCAAGCTGACAAGAACATTTTCAAAATATCGTACCAAGAAAATTGTGCGAACAATAGCAATGATTGACTCATGCATCTATTTACAAGTGAGCCATTCCCAGAGGTGTCAGAGCAGTATGGACAGACTATTCTAATCCTTCGGCATGCTTGCCTGTACCACACAGGTGAAACCACTTATATCCCTGGAGAGCGGTCCCAACCCCTTGTGCTCTGTACCACCTGCCATGGTCCCAACCCCTGCACACCAAATCAAATGCGCAGACTGCGAGAACAGGGGCTAAAGCCCCTTTCTCTGCACTGGTGACCTGGGACTATCCACACAAGCTGGTGTGGATGTCCCTTTGCAGAACTAAGGATTGCTGTCCATCCTGTCAGTGATGTCTTTGTAAAATAACTTTCTATACCTGTAAGGAGTCAGTGATGCTTGGTCCGCCACAAGGGTGACCAGGGCAATGAGATCCTACGCCCTCCTTACCAAAAAGAGAGACTGCATGAATGTCCAAATGTCCTCAATGAGAGACTGCACGAAATTCCAAATGTCCTCAATGAAGAGATCATTCCTCAAGTCCGAAAGGTGTACCCCGTCACGGAGGAACATCTGATCACCTCTCATGAGTTTATGGGAAATGTTTCTGAGACGGGTAGGCCTCAGACACAATTTGGCCATTTCTGTGTTGTCGCCACACAGCTATATTGTTGGCCCTTGGCCTAGCACCCTCCTTCCATTGCAATGAGGTATCATGTGGGACCATGCAATGAGTGTTTCAGGGAATGACCAACCCAACCAAGCAGACTCCCTCAGACTGGGTTTCCTCACTTCCTTCTGACCAATCTTTATCAGGTCATTACCACCTAAATGTACAACAATTAGGTCTAGGAACTAAGTCCTCGCTGCCTTCTGTTTAATTTTTTTCATAGCTGAGGGATCTTAAGACCTCTACTCTGCACCACCTGAAGAAGACAGTCCTCAATACTGGCAGCTTTGGCCTTCGGAGCTGCTCCAATCAGTAACCCGTGCGCCACACCAGGGAGTGATTGAGGACCCATGTGATCTTGAATGGCATAACAACTAAAACAGACGAAGAAAAAGACAAGTTAGCAAAGGAAGTGTCAAGGTGCATTTCACATCAATTGAGGGTGGATGTAGCATTTAAAGCATGCAGAGGACCATTGCCACTGCCCAATTCGATTGACCTCCTGATGGGAAAAACCTCAAAGGTTGCTGCCCCCATCCTGAATGAATGGGACGACTAACCAGATGAATCAGTCCCGATCGTCCTTAGGACAGAAGCAAATACGTTGAGAACTGAAAGCATAACAGGCATTCACCATTCGCATGGATAAATAAAGCTGGCCTTCCCAGGTCTGGATGTAAGGCCAGGTAAGTTCCCATATCAGTGACTGAACAAATGGAGGAGCCCCCTGCTGCCTGGCGTTCAATGTAGGCCCCTTTTTCAACGTGGTCAGATTTGGACCTCTTGAGCCTGATGAAGAGTTTGTCCTCGTCCTTGGAAATGTAGGCATCCACCCATTGAAAGCTGCCACCTAGATCCTGCTTTGAGTTGCCCACAAGCTCACTGACTCTGAAGGCTCCATAAAATGCTACAACAAAATCTGCAGAAAATAGCCCGACCTCATACAGCTAGTTGCATACCTTGACCATTGCTTTAAAGATGGCTGCAAGCGTGTGAACCTCGAGTGGCCTCCTACCGTCCCTGGGCACTGCATTCAACCTGGCTCAGTCAGCCACTGCTTTCTTAATCAGGAAACTATTGCCCATGTCCCGTACCCCCTGAGCTACATGAAGAAACCTATAGCTGATATGTGGGCCCTTGCATTGGAGGTGGGCCTGCCCTGCCTAAGTAATTCCTCCAAGAAGAGGCTTAAGGACGAAACTGAGAACATGTGACCAATTTGATTATTGCGCAAGAAGACCGTGTAGGTCAGGAAAGCTCGCTCATAGGCCATCCTTGTGCGCCATGCCAAAGAAGCTGCAACTAAACTAGGCAAGACAGAGCACCAATCCTCAACAGATCCTCTGGGAACTCCATCATCTTCTCTGCTGCGCACAAGTGGAAACTTCCGAACTGCAACTTGGAGTGAGATAAAGCATCAGCTGCATTGTTATGGACACTAGGGGCATGCCTGGCTTTAATTAACATATTGACTCTCAAGCAGAGAAGAACCAAGTGCTTCAGGAGCCTCTGGAGGAGCCTGCAGGAGGCCTCTTGCCTATTTATGGCTTCAACCTCTGACATTATCTGACGTAAATGTAACACTTTAACCCTGAACTCATCTAACCAGACAGTGACTGCTGCCACAATCAGGAATAATTCCAAGAAAGCAAAATGTTTGGTTAAGCCCTCGTCATACCGAGTGGGAAGCTAATTGCCCAGACACCACTTGGTACCCAGAGTTGTCCCAATTTCAATGCCTCCTGCTGCATTCGTGTATTAGCCCAGTGCTTGGTTGGAGATGGGCGGAACTGGCCAGACCACTGAGCCATTGATCTGATCTTGGAAACTACGCCAGATCTATTAGTCTTTCTTAACGTCGGCAGACAGCCGTGTGTGATGGTACTTCTTCATCAAGCCTGCTTTTGAATGAGCTATGGACCTGGAGAAGGGAGGGGTGGGTATGGGAATAATTGGGAGGGCAAAGTTGAGCTGGCTTAGAGGTACTTTGATCTGTGTAATTTATTTCTGGGAGGGTACCATGTCAATTGATTCTCTGAATGGCATGACCTTCTCCTGTGGAAGGTAACACTCACCAGCAACTGAGTCGATCCCGATGCCCAGAAAGTCAATGCGAGTGGCAGGCCCCATCATTTTGCCAGCAGCGAGTGGGAACCCCAAGCACTGTACAAGTGAGATGAACGCCCCCAATGCCAGCTTGCATTCCGAAGAACCCCCTTGGGCCCAAGAATAGGAAGTCATCTAGGTAATGGATGACATCCTGACACCTGGTTTTCTCAGTGAATGTCCACTCTAGAATGGAACTAAACTGTTCAAAATAGGAGCAGACATACAAGTCATAGTAGTGTTCAACATTAAATGAAAAGCCCTGTAGGTCATAATCATTGGGGTGTACAGGAAAGAAGCTGAATGCAGACTCAATATTCATCTTGGCTAGGAGGGTGCCATGCCAGTATGAAACTGAACAGAAATAGGATTCCTGCAGATAGGAACAGGGACAACCCCATGAGTGGGATCTAGAAACGAGATGACAAACCAAAACATAATGTATGGGCCAACTTTCTGTTTGGGCACTGGTTAAGCCAAAGTAACAGCCTGTCTTCTCTAATGGGTGTAGGTATTGGGGGCTGAAGTGGAGGTCTTGGGATCCTTGCCCTTCTTGTTTGACTTTTTAAGATATTTAAATTGTAGGTGTAAATCAATTTCACAGAAGGATCAGACATGTTTGAATTTGCACGTCCCGGTTGGGCGCATGCACGCTTTCCTATTGGAGGCCCAACAAGATACTTTTTGTCTCCCCAGATGGGTTCCGGCAAAGGGTTACATCAATGGAGTCTTATTGTTGACAGACTCTAGCCAGACATTTACCTCTGTCTGAGATCCCAACCGATGTCAGGGTTCTCAAACTTGGCCAACCTGTAATCGTGGTCAAAACCATCTCTAGCTGAGCCGCAATACACATGATAAGCCTTAAGGATCTTGTTAGCATAAAAAATCATAGATGTAGCCAAATTAGGTTTATTCTTTTTCTTAACCTTTTTCTAAACATTAAAACCGAACAGTCAGTTCGTTATTTTCACCTCAAGCTTGGACCTCCTATCCTTCACTGACCCATTCTCCTCTTGCTCACCAATATCGAGTTCCTTTCTTTTCGCACAGACTAGTAAGAAGACCTCAACATTATCCCCTTTCCAGATCTTTTCCTCCACCCCAGGTGCTACATGTGAGGTTAAGTTAGAAAGGATTGTTTCTTGTCCACCAACCCCTTCAAAGAATCACATTTGTGCCCTTCTCCATCACCTTTTTAGCTGTGTCTGCCGGCTTGGGCACCTCAAGTTCACTGCAGCTGGCCTAGTGTCCCCCTCCTTGACTATTACTCGCCGCCCCCTTTTACCTACCTCCTGCTATGGCATGCACCTGGGCTTCAACACTGCGATGGCCAAAAGTACGGCATTTGAAGCGGCCAAAGGAAAAATTAATGAGGAGCCAGTGGAGCGATTCCGGGAGATCCCTGAAACTGGTACTGTAGCTGGGCGATGGATGACAACGCTGCTGCAGTGTGATCAGAGGAACCACCGGGTGGGTTGGAACACTTCGGGATGGGACATAGCCCACCGGACCTTGCCCGCCACCCACAGCAGATAGCTGCCCAGTAGATGTAGGAGAAGGGGACTTTAAAAGTCTCACTGGAGGCACTGTTGCACACCGGGGAGACAGGAATTGGGGACTATGAGGAGACTAATGGGGCCTGCTATCAGAAACTGGGACAACCAGGGGAATGGCTGGAGGATCGGGGACAGATGTTGTGGGCTGTACACTGGTTCCTGGCCCTTATAGAGACCCTCCCTGGTTAGGAGGGACCGGGCTCTGGCGAATCCCCTGCCTCGGGCCAGTGAGTCCTGAAAGCAGGGAAGGGGTGCAGCTCCATGGGCGTCCCATCCACTATCGTCGTGCCCACCTATGGGTGCGCGCTCTGAGCACTCTTTTGTACTTAGTCTCATTAGGAGCATCTGAGTAAAATCAGCTGTTCAAGATCTGTAGCTCAGTAGTGTAGCGAGGGCAAATACCCCACACACATCTATTTAGGTAGTAAATGACAGCAATACTTAGGGTGGAGTACTTCACCTGCTGCACGAATTACAGCTATGCCCCAACTGTGTATTCCACTTTAATGAGCCACAACTGTACCCGAATTTTGAGTCTATTGAGAAGCTACTAACAGTGATGGGTTCTATATGATTGTCTTACTCAGAACAAGAACAAACATCAAAATGATGGAAGGAATGTTTTAATTCAGATTAAATATAGCTGTTTTGGACAAATTAGTCTGATAAACTTGCATGTTAAGTTTAAATAGCTTCTGTAATACTAAAAATGATCATGATTAAAAGATTGACAATGTCTTTTTGCAACAATCAGATGACATAAGCCATCACCACATTGAGGGAATTCATCTTTATCAACAAATTCATAGCAGATGGACAAGCCTTTATATTGTTTGAAAAAACAACATATTTAAATTACTTTGCTGTAAGTCTAAAAATAATATACAATCCAACACCACCTGTGCACTATAACATTTATGATTGAGAAAGCTTGAATAAGGCACCTGCTGACAATTGCTGAAGAGTATTCTAGTTCACTGTTCTGTTCTCACACAAGCAAACCCAGCTGCATCTCACCAACGAGCCCTAAGCAGGCCAAAACTGGTCTGGGTTGCTTGTGTGTTGATTGTGTTCACATCTAGAAGCGACCTGGCTTGGCAGCTCGGGCTGGACCCTTCCTATCAGGGCTGGACCAAGAATGACTTGCATATGGCTGGTAACATGTCTAGAATGGCTCAGTGGGCAAAAAGAAGCAACATAAATTGAGTCAAATGATCACCAGTGTCTGAGATTAGTTCAGTCATTTCATCCATCACTTTGTTTTTGTTGTTGTTGTAGTAAATGCCCTAAGTGTGACAGGTGCACCCAAACATGCGTCCCATTCTCACTGTGCCACACAACTTAAACTATACCACGTTGATGAGCCCTCAGTAAGTTGAAACTGGTCTAGAGTTGTGTGTTTTCCCATCTGGAATGGACCTGGCCGGGTAGTTTGGGACAGGCTGTTTCTATTGGAGCAGGACCAAAACTGATTTGCCTTCGGTTGGTTTATGTCTAGAGTGGGACAGAGGATGAAAAATGACGGACTCATCAGCACCCCATTTTAATTTTATGTATTTTTTCATTTCAAATATCTGTTAGCTATAAAGGGCTATCAGGCTGATCTCTTCCATTTTTTTGTGCTGGTGCTTACCGTTGTTTTCACTGTATTACAATTTTAATTTCTAAAGGGGCCATCAGCTATATTAGAACACAAAATTAAAGCAGGCTGCTGTGTGCCACAGCACAAACACACATGGGTCAAGGAGCACACGTACACATTGTCTGTCCTCTTGGAATGGTTTTTTGGGTAGAAAACCCATTGAAAGAGTGCCAGCCATGTGTGTGCCTACGCCATGTGACTGGCAATAAAAAGCATTGGCCAAGCCGATAGTGAGGCCTTTTAGTGCCAAGACTTATAGGCTTTGCTAAAGCTGATTTTTAGTAGCATCCATTGTTCAGATGCTTTTACCTGTGTTCATTCCCCAGTGCTCACAGGCAGTAAAGAAGTCTCTAATGCTTTGCAAAGGGGCTAAAGGACACACTAAAACAGCTAATAGAAGATGGTGACACCAAAATCTCCTGTGGGCTGTTTCTAGATATGATGGACAATGTCCAAGCCGATGGTTCAAGGTTCCAAGGCAATAGAAGTCAATGACTTAAAGAGATTCACTCAAAGCCTTTCAAATACAGTGTGAAATATGTTCAACATGATTTGTGTAAGGGTCATACATATCAACGCTAAAAGGAACTCAACTTGGAGATACTAACATCAAAAGAACCTTATCAGAATGCATAGGCTGAACCTAATTTGCACAAACCCGTAGACTAGAAGAAATAGTATAATGATAGTTGGACACTGTATAGGATATCACAAAAAATTCGGTGCGCCCTGCAATTTAAAATTAAAAATTTGTGACCAAAGCACTATAGTGCCTTATTTTCACACCCTGAAACTTTGGAATAGTTCTATGAGCCTCATTGTTGAGGGTCTAACATAGGAGAATATCATGCACTACTAACTGCAATTTTCAAATGTAGACACGCCTGTAACACATCATTACAAGCTATATTACATTCTGGATTTTGATGGTAACTGTGTAAACAAGTGGAAAGTTCAAAGGACTGTTGAAAGGCTACAAGACCATACCATTAATAGTGGAAAATAGTTTAGCTTGCTCTGTATTACTGCGGTGAAGCACAACTTATGTTATATGAACATCTAACAGTAGCGGCTCCTGGAGGGAGTTCCGCCGGGCGGTGACGTTGGGCGGGGGAGGGGCAGGGTGGGGGTAGTAAAAACCGGAATCTGGCCGAACCGAGGTAAGTTAGCAAATAAATAAATAAAACGAATTTTGTAGCGCGCGCTGCATCGCCAATTTGTAGTCTCAGAACATCTGAGATTTCTCAACAGCCCCTTCGTACCCCCCACCTGAGAGCCACTGAGGACCCCCACCACCCCGAACCCTCCCCCACAGGAAGTGCTCCGTGCCATCATGGGCGAGCCATTGCCCATAGATTCCGGGGCAGGGCATGTTAGCATGGGGAGGTGGGCACAGGGGGACACCCAGGCTGCGACAGACTGGAAAACACGACCTCAGTGTTCTCTTTGTAAGGATGTACTGGGATGACAGAACATTTACAGAGGCTGAGAGAAAATGCGCAAATCAACATTCTCAGCACACTCACGACAATATCGAGGCGGTGTGTTCCTCATCACACATTGCTGCTTTTGTGCGCTTTAGGGAGGAAGGGTATAGCTAGACAGAGTCTGTAAAGACGTTGCTTGTAACCTGCCTATTTCACAGTGTTTACGTCTTTGCTGTGACATGCCATTAGGCTTCTCCAGGTGCAGCGTTCCAGGCATATACAAGATCAAGTAAAGGCAGGCTTTCTTCCATGGAATATAGCATTATAGCGTGACAGTACAACCTTTTCTGTATTATTGGAAATAACAATTTGTTTTTATGTAGAATTTCACAGTGCACTTCTACGTGTCTAGGCTCTAGTAAATAAAGGTTTTACCTTTCTCCAATTTACCAACCTCGGAAGGATGGGAGATTGGTTTAGCCCTGACAAGGTTTGATCTTTAACTGTATGAATATTGCCATATACCACCAGGGTGATATTATGGATAGTGTGCAATGTTCCACTCTGGACGGTGAAGTGCTCTCAACTGGGGCCGCCAGGCATAGACTGGGATAGGATTCCCTATGACTTTGAATACGATGTTCCCAGTGCAAGCACAAACTTCCATTTGTCTTTCTCGCTCTGTTCCTGTCTTTCTCGCTCTGTTCCTGTCTTTCTCTCTCTGTTCCTGTCTTTCTCTCTCTGTTCCTGTCTTTCTCTCTCTGTTCCTGTCCTACCTTTCTCTCTGTTCCTGTCCTACCTTTCTCTCTGTTCCTGTCCTACCTTTCTCTCTGTTCCTGTCCTACCTTTCTCTCTCTGTTCCTGTCCTGCCTTTCTCTCTCTGTTCCTGCCTTTCTCTCTCTGTTCCTGCCTTTCTCTCTGTTCCTGCATTTTTCTCTATCTAATCCGGTCTTTATCTCTCTATTCCTGTATTTCTCGCTCTGTTCCTGAATTTCTCTCTCTGTTCCTGAATTTCTCTCTCTGTTCCTGAATTTCTCTCTCTGTTCCTGTATTTCTCGCTCTGTTCCTGCCTTTCTCTCTCTGTTCCTGTCTTTCTCTCTCTGTTCCTGCATTTTTCTCTCTCTGTTCCTGTCTTTCTCTTTCTATTCCTGTCTTTCTCTTTCTATTCCTGTCTTTCTCTCTCTATTCCTGTCTTTCTCACTCTATTCCTGTCTTTCTCTCTCTATTCCTGTCTTTCTCTCTCTATTCCTGTCTTTCTCTCTCTGTTTCTGCATTTTCTCTCTCTGTTTCTGCATTTTTCGCTCTCTATTCCTGTCTTTCTCTCTATATTCCTGTCTTTCTCTCTATATTCCTGCCTTTCTCTCTATATTCCTGCCTTTCTCTCTCTATTCCTGCCTTTCTCTCTCTATTCCTGCCTTTCTCTCTCTGTTCCTGCCTTTCTCTCTCTGTTCCTGCCTTTCTCTCTCTGTTCCTGCCTTTCTCTCTCTGTTCCTGCCTTTCTCTCTCTGTTCCTGCCTTTCTCTCTCTGTTCCTGCCTTTCTCTCTCTGTTCCTGCCTTTCTCGCTCTATTCCTGTCTTTCTCTCTCTGTTCCTGTCTTTCTCTCTCCCTCTATTCCTGTCTTTCTCTCTGTTCCTGTCTCTTTTCTCTCTTCCTGTGTCTTTTCCGCGCTTTCTCTTTTTCCGGCTGCAATATACCCCAGGGAGCTGTGGACAGAGGCACCGGTCGTCGAACTTCAACAAGCATTAAAAATGCAATAGGTCTCGCCTTTCATTAAGTTAAAGCCATTTGCTTTGCTATACAATACCATTAGCAAAGCAAATGGCTTAACTTAATCAAAGGCGAGACCTATTGCATTTTCAATGCTTGTTAACTCCTGCCTTGAGGAGGAGTTATTTTTTATCTACGTTTGTTAGTAGAAAGGGCTTTGCATCAAAACCCATGGGTGATTGCTTGGGAATGCCCACGAGCCACCAATGGATCTCCCTGGATACAAATTAGCACAAGGTAGCGCAAATTGCTATTTGTGTTACTTTTTGCCATCTTTCCAACACGCTGCAAAGTAAATAGTTGAAGAAGACTTTCTGCCGGTTTGCATGACTTTTTGTGACTTTGCACCCGTGCAAAGCCTTGATAAATCTACACCTTTATCACTTTTGATGACTCAAAATCCAGTCTTTCTGATACATTTTAACAGAATGCCAATTCTATAACAATCAGAGATGAAGAGTTGTGATTCTGCTCTCAGCTTTAAAATGTCAAGTTCCGAATTTTACAAGAAAAACAATGAATTGCAACGTGTGTATAGTGTGATATTACTATTAATTGACTATTTTAATTACTTAGCTGAAAGAATTTATGAGTGATGTATCCTTTATTTTAAAATATTTGTAGCATTCTTAAAGTGATCAGTGCTTTTATGGTTGTTATCAACCAGGAATAAACAGTAAATACATAATTCTAAAATATAATTTCCGACATACAAACTATAAAATCAAAGCTCCACAGAAACAGAATATGCCATTACAAAAAACATGTATTTATGTGTAAATTACAAGTTTTGCCAGGTTTAACATTATAAATCTGCAGGTGCTTCCATTTAATCTTCGGCAGTGGGAGGTAGGACAGACAGATGTTTCAGATCTCAGTTCTGTTGTGCAGATGCTTCAGTCATACATAATCATTTATCTGCACTGAAAAATCAAATAGTGACACTGGTGTCATTTTGTTACACTACTGCACATATCTCAGGCAGAAGCAGGCTGTCTCAAGACTGGAATCATATTGTGCACTGATGCTTTGCAGGCCTGGGGTTATTTATTTACAGAAACGACAAAAGAAGAAAGAAATCAGCAGTTCGGTTCCGTCACTGACTGAGGATGTAGAGAAGAAGGGGGAGGGATGACATCTGAATACAATCACACCAGGTAACATTATACTATCGAGACAGTTCCTCCTTCTGTCACAGATGTTTGCCTTAGATTCAGGGGCGTCCCACTCCCGACGTTAGTCCAGGAGGCTGAATCCATGTCTTTATTCATAATAGTCACGGACTGTGTAATCGAGTTCAATACAGATGAGTTGTATCAAACGTAGGATGTGGAGGGCTGGATCTAAATCAGTTCTACATCTTAGCCACTGATTATGTAATTTAGATTTGCAAATGCATTTTATGCTAAAATCCTTAATATGTGGACTTTATTTACCCTTCCTGGTTGTATGTTTGTGTACTCAGCCTATCATCAAGAATTATTGTACACGGTAGGGCTTTTTCAGTGAATTTCTAAGGTTTTTTAAAATATAAATTAAAGTCATGTGACCTTCCTCACGTATACCTCCACTTTAACCTTTGTTTTTTTTTCAGTGAATATATATAGGGGATAAATTGAAAGTTATGCTGCTTTGTCACACGTGCAGCCTTTGAGAAAGGACGTAAAGTTTGAAACGCTTTAGGCATGGTACTGCTTTTAAGTGTTAACTACCGGAGCTTTCCTAGGGACATATATATATATATATATATAATCTCTCAGACCTGGGCCCTCTGTGGGCGATACTGTGCACTTCTGCATGGTGCTGTGAACTTCATGCAGCAGGACCAACCTCTCCAACCTCCGTCACTGCTGTGACAAGAATGGATTCACAATCCCGATTCCAATGTCAGGTATTTTATTATTTACCACGCATCTAATTGTGATGCCCCATATCTAGCAGTGATGCCCCAATGCGTTTTGGTCCTTCTTGGACCTTGAACACAGGTATATGCAAGTCCTACTTTGCTGTTGGTGACCACATTTAAATGTTCTTTCCACGATTTTCAATTTGGTGCATGCTGTTACACGTAGTTTGCAATTTCCTTTTTCACCCCTCCAGTGGCTAATCCTTTAATGTTTAGCAATCGTACTGCATGCAAGTCTTTATATCATTCCACGATTTTTTATATGTATATATATATATATATATATATAAGTCCCCCTAGCAAATATATATATTACCTACTAGCGATCGCCAGTAGGTAGTTAGAGTTAGGACCTAGGGCCAGACTCGCTGTGGCGGTGGTCTGTCTGCTGGTGGAGGACCGCCGGCTGCGCCAGGGAACAGTCATTCCCTGGCGGTGGCGGAGGTGCGCCATAATTTAGTATGCTCAGCGGGACTGGTGCAGTCCCGCTGAGCATATTACAATTTCAGCTATCGCCAGCCATTTCATGGCGGGAGCACCGCCATGGGGATACATTCAGGGGGGCACAATATGTGCCCCCTGTCTGTATACCCCAAAGTTCCAGCACAGCATGGACGTCACTGTCCATGCCGTGCTGGAACTTTGCTGTTCCCATTGCAGTGGGTTTGATGCAGCTGTGCCGCCGGAGAGCCGGCGCAACTGTGCCAAACACGTAATCAGGCCCCTAGTTTTCATAGGAAAAGCACTTTGGTTTTGATAATAACTTTGGCACCGTTTAACGAATCTTCATGAAATTTTCAAAACTAGTATGCCAGTAAATTCAGCTGCTGTCTCAAAAGTTTCACGGTGATTCGTCAAACAGGGTTGAGAAAAAGGGGGTCCCAAAGACATTTTCCTAGTGCAATTTTCCATATTGATTTTGAACATGACTACAGCCCAACCCTCTGAATGGAATTAAACCAAATTTGACAGAAAGCTAGATCTTGGTCCAGAAAGAGGGCTTTTTGTAATTTGGTGTAAATCCATTCAGTAGTTTCTATGTAATAATACAAAAAAAATGTAAATCTAGGGACGCGGAGGGTCTAGATCCGACAGATCTCAAGGTGAGATCTGATTGGCTTCCATCACTTCAACCAGGAAGTGGTGGAAGCCATCTTGGGACTCAGGACTCGGCCCGAGTCCCCAAAAAAATGAATCAAAAACCACAAGAGGGCAGGGTAGGAATACCCCACCCCTAGGCCTGGTGGTGGGGTGGTGGGGCCTTTCTTCAAAAATGATTTTTTTGTTTTTTAAATTGCCGCAAATTCATGTAGGATCCGCAGCAAAATATAACAAAAAAAACCAAGGTCATTTTCCCACACTTTATTTTTAGTTACCCTGGGTGGACCAGGTAACTGGGTGAATTGTTTATTTCATATAGGGAGTGGGTGCACGTGGACCCCTCCCCAGGACAATTTTGGCACTGGGGACCCCATCCCCTGGCCTTATAAATAAATGGGAGAGCGGCTGGCGCCCCCATGCGGTCTGATTTTGGCCCAGCCATAGGTGAAAAGGGAAAATTTTGTGTGCCAATTTCAGCCCTGGGGACCTCGTCCCCCAAAGGCCCGGCCTCAATAACAAAGGGGAGGGAGCCACACGTAGTCCACTCCCAGCTGGCGGGAGCTGTAAAAATGCTCCCGCCAGCTGGGAGTGGAATACAGATCTGTTTCTCTGCCTGCAGTGATGTGGGCAGGGAAATAGATCTGAATATTGTTCCCATCCGCAGGGAGCAGCATTTTTAGCTGCTTCCTGCGGGCAGGAGCTAATGCCGGTTCCCGTCGGATGCCGGGAGCTGGCTTGGGCCATGGGGGCCTTTGGGCTCCCTCCGAAGCCCCCAAGAAGGATATGGTGGGTGCTCTGGGTGGGCAGCCATGCTTTGTTGGCCAGACCCCAGGGGATGCCAATAATGTCCCAGGGAAGGGGACCACATAACCCCTCCCCTAAAGAATTAGCCAGACCCCGGGGACGGGGACCCCAGGGCCAAAATCGGCCCAGGGTGGGGGACATATGCCTCCTTCCCCCACAAAATGTGCCATACCCTGGGGGATGCGGTCCCCAGGGCCGAAATCAGTCCAGGGAGGGGGCTGCATGCCCCTCACCCTTTAGAATATGGCTAAGCCCCAGGAGATGGGGTTCCCTGGGCCGAAATAGACCCGGAAGGGGGGGCATAAATATAATGGTGGGCCCCAGGGGATGAAATGAAATGAAATGAAATTTGTACTTGTAAAGCGCACCCATACCCCCAAAGGGGTGTCCAGGCGCTGTACGCATACCGCTGTGGAACCCTTCCTGGCTTTTCCCTGTGAAATGTCCACTCCTGGGCACCCCCAGGGTGAAGCCAGGCATCCCAGCGCTGTTGGGGCCGTTGTGGAGATTAAGCAAGCTATTGCCCAGAGTTGCAGAGTGGGACCCATGATTAGAATAGGCACCGAGGCGAGAATTATCAGGTCCGAGGAAATTGAGCCCAAGACCCGCCGAGGCGGGAATTGAACCCTGGTCCCGGGCCAGATCTCTGCATCAGGGTCTGCCGCTCTAACCATTGAGCCACAATGGCCTAGGAGATGGGGTCTCCTAGGCCAAAAGCGGGTTTTAGTTGCTTGGCCTGTAGGGGCATAGGGTGGGATGTTAATTAAATAATAATTAATTAACAATGTATTACACATTTTTTTTATTGATTATTAATTATTTTAATTTTGGAATAGTTATATTTTTTAAGTTATTTGATAGATGCAGGTTGGTGAGTTTGTAGGAGTATAGGGTGAAAAGTTGATTATTAATGAATCAATAATTATGAATTGATTTGTTAGTATGGAAATCAATGCGTTTCTCAATGAAAATGAAATCTCGTCCTTATTAACAGAATCACCCATTGTGAACTCTACATCAACCCCGACTCACAAATATGTACTCAAGCAGGGCATGAGACCAAGGCCCAGGATTGTTGATCGATAGGTCACTGGTGGGAGGGTGCGTAGCTGGCAGGCTAACACTCAGGCTGGAAATTCTTGATGAATCCCACAGATCGGTGCAGCGACATTACAAAGGGTCAAGGGAGATTGCCCTAATAAAGCACACAAGGCTGTAGGGGGTAAGCACGCACCTAAAAAGCACCATAAAAGTCAGATACCACTTGAGTTAGGAACACATAGCCAATCAAGACCTAGCACATGTAGTGACCATGCACTCCACATGCCTGACCTCTGGACACGTTATCCACGGGCCACATCTTGTCCACGCAAAGTAGACACCCATCTGTGGTAATCATTAAACAATTAATTTATGACTCCAAAGGCAGCAACCAATATTACTCACCATATATGGCATGCCAGAAACTTTTACATCCCATCATGTTTTGTATAAAAGAAGGATACCTACCGATTGTAAATTGAGACAGTTCTCAGAACTTGTGCCTGTAACTTTTCTCCCAGCCATAATGTTTAATTAAACAAATTGTTCTTGTTTTGCCAAAGGCCTCTTGTCTTCTGTTTTTTTAGGGATTTCGAACTAAAGCATAATTGTAATTAATTAAAAACGAATAAATAATTGATTAATTCATTATTTATTATTAATTTATTTTTTTATATTTAATTAGTAATGTTAATTCTGTTACATTAATTTATTTTAGTCATATTTTAAGTGTGGACTGCTCGGATTGTGGAGGTATAGTATGGTAAGTTAATTTTGTAATAAATAATGCCCAATTTTTTAAAATTGATAATTATTAAAGTGGTTTATAATTATGTGAATTGCTTTATTGTGTGTGTGTATATATATATATATATATATATATATATATATTATCTACTGGCGGTCGCCAGTAGATAGTTATAGTTAGGACCTATTTTCCATAGGAAATCCACAACATTCTATTTGAAATAACTCTTGCGTCGGTTGACGAATCTTCGCGAAATTTTCAAACTTTATGGCCCGCTCCGGTCCGCTCCTACCCTGAAAGTTTCGGAGTGATTCGTCAAGCGGGGCCGAGAAAAAGGGGGTCCCAAAACGTGTTTTCCCATTCTTTTTCCCATAGGAAACTTTAGCCACGGCTACAGCCCGAACTGCTGAACGGAATTACACCAAATTTGGCAAAGAGGTAGTTCTTGGTTCAGAAAGAACCCTTTTGTTAAATGGTGTAAATCCGTTCAGTAGTTCCTGTGAAAATCAAAAGGAAAATCACATATATATCTATGGCCGCGTCGGATTCGCGCACCCTCCCGATAACGAGCTGCATGCTAATTGGCTGTCAACACTCCAAATCAGGAAGTGTTGGCAGCCATTTTGTCCTCGGTAGAACCGAGGGACAGAAACAAGTGCGCAAAACGCACAAAGGGGCAGGGTAGAAACACCCTGACCTCTAGGTCTGCTCAGGGGTCCCACAAGGACCCCTGGGCAGAAAAAGCATTTTAAAAAACAACAAAAAGAACGGCAAGATGCACGGATCCCGCCGATTAAAAAAAAAAAAAAAATCGAAGCGCGGTCTCCCGCGCTCGATTGTATTTTGCCCCGGGTGGCCCAAGTCCCGGGGGCATGCGGGGGTGGGTTTATGTTTTATATGGGGGGCCTCTAAGTCCACCCAAGCCCCAGGGACCGCCACCCCCTGGGGCTTTATAAAAAAAATGGTGCGGGAGGGCTCTCCAGCCCCCCCACACGCCCCGGGGACCACCACCTCCCGGGGCTGTGCAATTCAAGGGAGGGGCCGTGCGGCCCCCTCCTGGAGCCCTTGATGGCCCTGGGGACCGCCACCCCCAGGGCCGGCTCCTGCAGTGTCCTAGGGTGCCTACCCCCGGGACACTGTAGTTTGCTATGGCAGGGCGGGAGCCTCGCGGCTCCTGTCCTGCCATAGCAAACTGCTTTGGATTTTGGAAGAGAGAGCAGGAAACCTGCTCTCTTCCAAAATTCAAAGCAGATTGCTTTCCACACGGGGAGCTGCATCTTAGCAGCTCCCCATGTGGAAAAGCAATGCCGGCTCCCAAGGGACGCGGGGAGCCGGCGGGACTGTGGGGGATTGGGGACCCCCACAGTCCCCAACGGAGAGGGCCAGCCCCGGGGATGGGGTCCCCGGGGCAAGTAGTGGCCCGGGAGGGGGGCCTCGCGGCCCCCCTACCCAAAAATAAAAAAAAAACTTTGAAAAAAAAACTGAAAGGCCGGCCCCGGGGGATGGGGCCTTAAATGGCCTGAGGAGGGGGGCCACGCAGCCCCCCTCCAAATATTTAAAATTTTAAAAAAAGAGGGCATGCCCCGGGGATGGGGTCCCCGGGGCCAATATAGGCCCAGGGAAGGGGGCCAGGCGGCCCCTTCCAGTTTTATTTTAATTTAAAAAAAAAGGAAAATCCTCATGCCCCGGGAATGGGGTCCCCGGGGCCAAAGAGGCCAAGGGAAGGAAGGCCATGCAGCCCCCCTCCCATACAAAAAAAAAAAAAAAGGCCGGAATCGTGCCGGAGGCCCCGCCCCCACCCTGCAGCAGTCTGCAAACGCGTCCCCTGGCGCGTTTGCAGATGGGGAGCGAATTCCCCTTGAATACTGGGGTCCCTGGGGCCAACTAGCCCACCAGGAACCTCCAGTATGCGCCAGAGGCTGCGTTGCAGAGAGATGTACAGAGGCCACACCCCTTTTACACCTCTCTGCAACGCAGCTCTGTGGCGCTTTTTGGAGGTACATGGTGGGCTAGTTGGACTCCAGGGATCCTCAGGATTCAAGGGGACTTAATCCCCCAACTTAAAATGCGCCACGGGCGCGTTTGCACAGTGGTGAAGGGAGGGCGGGGCTTCAGGTGACATGTGTGCAAACAGGCCCCGTGGCGCATTTTAAGATGGGGAATTAAATCCTCTTCAATCCTGAGGTCTCTGGGGCCAACTAACCCACCAGGTACCTCCAGTAAGCGCCACGGAGCTGCGTTGCAGAGTGTTGTAAAAGGGGCGTGGCCTCTGTACACCTCTCTGCAACGCAGCCCCTGGTGCATACTGGAGGTTCCTGGTGGGCTAGTTGGCCCCTAGGGACCCTCAGGATAGAGGAGGAATTAATTCTCCAACTTAAAACGCGCCACAGGGCGTGTTTGCAGACATGTCACCTCAGGCCCCACCCCCTTCCTTCACCATTGTGCAAATATTCCTCTAAAATCAGCTGAACTACGAATTCCGATTTACTCACCTGTTATCAGGAGAGACCACAGTGCTGCATCTTTGAGCCCAGTACTAATCCTGAAAAGTAATTTTAACCGTACTTACCAGTAACTTGAATTTCCTTCCATAGGATATCATTGCCTGCTTTTTGCTGAAAAAGTTTCTAAGTGTCGATTTTTGAAACTTAGAAATATTCCTCTAAAATCAGCAGAACTACGAATTCCGATTTACTCACCTGTTATCAGGAGAGACCTCAGTGCTGCATCTTTTAGCCCAGTACTAACCCTGAAAAGTAATTTTAACCGTACTTACCAGTAACTTGAATTTCCTTCCATAGGATATCATTGCCTGCTTTTTGCTGAAAAAGTTTCTAAGTGTCGATTTTGAAACTTTATAATATTCCTCTAAAATCAACCGAACTACGAATTCCGATTTACTCACCTGTTATCAGGAGAGACCACAGTGCTGCATCTTTGAGCCCAGTACTAATCCTGAAAAGTAATTTTAACCGTACTTACCAGTAACTTGAATTTCCTTCCATAGGATATCATTGCCTGCTTTTTGCTGAAAAAGTTTGTCGATTTTTGAAACTTACAAATATTCCTCTAAAATCAGCAGAACTACGAATTCCGATTTACTCACCTGTTATCAGGAGAGAACCCAGTGCTGCATCTTTTAGCCCATCACTGACCCTGAAAAGTAATTCTAACCGTACTTACCAGTAACTTGTATTTCCGTCCATAGGAATCCATTGTCTGGTTTTCAGCAGAAAAGTTTGTGTCGATTTTCACAAACTACAAATATTCCTTAAAAATCGCCTGTATGACTTAAATGCATTCTTTCAACTGTTTACAGGAGATGCACCAGTGCTGGATCCAGGATCCACCAGTGAGTAAGAAAAAGTAACGATAACACTACTTACCTGCTAAGTGAATTTCCTCCCATAGGATAACATTGGTGATTCTATGTGAAAAAGTTTCTAAGTGTCAACAATTCAACAATGTTTCTGATGCAATGTCCTATCTCATGTAAAGCGCTCTGATACCTTCGGGTCTAGCCAGCGCTTTATAAAACTCTTCTAACTTTCCCTCTTTTATTCTTTGTCTTCCTCCCTCACCTGAATCTCTCCCCTTGCCTCGTTTTTAACGCATGCAACTGCGCCCCAGCAACTGGTTACTATGCTCTGAAACTATCTTGTAACTATTGTAAGCCATGTGCCCTTTACCAAAGCGCTCCCTCTCCCCTTGTTGGGGAGGGATCCAGCATTTATTCCCTGGAGTCTCAGAGACCCCTCTGAGAGAGTCCACAGCGTCAAGGGAGTTCACACACAGCAGAGGTGTGGGAATGGCGCCCCTTGCCAAAGCACTCCCTTTCCCCTTGTTGGGGAGGGATCCAGTATTTATGCCCTGGAGTCTCAGTGACCCCTCTGAGAGAGCCCACAGCGTATAGGGAGCCACACACAGCGGAGGTGTGGGAACGACACCTTTTCCACTGGGATCACTGCACACCGGACGTTGGACACTGTTTTTCTGTGTCTCCCGGTTAAGTTTCCTTCTCCCTCCGCCACCTCTTTCCCTCTTTCATTCTTGATCTCCCTCTCCTGCTCCTATCCTCTCTCCCCAGAATCTCTCCCCTTGCCTGCTTTTCCCCTTAAGTATTCGTTTTTAACGCATGCAACTGCGCTCCAGCAACTGGTATCTATGCTCTGAAACTGTGTATCTTGCAACGTTGTAACTTGTAACTATGCTATGAAACAATGCGTGTCCTCATGTAAAGCGCTCTGATACCTCCGGGTCTAGCCAGCGCTATATAAAACTTTTCAAATAAAAAAAAATAAAAATAAAAAAATAAGTGTCAACTTTTAAAATACAATAATATTCCTTAAAAATCACTACTGTAACCAAAACGCTTTTACTCAACTGTTTACAGGAGATTTGCCAGGACTGAATATAGGATCCAGTCCTGTGGTTAGAAAAGTAATCCATAAAGTAACTAATTGCATTTAAGTAGAAATTCACATTGAGCTCAATGTTGCATTGTGTTTGAAATTGTGTTGCCCATTGCAACAACTGTAACTACTGTACTTAAGTCTATTGCCTATTTGCAAAGTATTTAAACTAAAGTAATTCATTCTGAGAAAGTATATTTTGTAATGTAATGTATAATATAATTACAATGTAATTTAAAAGATAAAATATCTAAAAATAAATAGTTTAAAAAAATGTAGTAAATCAGTATCAAAAAAATAAATATAACAATTAATACATTTAAAAATTGTCATTTACAAAACCTTTGAAATTCACTGAAAAAAACCATAGGTTTCAGGCACGTTATAGTTAGAAATTAGCATTTAAAAACCTTACAAATTCACTGAAAAAACCATAGGTTTTAGGGACAGTTATAGTTAGTTGGACATTGCACTCGTACAAAACCCGTGAAATTCCCCCGTTATAGTTAGTTCAGGTAACTATAACTCGCGCCCCGCAATGCACTGCTGATGACGTCACATATTACATCACTCATGACATGGTCAGTGACATCACTGATGACATCACTGATGACATCTCAAATGACATCACTGATGACATCACTGATCACATCATCCATGTGATAATTTCATGCACCTTCTCACACCCTAATATAACTTTTGATACACCCACTCTAAATTACAGACTGCCATTCTCAAAACCATACACACTCCAATATCAATAACTACATACCCACACACTGATTCTTAGGTCTACACACACACATCTACTCACTCACCCGTACAGTCACTCATACTTACAGTCACTCAGTACAGGACTATCATATGCACTCATACACCTATATAAACACTCACACACCGCCACTCATCCATAGAGGTACTCACACACCTAGTCAGTCATGCACAAAATTAATCACACACCCATTTACTCACCTATACAGTTATACACACACCAGCTCACTCACTCATACAAATACTAGCACATTCTTACGCTCTTATACAATAACTGATACAAGCACACACGCATCCATACAGCCACTCTCACAATCACACACTCTCACGTATAGCCATTTAAATACTCTAACACACATATATACTGCATTTTACATATGTAGCTACTCGCACATGTACCACTCAGATATACATTCACTCACTAACACACCCATACACACACTCACCCACCCAAGCAGTCCATCACAGATGCACTCTTCAAATCATGCACCCAGTGAATCACCCACTCACACATCTATGTACAGAGTCACACACACCCCACCCACACAAACACTCAGGCACCCATACAGATACTCAGAGAACCAATCAATAACCCATATAGACACTCATGTAGCTATTCACAAATCCATGCATCCACTTACACACCAACAGACAGACGGATACAGACATTCACACAGTTTAGTCACTAACCCATGCATTCAGTAAGATACGTTTAATCACTCACTTGTAGAGTCAGTCACGCACACACTAAATCATCCATTCAGACACTTATACACCCACTCATTCTTCAATACGCCTTTCCCTATATATATTAAACATATTTAAACTTTACAGAAACACACAGTGACTAGATGATGTCATCAGAGATGTCATTTGAGATGTCATCAGTGATGTCATCAGTGATGTCACTGACCATGTCATGAGTGATGTAATATGTGACGTCATCAGCAGTGCATTGCGGGGGTGCGAGTTATAGTTACCTGAACTAACTATAACGGGGAATTTCACGGGTTTTGTACGAGTGCAATGTCCAACTAACTATAACTGTCCCTAAAACCTATGGTTTTTTCAGTGAATATATACATATATATATATATAGATAGATATTATCTACTGGCGGTCGCCAGTAGATAGTTATAGTTAGGACCTATTTTCCATAGGAAATCCGCAACATTCTATTTGAAATAACATTGGCGCCGGTTGACGAATCTTCGCGAAAGTTTCCAACTTGTTGGGGCGCTCCGGTCTGCTCCTATCCTGAAAGTCTCGGGGTGATTCGTCATTCGTGATTGAAATGCATTGTAGTGAATCAAAGATTTTGAGGGTTACCAAAGGAGAACTATAAAGGGTGATAACAGACTTTAGTTACATTAGACTTCATTTGTTGATGGTACCATACTAATTTCAGGAATTGTGGTGTGTTCTAAGGTGATTTTACCCTGTGAAAAACCTTCTGCTGGGATATCATGAATCATGTTTGAGAGAAAACTATTTTCACATGCTTGTCCTATAGAGTTTTGGAAGGTGCTCCAGAAGCTAAAATGAGAGCATATTTTCTGTAAATTCACATTATCTTTCTCAGTCATGTGAGAATGAAGTCTGACATTCTCAGTAAAACATGTACATCCAACAAGGGCAGAGACTGTCAGTTGATTCCTTTGTGTTCTACTGCAGCTTCCCAGAGTGTTCTAAAGAACAACTAGAGTGCTAACAGCCTTACTTATGACAAAAGTATGGCACACCTGAAGCCATCTTGATTGGAATCAACTGGTAACACTTAAAACATTTAATTTTAAAAAGGAACAAAATGATGGGGTTCATTTTGTCATAGAAATTATGGTTAGTGCTGTAGAAAGAAAAATTAGGACATGTTTCAAGTGTGATCTCAAATATCTTCCTGTTATATTTCAACAGGAGCAGCCTGCCAGTTGATGCCTTTGTGTTCTACTGCAGCTTCCCAGAGTGTTCTAAAGAACAACTAGAGCGCTAACAGCCTTACTTATGACAAAAGTATGGCACACCTGAAGCCATCTTGATTGGAATAAACCGGTAACACTTAAAACATTTAATTTAAAAAGGAACAAAATGAGGGGTTCTTTTTAAAATAGAAATTATGGTTAGTGCTGCAGAAAGAAAAATTAGGGCATGTTTTAAGTGAGATCTCAAATCCTCTTCTATTTCATTAGAAAAGTCTGACATGCAGACTGAAACAATCACTTTCAATACCAGCAGCAGACTTCCAGTTAACTCCCTGGTGAGGAGTAGCTTTACTACAGTGATCTAATGAGCAACTAGAGTGCTAACATTCTGAATTTATGGCAAATGTGAGACACATCTGAATGCCTTCTTGATGGAATCAAAGTAAAAAACTGAAAGCATTTCCTACTGAGGAGACTGCAGTAAATGAGGAAATTAGGAAACTTCATAACAAAGAAGTCTTCCAAGATGGCCACCAGTGATGAAAAAAGAGCCCAAATGTAGCACAAATACTACCCAGATGTAACCCACATATAGCCCAATGACAAAAGTGTGCAAAACACTTTTTATTTTTAGTTTTTTGCAGTTTTATGTAGTGCAGACTGGTCAGATATTGGAGCATTGCATCTTAAAACATGACCCCCTAGACTACAAAAACACCACTGCACTACCCTAAACCCTAAAACACTACCCCCAGCACGACCCCCTACACTACACAAGCACCACTGCACTATCCTAAACCCTAAAACACTACCCCCAGCATGACCCCCTACACTACACAAACACCACTGCACTACCCTAAACCCTAAAACACTACCCCAGCACGACCCCCTACACTACACAAGCACCACTGCACTACCCTAAACCCTAAAACACTACCCCCAGCACGACCCCTACACTACCCAAACACCACTGCACTAACCTAAACCCTAAAACACTACCCCCAGCACGACCCCCTACACTACCCTAAAACATGACCCCCAAACTACACAAACACCACTGCACTACCCTAAACCCTAAAACACTACCCCCAGCACGACCCCCTACACTGCCCGAACACCACTGCACTGCCCTAAACCCTGAAACACCACCCCTTCACGACCCCTACACTGCCCGAACACCACTGCACTGCCCTAAACCCTGAAACACCAGCCCCAGCACGACCCCCTACACTGCCCGAACACCACTGCACTGCCCTAAACCCTGAAACACTACCCCCAGCAAGACCCCCTACACTGCCCGAACACCACTGCACTGCCCTAAACCCTGAAACATCACCCCCAGCAAGACCCCCTACACTGCCCGAACACCACTGCCCTAAACCCTGAAACACCACCCCCAGCATGACCCCCTACACTGCCCAAACACCACTGCTCTGCCCAAAACCCTGAAACACCAGCCCCAGCACGACCCCCTACACTGCCCAAACACCACTGCACTGCCCTAAACCCTGAAACACCACACCCAGCACGACCCCCTACACTGCCTGAGCACCACTGCACTGCCCTAAACCCTGAAACACCAGCCCCAGCACGACCCCCTACAATGCCCGAACACCACTGCACTGCCCTAAACCCTGAAACACCAGCCCCAGCACGACCGCCTACACTGCCCGAACACCACTGCACTGCCCCAAACCCTGAAACACCAGCCCCAGCACGACCCCCTACACTGCCCGAACACCACTGCACTGCCCTAAACCGTGAAACACCAGCCTCAGCACGATCCCCTACACTGCCTGAACACCACTGCACTGCCCTGAACCCTGAAACACCAGCCCCAGCACAACCCCCTACACTGCCTACACCACTGCACTGCCCTAAACCACCACCCCGTGCACGACCCCCTACACTGCCCGAACACCACTGCACTGCCCTAAACCCTGAAACACCACCCCCAGCACGACCCCCTACACTGCCCGAACACCACTGCACTGCCCTAAACCCTGAAACACCACCCCCTGCATGACCCCCTACACTACACAAGCACCACTGCACTACCCTAAACCCTAAAACACTACCCCCAGCCACGACCCCTACACTACCCAAACACCACTGCACTAACCTAAACCCTAAAACACTACCCCCAGCACGACCCCTACACTACCCTAAAACATGACCCCTAAACTACACAAACACCACTGCACTACCCTAAACCCTAAAACACTACCCCAGCACGACCCCTACACTACACAAGCACCACTGCACTACCCTAAACCCTAAAACACTACCCCCAGCACGACCCCCTACACTGCCCGAACACCACTGCACTGCCCTAAACCCTGAAACACTACCCCCAGCAAGACCCCTACACTGCCCGAACACCACTGCACTGACCTAAACCCTGAAACATCACCCCCAGCAAGACCCCCTACACTGCCCAAACACCACTGCCCTAAACCCTGAAACACCACCCCCAGCACGACCCCCTACACTGCCCGAACACCACTGCTCTGCCCAAAACCCTGAAACACCAGCTCCAGCACGACCCCTACACTGCCCGAACACCACTGCACTGCCCTAAACCTTGAAACACCAGCCCCAGCACGACCCCCTACACTGCCCGAACACCACTGCACTACCCTAAACCCTGAAACACCACACCCAGCACGACCCCCTACACTGCCTGAGCACCACTGCACTGCCCTAAACCCTGAAACACCAGCCCCAGCACGACCCCTACAATGCCCGAACACCACTGCACTGCCCTAAACCCTGAAACACCAGCCCCGGCACGACCGCCTACACTGCCCGAACACCACTGCACTGCCCTAAACCCTGAAACACCAGCCCCAGCAAGACCCCTACACTGCCCGAACACCACTGCACTGCCCTAAACCGTGAAACACCAGCCTCAGCACGACCCCCTACACTGCCTGAACACCACTGCACTGCCCTGAACCCTGAAACACCAGCCCCAGCACGACCCCCTACACTGCCCGAACACCACTGCACTGCCCTAAACCACCACCCCGTGCACGACCCCTACACTGCCCGAACACCACTGCACTGCCCTAAACCCTGAAACACCACCCCCAGCATGACCCCCTACACTGAACGAACACCACTGCACTGCCCTAAACCCTGAAACACCACCCCCTGCACGACCCCCTACACTGCCCGAACACCACTGCACTACCCTAAACCCTGAAACACCATCCCCAGCACAACCCCCTACACTGCACGAACACCACTGCACTGCCCTAAACCCTGAAACACTACCCCCAGCAAGACCCCCTACACTGCCCGAACACCACTGCACTGCCCTAAACCCTGAAAGATCACCCCCAGGAAGACCCCCTACACTGCCCGAACACCACTGCCCTAAACCCTGAAACACCACCCCCAGCAAGACCCCCTACACTGCCCGAACACCACTGCACTGCCCTAAACCCTGAAACACCACCCCCAGCACGACCCCCTACACTGCCCGAACACCACTGCACTGCCCTAAACCCTGAAACACCACCCCCAGCACGACCCCCTACACTGCCCGAACACCACTGCTCTGCCCAAAACCCTGAAACACCAGCCCCAGCACGACCCCCTACACTGCCCGAACACCACTGCACTGCACTAAACCCTGAAACACCAGCCCCAGCACGACCCCCTACACTGCCCGAACACCACTGCATTGCCCTAAACCCTGAAACACCACCCCCAGCACGACCCCTACACTGCCCGAATACCACTGTATCGCCCTAAACCCTGAAACACCAGCCCCAGCACGACCCCCTACACTGCCCGAACACCACTGCATTGCCCTAAACCCTGAAACACCACCCCTGCATGACCCCCTACACTACACAAGCACCACTGCACTACCCTAAACCCTAAAACACTACCCCAGCACGACCCCTACACTACCCAAACACCACTGCACTAACCTAAACCCTAAAACAGTACCCCCAGCACGACCCCCTACACTACACAAGCACCACTGCACTACCCTAAACCCTAAAACACTACCCCAGCACGACCCCCTACACTGCCCAAACACCACTGCACTGCCCTAAACCCTGAAACACCACCTCCAGCACAACGCCCTACACTGCCTGAACACCATTGCTCTGCCCTAAACCCTGAAACACTAGCCCCAGCACGACCCCTACACTGCCCGAACACCACTGCACTGCCCTAAACCCTGAAACACCACCCAAAGCACGACCCCCTACACTGCCCGAACACCACTGCACTGCCCTAAACCCTGAAACACCAGCCCCAGCAAGACCCCCTACACTGCCCGAACACCACTGCACTGCCCTAGACTCTGAAACACCAGCCCCAGCAAGACCCCCTACACTGCCCGAACACCACTGCACTGCCCTAAACCCTGAAACACCAGCCCCAGCATGACCCCCTACACTGCCCGAACACCACTGCACTGCCCTAAACCCTGAAACACCAGCCCCAGCACGACCACCTACACTGCCCGAACACCACTTCACTGCCCTAAACCCTGAAACACCAGCCCCAGCATGACCCCCTACACTGCCCGAACACCACTGCACTGCCCTAAACCCTGAAACACTAGCCCCAGCACGACCCCTACACTGCCCGAACACCACTGTACTGCCCTGAACCCTGAAACACCAGCCCCAGCACGACTCCCTACACAGCCCGAACACCACTGCACTGCTCTAAACCCTGAAACACCACCCCCTGCACGACCCCCTACACTGCCCGAACACCACTGCACTGCCCTAAACCCTGAAACACCACCCCTGCACCACCCCTACACTGCCCGAACACCACTGCACTGCCCTAAACCCTGAAACACCACCCCCAGCACAACCCCTTTACTGCTCGAACACCACTGCACTGCCCCAAACCCTGAAACACCACCCCCAGCACGACCCCTTACACTGCCCGAACACCACTGCACTACCCTAAACCCTGAAACACCACACCCAGCACGACCCCCTACACTGCCTGAGCACCACTGCACTGCCCTAAACCCTGAAACACCAGCCCCAGCACGACCCCCTACAATGCCCGAACACCACTGCACTGCCCTAAACCCTGAAACACCAGCCCCAGCACGACCGCCTACACTGCCCGAACACCACTGCACTGCCCTAAACCCTGAAACACCAGCCCCAGCACGACCCCCTACACTGCCCGAACACCACTGCACTGCCCTAAACCCTGAAACACCACACCCAGCACGACCCTCTACACTGCCTGAGCACCACTGCACTGCCCTAAACCCTGAAACACCAGCCCCAGCACGACCCCCTACAATGCCCGAACACCACTGCACTGCCCTAAACCCTGAAACACCAGCCCCAGCACGACCGCCTACACTGCCCGAACACCACTGCACTGCCCTAAACCCTGAAACACCAGCCCCAGCACGACCCCCTACACTGCCCGAACACCACTGCACTGCCCTAAACCGTGAAACACCATCCTCAGCACGACCCCCTACACTGCCTGAACACCACTGCACTGCCCTGAACCCTGAAACACCAGCCCCAGCACGACCCCCTACACTGCCCGAACACCACTGCACTGCCCTAAACCACCACCCCGTGCACGACCCCCTACACTGCCCGAACACCACTGCACTGCCCTAAACCCTGAAACACCACCCCCAGCATGACCCCCTACACTGCCCGAACACCACTGCACTGCCCTAAACCCTGAAACACCACCCCCTGCATGACCCCCTACACTACACAAGCACCACTGCACTACCCTAAACCCTAAAACACTACCCCCAGCACGACCCCCTACACTACCCAAACACCACTGCACTAACCTAAACCCTAAAACACTACCCCCAGCACGACCCCCTACACTACACAAGCACCACTGCACTACCCTAACCCCTAAAACACTACCCCAGCACGACCCCTACACTGCCCGAACACCACTGCACTGCCCTAAACCCTGAAACACCACCCCCTTCACGACCCCTACACTGCCCGAACACCACTGCACTGCCCTAAACCCTGAAACACCACCCCCAGCACGACCCCCTACACTGCCCGAACACCACTGCACTGCCCTAAACCCTGAAACACTACCCCCAGCAAGACCCCCTACACTGCCCGAACACCACTGCACTGCCCTAAACCCTGAAACATCACCCCCAGCAAGACCCCCTACACTGCCCGAACACCACTGCCCTAAACCCTGAAACACCACCCCCAGCACGACCCCCTACACTGCCCGAACACCACTGCTCTGCCCAAAACCCTGAAACACCAGCCCCAGCACGACCCCCTACACTGCCCGAACACCACTGCACTGCCCTAAACCTTGAAACAACAGCCCCAGCACGACCCCCTACACTGCCCGAACACCACTGCACTACCCTAAACCCTGAAACACCACACCCAGCACGACCCCCTACACTGCCCGAGCACCACTGCACTGCCCTAAACCCTGAAACACTACCCCCAGCAAGACCCCCTACACTGCCCGAACACCACTGCACTGCCCTAAACCCTGAAAGATCACCCCCAGGAAGACCCCTACACTGCCCGAACACCACTGCCCTAAACCCTGAAACACCACCCCCAGCAAGACCCCTACACTGCCCGAACACCACTGCACTGCCCTAAACCCTGAAACACCACCCCCAGCACGACCCCCTACACTGCCCGAACACCACTGCACTGCCCTAAACCCTGAAACACCACCCCCAGCACGACCCCTACACTGCCCGAACACCACTGCTCTGCCCAAAACCCTGAAACACCAGCCCCAGCACGACCCCCTACACTGCCCGAACATCACTGCACTGCCCTAAACCCTGAAACACCAGCCCCAGCACGACCCCCTACACTGCCCGAACACCACTGCATTGCCCTAAACCCTGAAACACCACCCCCAGCACGACCCCCTAAACTGCCCGAACACCACTGCACTGCCTTAAACCCTGAAACACCAGTCCCAGCAAGACCCCCTACACTGCCCGAACACCACTGCACTGCCCTAAACCCTGAAACACCACCCACAGCAAGACCGCTACACTGCCCGAACACCACTGCACTAAACCCTGAAACACCACCCCCAGCAAGACCACCTACTCTGGCCGAACACCACTGCACTGCCCTAAACCCTGAAACACCACCCCCTGCACGACCCCCTACACTGCCCAAACACCACTGCACTGCCCTAAACCCTGAAACACCACCCCTGCACGACCCCTACACTGCCCGAACACCACTGCACTGCCCTAAACCCTGAAACACCACCCCCAGCAAGACCCCCTACACTGCCCGAACACCACTGCACTGCCCTAAACCCTGAAACACCACCTCCAGCACAACCCCCTACACTGCCTGAACACCATTGCTCTGCCCTAAACCCTGAAACACTAGCCCCAGTACGACCCCCTACACTGTCCGAACACCACTGCACTAAACCCTGAAACACCACCCAAAGCACGACCCCCTACACTGCCCGAACCCCACTGCACTGCCCTAAACCCTGAAACACCAGCCCCAGCAAGACCCCTACACTGCCCGAACACCACTGCACTGCCCTAGACTCTGAAACACCAGCCCCAGCAAGACCCCCTACACTGCCCGAACACCACTGAACTGCCCTAAACCCTGAAACACCAGCCCCAGCATGACCCCCTACACTGCCCAAACACCACTGCACTGCCCTAAACCCTGAAACACCAGCCCCAGCACGACCACCTACACTGCCCGAACACCACTTCACTGCCCTAAACCCTGAAACACCAGCCCCAGCATGACCCCCTACACTGCCCGAACACCACTGCACTGCCCTAAACCCTGAAACACCAGCCCCAGCACGACCCCCTACACTGCCCTAACACCACTGTACTGCCCTCAATCCTGAAACACCAGCCCCAGCACGACCCCCTACACAGCCCGAACACCACTGCACTGCCCTAAACCCTGAAACACCACCCCCTGCACGACCCCCTACACTGCCCGAACACCACTGCACTGCCCTAAACCCTGAAACACCACCCCATGCACCACCCCTACACTGCCCGAACACCACTGCACTGCCCTAAACCCTGAAACACCACCCCCAGCACAACCCCTTTACTGCTCGAACACCACTGCACTGCCCCAAACCCTGAAACACCACCCCCAGCACGACCCCCTACACTGCCCGAACACCACTGCCCTAAACCCTGAAACACCACCCCCTGCACGACCCCTATACTGCCCGACCACCACTGCACTGCCCTAAACCCATGAAACACCACCCCCTGCACGACCCCCCACCACTTCCCGAACACCACTGCACTGCCCTAAACCCTGAAACACCACCCCCAGCACGACCCCCTACACTGCCCAAACACCACTGCACTGCCCTAAACCCTAAAACACCACCCCCAGCACGACCCCCTACACTGCCCGAACACCACTGCACTGCCCTAAACCCTAGAACACTACCCCCAGCATGACCCCCTACACTACCCGAACACCACTGCACTACCCTAAACCCTAAAATACTCCCCCAGCATGACCCCCTACACTACCCGAACACGACTGCACTGCCCTAAACCCTCAAACACTCCCCCAGCACGACCCCCTACACTACCCGAACACCACTGCACTGCCCTAAACCCTAAAACACTCCCCCAGCACGACCCCCTACACTACCCAAACACCACTGCACTGCCCTAAACCCTAAAACACTCCCCCAGCACGACCCCCTACACTACCCAAACACCACTGCACTGCCCTAAACCCTAAAACACTATCCCTCGCTTGACCCCCTACACTCCCCAAACACCAATGCACTACCCTAATGCCTAAAACACTACCCCCCGCACGACCCCCTACACTACCCAAAGGCCACTGCACTACCCTAAACCCTAAAACACTACCCCCGCATGACTCCCTACACTACCAAAGACCACTGCACTACCCTAAACCCTAAAACACGACCTACTACACTACACAAACACCACTGCACTACCCTAAACCCTAAAACACTACCCCTACACTACACAAACACCACTGCACTACCCTAAACACTAAAAACTACCCCCAGCACGAACCCCTACACTACCCAAACACCACTGCACTACCCTAAACCCTAAAACACTACCCCCAGCAGTACCCCCTACACTACCCAAACACCACTGCACTACCCTAAACCCTAAAACACTACCCCCAGCAGTACCCCCTACACTACCCAAACACCATTGCACTACCCTAAACCCTAAAACACTACCCCCAGCAGTACCCCCTACACTACCCAAACACCACTGCACTACCCTAAACCACTATCCCCAGCACGACCCCCTACACTACCCAAACACCCCTGCACTACCCTAAACCCTAAAACACTCCCCCAGCATGACTCCCTACACTACCCAAACACCACTGCACTACCTAAACCCTAAATCTACCCCCAGCATGACCCCCTACACTACACAAACACCACTGCACTACCCTAAACCCTAAAACACTACCCCCAGCACGACCCTCTTCACTACCTAAACACAACTGCACTGCCCTAAACCCTAAAACACTCCCCCAGCACGACCCCCTACACTACCCAAACACCACTGCACTGCCCTAAACCCTAAAACACTCCCCCAGCACGACCCCCTACACTACCCAAACGCCACTGCACTGCCCTAAACCCTAAAACACTATCCCTCGCATGACCCCCTACACTACCCAAACACCAATGCACTACCCTAATCCCTAAAACACTACCCCCGCACGACCCCCTACACTACCCAAAGACCACTGCACTACCCTAAACCCTAAAACACTACCCCCCGCACGACTCCCTACACTACCAAAGACCACTGCACTACCCTAAACCCTAAAACACGACCTACTACACTACACAAACACCACTGCACTACCCTAAACCCTAAAACACTACCCCCTACACTACACAAACACCACTGCACTACCCTAAACACTAAAAAACTACCCCCAGCACGAACCCCTACACTACCCAAACACCACTGCACTACCCTGAACCCTAAAACACTACCCCCAGCAGTACGCCCTACACTACCCAAACACCACTGCACTACCCTAAACCCTAAAACACTACCCCAGCACGACCCCCTACATTACCCAAACACCATTGCACTACCCTAAACCCTAAAACACTACCCCCAGCAGTACCCCCTACACTACCCAAACACCACTGCACTACCCTAAACCACTATCCCCAGCACGACCCCCTACACTACCCAAACACCCCTGCACTACCCTAAACCCTAAAACACTCCCCCAGCACGACTCCCTACACTACCCAAACACCACTGCACTACCCTAAACCCTAAATCTACCCCCAGCAGACCCCCTACACAAACACCACTGCACTACCCTAAACCCTAAAACACTACCCCCAGCACGACCCTCTTCACTACCTAAACACAACTGCACAATTTGTTACAGGCGTTGCAACACAGGCCTGTGGTGCTTACTGGAAGTACCTGGTGGGCTAGTTGGACCTCAGGGACCCTCAGGATTCAAGGTGACCTAATCCCCCAACTTAAAACGCGCCACGGGGCACGTTTGCACAGTGGTGAAGGGAGGGGCGCGGCCTCAGGTGACATGTGCGCAAACACGCCCTGTGGTGCGTTTTAAGTTGGGGAATTAATTCCCTTTGAATCCTGAGGGACCCTGGGGCCAACTAGCCCACCAGGTACCTTCAGTAAGCACAACAGAGTTGCGTTGCAGAGAGGTGAAAAACATGCGTGGCCTCGGAACGCCTCTCTGCAACTCAGCTCTGTGGTCCTAACTGTAGGTACCTGGGGGCTAGTTGGGCCCCAGGGACCCTCAGGATTCAAGGGACTTAATCCCGCAACTTAAAACATGCCATGGGGTGCGTTTGCACACATGTCACCTCAGGCCCCCCTCCCTTCACCACTGTGCAAACGCGCCCTGTAGCGCGTTTTAAGAGGTAGTTTTAATCCCCCTGCCCTATTATGTACTAGGGACTTGCAGAGGAGGTCATGCTAATCACAGGGGTACCCCAACGCATAGTGTTCCCTAGTGTATGTAGGTGTTTTCACTGTATTCTAAGTGTCTTTTAGCATAGCACTGGCTCTGGTTAGTCAGAGTCAGTTACCACCAGTACCCGTCTGAAAAAGTTGTGGGCACAGGATGATTTTGCAACAAGGCCTCTTTCTGCTCCTCTGTTGGTTCTTTCTGCACATCATTTGCTTCTTTCTGTGCGTTTTTTCTTCTTTCTTCACATGTCCTACCTCTGTAGGCATAGTTAGAAACTAGCATTTAAAAAACCTTTGAAATTCACTTACAAAATCATAGGTTTCAGGCACGTTATAGTTAGAAATTAGCATTTAAAAAACCTTTGAAATTCACTGAAAAAACCATAGGTTTCAGACATGTTATAGTTAGAAATTAGCATTTAAAAAACCTTTGAAATTCACTGCAAAAACCATAGGTTTTAGGGACAGTTATAGTTAGTTGGACATTTCACTCGTACAAAACCATAGAAATTCCCCCGTTATAGTTAGTTCAGCTAACTATAACTCGCGCCCCCGCAATGCACTGCTGATGACGTCACATATTACATCACTCATGACATGGTCAGTGACATCACTGATGACATCACTGATGACATCTCAAATGACATCACTGATGACATCATCCATGTGATAATTTCATGCATCTTCTCACACCCTAATATAACTTTTGATACACCCACTCTAAATTACAGACTGCCATTCTCAAAACCATAGACACTCCAACACCAAAAACTACATACTCACTCACTGATTCTTAGGTCTACACACACATCCACTCACTCACCCGTACAGTCACTCATACTTACAGTCACTCAGTACAGGACTATCATATGCACTCATACACCTACATAAACAAGCAATACGTAACTGAACGAAGTACAACGTAGTTACGTATTGCTTGTTTATGATAGGTGTATGAGTGCATATGATAGTCCTGTACTGAGTGACTGTAAGTATGAGTGACTGTACGGGTGAGTGAGTGGATGTGTGTGTAGACCTAAGAATCAGTGAGTGAGTATGTAGTTTTTGGTGTTGGAGTGTCTATGGTTTTGAGAATGGCAGTCTGTAATTTAGAGTGGGTGTATCAAAAGTTATATTAGGGTGTGAGAAGATGCATGAAATTATCACATGGATGATGTCATCAGTGATGTCATTTGAGATGTCATCAGTGATGTCATCAGTGATGTCACTGACCATGTCATGAGTGATGTAATATGTGACGTCATCAGCAGTGCATTGCGGGGGCGCGAGTTATAGTTAGCTGAACTAACTATAACGGGGGAATTTCTATGGTTTTGTACGAGTGAAATGTCCAACTAACTATAACTGTCCCTAAAACCTATGGTTTTTGCAGTGAATTTCAAAGGTTTTTTAAATGCTAATTTCTAACTATAACATGTCTGAAACCTATGGTTTTTTCAGTGAATTTCAAAGGTTTTTTAAATGCTAATTTCTAACTATAACGTGCCTGAAACCTATGATTTTGTAAGTGAATTTCAAAGGTTTTTTAAATGCTAGTTTCTAACTATGCCTACAGAGGTAGGACATGTGAAGAAAGAAGAAAAAACGCACAGAAAGAAGCAAATGATGTGCAGAAAGAACCAACAGAGGAGCAGAAAGAGGCCTTGTTGCAAAATCATCCTGTGCCCACAACTTTTTCAGACGGGTACTGGTGGTAACTGACTCTGACTAACCAGAGCCAGTGCTATGCTAAAAGACACTTAGAATACAGTGAAAACACCTACATACACTAGGGAACACTATGCGTTGGGGTACCCCTGTGATTAGCATGACCTCCTCTGCAAGTCCCTAGTACATAATAGGGCAGGGGGATTAAAACTACCTCTTAAAACGCGCTACAGGGCGCGTTTGCACAGTGGTGAAGGGAGGGGGGGCCTGAGGTGACATGTGTGCAAACGCACCCCATGGCATGTTTTAAGTTGCGGGATTAAGTCCCCTTGAATCCTGAGGGTCCCTGGGGCCCAACTAGCCCCCCAGGTACCTACAGTTAGGACCACAGAGCTGAGTTGCAGAGAGGCGTTCCGAGGCCACGCATGTTTTTCACCTCTCTGCAACGCAACTCTGTTGTGCTTACTGAAGGTACCTGGTGGGCTAGTTGGCCCCAGGGTCCCTCAGGATTCAAAGGGAATTAATTCCCCAACTTAAAACGCACCACAGGGCGTGTTTGCGCACATGTCACCTGAGGCCGCGCCCCTCCCTTCACCACTGTGCAAACGTGCCCCGTGGCGCGTTTTAAGTTGGGGGATTAGGTCACCTTGAATCCTGAGGGTCCCTGAGGTCCAACTAGCCCACCAGGTACTTCCAGTAAGCACCACAGGCCTGTGTTGCAACGCCTGTAACAAATTGTGCAGTTGTGTTTAGGTAGTGAAGAGGGTCGTGCTGGGGGTAGTGTTTTAGGGTTTAGGGTAGTGCAGTGGTGTTTGTGTAGGGGGTCTGCTGGGGGTAGATTTAGGGTTTAGGGTAGTGCAGTGGTGTTTGGGTAGTGTAGGGAGTCGTGCTGGGGGAGTGTTTTAGGGTTTAGGGTAGTGCAGGGGTGTTTGGGTAGTGTAGGGGGTCGTGCTGGGGATAGTGGTTTAGGGTAGTGCAGTGGTGTTTGGGTAGTGTAGGGGGTACTGCTGGGGGTAGTGTTTTAGGGTTTAGGGTAGTGCAATGGTGTTTGGGTAGTGTAGGGGGTACTGCTGGGGGTAGTGTTTTAGGGTTTAGGGTAGTGCAGTGGTGTTTGGGTAGTGTAGGGCGTACTGCTGGGGGTAGTGTTTTAGGGTTCAGGGTAGTGCAGTGGTGTTTGGGTAGTGTAGGGGTTCGTGCTGGGGGTAGTTTTTAGTGTTTAGGGTAGTGCAGTGGTGTTTGTGTAGTGTAGGGGGTAGTGTTTTAGGGTTTAGGGTAGTGCAGTGGTGTTTGTGTAGTGTAGTAGGTCGTGTTTTAGGGTTTAGGGTAGTGCAGTGGTCTTTGGTAGTGTAGGGAGTCGTGCGGGGGTAGTGTTTTAGGGTTTAGGGTAGTGCAGTGGTCTTTGGGTAGTGTAGGGGGTCGTGCGGGGGTAGTGTTTTAGGGATTAGGGTAGTGCATTGGTGTTTGGGTAGTGTAGGGGGTCATGCGAGGGATAGTGTTTTAGGGTTTAGGGCAGTGCAGTGGCGTTTGGGTAGTGTAGGGGGTCGTGCTGGGGGAGTGTTTTAGGGTTTAGGGCAGTGCAGTGGTGTTTGGGTAGTGTAGGGGGTCGTGCTGGGGGAGTGTTTTAGGGTTTAGGGCAGTGCAGTTGTGTTTAGGTAGTGAAGAGGGTCGTGCTGGGGGTAGTGTTTTAGGGTTTAGGGTAGTGCAGTGGTGTTTGTGTAGTGTAGGGGGTCATGCTGGGGGTAGATTTAGGGTTTAGGTAGTGCAGTGGTGTTTGGGTAGTGTAGGGAGTCATGCTGGGGGAGTGTTTTAGGGTTTAGGGTAGTGCAGGGGTGTTTGGGTAGTGTAGGGGGTCGTGCTGGGGATAGTGGTTTAGGGTAGTGCAGTGGTGTTTGGGTAGTGTAGGGGGTACTGCTGGGGGTAGTGTTTTAGGGTTTAGGGTAGTGCAATGGTGTTTGGGTAGTGTAGGGGGTACTGCTGGGGGTAGTGTTTTAGGGTTTAGGGTAGTGCAGTGGTGTTTGGGTAGTGTAGGGGGTACTGCTGGGGGTAGTGTTTTAGGGTTTAGGGTAGTGCAGTGGTGTTTGGGTAGTGTAGGGGTTCGTGCTGGGGGTAGTTTTTAGTGTTTAGGGTAGTGCAGTGGTGTTTGTGTAGTGTAGGGGTAGTGTTTTAGGGTTTAGGGTAGTGCAGTGGTGTTTGTGTAGTGTAGTAGGTCGTGTTTTAGGGTTTAGGGTAGTGCAGTGGTCTTTGGTAGTGTAGGGAGTCATGCGGGGGTAGTGTTTTAGGGTTTAGGGTAGTGCAGTGGCCTTTGGGTAGTGTAGGGGGTCGTGCGGGGGGTAGTGTTTTAGGCATTAGGGTAGTGCATTGGTGTTTGGGGAGTGTAGGGGTCAAGCGAGGGATAGTGTTTTAGGGTTTAGGGCAGTGCAGTGGTGTTTGGGTAGTGTAGGGGGTCGTGCTGGGGGAGTGTTTTAGGGTTTAGGGCAGTGCAGTGGTGTTTGGGTAGTGTAGGGGGTCGTGCTGGGGGAGTGTTTTAGGGTTTAGGGCAGTGCAGTGGTGTTCGGGTAGTGTAGGGGGTCGTGCTGGGGGAGTGTTTGAGGGTTTAGGGCAGTGCAGTCGTGTTCGGGTAGTGTAGGGGGTCATGCTGGGGGGAGTATTTTAGGGTTTAGGGTAGTGCAGTGGTGTTCGGGTAGTGTAGGGGGTCATGCTGGGGGTAGTGTTCTAGGGTTTAGGGCAGTGCAGTGGTGTTCGGGCAGTGTAGGGGGTCGTGCTGGGGGTGGTGTTTTAGGGTTTAGGGCAGTGCAGTGGTGTTTGGGCAGTGTAGGGGGTCGTGCTGGGGGTGGTGTTTCAGGGTTTAGGGCAGTGCAGTGGTGTTCGGGAAGTGGTGGGGGGTCGTGCAGGGGGTGGTGTTTCATGGGTTTAGGGCAGTGCAGTGGTGGTCGGGCAGTATAGGGGTCGTGCAGGGGGTGGTGTTTCAGGGTTTAGGGCAGTGGTGTTCGGGCAGTGTAGGGGGTCGTGCTGGGGGTGGTGTTTCAGGGTTTGGGGCAGTGCAGTGGTGTTCGAGCAGTAAAGGGGTTGTGCTGGGGGTGGTGTTTCAGGGTTTAGGGCAGTGCAGTGGTGTTCGGGCAGTGTAGGGGTGGTGCATGGGGTGGTGTTTCAGGGTTTAGGGCAGTGCAGTGGTGTTCGGGCAGTGTAGGGGGTCGTGCAGGGGGTGGTGTTTCAGGGTTTAGGGCAGTGCAGTGGTGTTCGGGCTGTGTAGGGGGTCGTGCTGGGGCTGGTGTTTCAGGATTGAGGGCAGTACAGTGGTGTTAGGGCAGTGTAGGGGGTCGTGCTGGGGCTGGTGTTTCAGGGTTTAGGGCAGTGCAGTGGTGTTCGGGCAGTGTAGGGGTCATGCTGGGGCTGGTGTTTCAGGGTTTAGGGCAGTGAAGTGGTGTTCGGGCAGTGTAGGTGGTCGTGCTGGGGCTGGTGTTTCAGGGTTTAGGGCAGTGCAGTGGTGTTTGGGCAGTGTAGGGGGTCATGCTGGGGCTGGTGTTTCAGGGTTTAGGGCAGTTCAGTGGTGTTCGGGCAGTGTAGGGGGTCTTGCTGGGGCTGGTGTTTCAGAGTCTAGGGCAGTGCAGTGGTGTTCGGGCAGTGTAGGGGTCTTGCTGGGGCTGGTGTTTCAGGGTTTAGGGCAGTGCAGTGGGGTTCGGGCAGTGTAGGGGGTCGTGCTTTGGGTGGTGTTTCAGGGTTTAGTGCAGTGGTGTTCGGACAGTGTAGGGGGTCGTACTGGGGCTAGTGTTTCAGGGTTTAGGGCAGAGCAATGGTGTTCAGGCAGTGTAGGGGGTTGTGCTGGAGGTGGTGTTTCAGGGTTTAGGGCAGTGCAGTGGTGTTCGGGCAGTGTAGGGGGTCTTGCTGGGGGTGGTGTTTCAGGGTTTAGGGCAGTGCAGTGGTGTTCGGGCAGTGTAGGGGGTCGTGCAGGGGTGGTGTTTCAGGGTTTAGGGCAGTGCAGTGGTGTTTGGGCAGTGTAGGGGGTCGTGCAGGGGGTGGTGTTTCAGGGTTTAGGGCAGTGCAGTGGTGTTCGGCCAGAGTAGGTGGTCTTGCTGGGGGTGGTGTTTCAGGGTTTAGTGCAGTGGTGTTCGGGCAGTGTAGCGGTCTTGCTGTGGGTGGTGTTTCAGGGTTTAGGGCAGTGCAGTGGTGTTCGGGCAGTGTAGGGGGTCTTGCTGGGACTGGTGTTTCAGGGTTTAAGGCAGTGCAGTGGTGTTCGGGCAGTTTAGGGGGTCGTGCTGGGGGTGGTGTTTCAGGGTTTAGGGCAATGCAGTGGTGTTCGGGCAGTGTAGGGGGTCGTGCTGGGGCTGGTGTTTCAGGGTTTAGGGCAGTGCAGTGATGTTCGGGCAGTGTAGGGGGTCGTGCTGGGGCTGGTGTTTCAGGGTTTTGGGCAGAGCAGTGGTGTTCGGGCAGTGTAGGGGTCGTGCTGGGGGTGGTGTTTCAGGGTTTAGGGCAGTGCAGTGGTGTTCGGGCAGTGTAGGGGGTCGTGCTGGGGGTGGTGTTTCAGGGTTTAGGGCAGTGCAGTGGTGTTCGGGCAGTGTAGGGGTCTTGCTGGGGGTGGTGTTTCAGGGTTTAGGGCAGTGGTGTTCGGGCAGTGTAGGGGGTCTTCCTGGGGGTGATCTTTCAGGGTTTAGGGCAGTGCAGTGGTGTTCGGGCAGTGTAGGGGGTCTTGCTGGGGGTAGTGTTTCAGGGTTTAGGGCAGTGCAGTGGTGCTCGGGCAGTGTAGGGGGTCGTGCTGGGTGTGGTGTTTCAGGGTTTAGGGTAGTGCAGTGGTGTTCGGGCAGTGTAGGGGGTCGTGCTGGGGCTGTTGTTTCAAGGTTTAGGGCAGTGCAGTGGTGTTCGGGCAGTGTAGGGGGTCGTGCTGGGGCTGGTGTTTCAGGGTTTTGGGCAGAGCAGTGGTGTTCGGGCAGTGTAGGGGGTCGTGCTGGGGGTGGTGTTTCAGGGTTTAGGGCAGTGGTGTTCGGGCAGTGTAGGGGGTCTTGCTGGGGGTGATGTTTCAGGGTTTAGGGCAGTGCAGTGGTGTTCGGGCAGTGTAGGGGGTCTTGCTGGGGGTAGTGTTTCAGGGTTTAGGGCAGTGCAGTGGTGTTCGGGCAGTGTAGGGGGTCGTGCTGGGGGTGGTGTTTCAGGGTTTAGGGCAGTGCAGTGGTGTTCGGGCAGTGTAGGGGTCGTGAAGGGGGTGGTGTTTCAGGGTTTAGGGCAGTGCAGTGGTGTTCGGGCAGTGTAGGGGTCGTGCTGGGGTAGTGTTTTAGGGGTTAGGGTAGTGCAGTGGTGCTTGTGTAGTGTAGGGGGTCGTGCTGGGGGTAGTGTTTTAGGGTTTAGGTTAGTGCAGTGGTGTTTGGGTAGTGTAGGGGGTCGTGCTGGGGGTAGTGTTTTAGGGTTTAGGGTAGTGCAGTGGTGCTTGTGTAGTGTAGGGGGTCATGCAGGGGTGGTGTTTCAGGGTTTAGGGCAGTGCAGTGGTGTTCGGGCAGTGTAGGGGGTCATGCTGGGGGTGGTGTTTCAGGGTTTAGGGCAGTGCAGTGGTGTTCGGGCAGTGTAGGGGGTCGTGCACGGGGTGGTGGTTTAGGGCAGTGCAGTGGTGTTCGGGCAGTGTAGGGGGTCGTGCTGGGGCTGGTGTTTCAGGGTTCAGGGCAGTGCAGTGGTGTTCAGGCAGTGTAGGGGGTCGTGCTGAGGATGGTGTTTCACGGTTTAGGGCAGTGCAGTGGTGTTCGGGCAGTGTAGGGGGTCGTGCTGGGGCTGGTGTTTCAGGGTTTAGGGCAGTGCAGTGGTGTTCGGGCAGTGTAGGCGGTCGTGCTGGGGCTGGTGTTTCAGGGTTTAGGGCAGTGCAGTGGTGTTCGGGCATTGTAGGGGGTCGTGCTGGGGCTGGTGTTTCAGGGTTTAGGGCAGTGCAGTGGTGCTCAGGCAGTGTAGAGGGTCGTGCTGGGTGTGGTGTTTCAGGGTTTAGGGCAGTGCAGTGGTGTTCGGGCAGTGTAGGGGGTCGTGCTGGGGCTGGTGTTTCAGGGTTTAGGGCAGTGCAGTGGTGTTCGGGCAGTGTAGGCGGTCGTGCTGGGGCTGGTGTTTCAGGGTTTAGGGCAGTGCAGTGGTGTTCGGGCATTGTAGGGGGTCGTGCTGGGGCTGGTGTTTCAGGGTTTAGGGCAGTGCAGTGGTGCTCAGGCAGTGTAGGGGGTCGTGCTGGGTGTGGTGTTTCAGGGTTTAGGGTAGTGCAGTGGTGTTCGGGCAGTGTAAGGGGTCGTGCTGGGGGTGGTGTTTCAGGGTTTGGGGCAGTGCAGTGGTGTTCGAGCAGTAAAGGGGTTGTGCTGGGGGTGGTGTTTCAGGGTTTAGGGCAGTGCAGTGGTGTTCGGGCAGTGTAGGGGTGGTGCAGGGGGTGGTGTTTCAGGGTTTAGGGCAGTGCAGTGGTGTTCGGGCAGTGTAGGGGGTCGTGCAGGGGGTGGTGTTTCAGGGTTTAGAGCAGTGCAGTGGTGTTCGGGCTGTGTAGGGGGTCGTGCTGGGGCTGGTGTTTCAGGGTTCAGGGCAGTACAGTGGTGTTCGGGCAGTGTAGGGGTCGTGCTGGGGCTAGTGTTTCAGGGTTTAGGGCAGTGCAGTGGTGTTCGGGCAGTGTAGGGGGTCATGCTGGGGCTGGTGTTTCAGGGTTTAGGGCAGTGAAGTGGTGTTCGGGCAGTGTAGGTGGTCGTGCTGGGGCTGGTGTTTCAGGGTTTAGGGCAGTGCAGTGGTGTTCGGGCAGTGTAGGGGGTCATGCTGGGGCTGGTGTTTCAGGGTTTAGGGCAGTGCAGTGGTGTTCGGGCAGTGTAGGGGGTCTTGCTGGGGCTGGTGTTTCAGAGTCTAGGGCAGTGCAGTGGTGTTCGGGCAGTGTAGGGGGTCTTGCTGGGGCTGGTGTTTCAGGGTTTAGGGCAGTGCAGTGGTGTTCGGGCAGTGTAGGGGGTCGTGCTTTGGGTGGTGTTTCAGGGTTTAGGGCAGTGCAGTGGTGTTCGGGCAGTGTAGGGGGTCGTGCTGGGGCTAGTGTTTCAGGGTTTAGGGCAGAGCAATGGTGTTCAGGCAGTGTAGGGGGTTGTGCTGGAGGTGGTGTTTCAGGGTTTAGGGCAGTGCAGTGGTGTTTGGGTAGTGTAGGGGGTCGTGCTGGGGGTAGTGTTTTAGGGTTTAGGGTAGTGCAGTGGTGCTTGTGTAGTGTAGGGGGTCGTGCTGGGGGTACTGTTTTAGGGTTTAGGTTAGTGCAGTGGTGTTTGGGTAGTGTAGGGGTCGTGCTGGGGTAGTGTTTTAGGGTTTAGGGTAGTGCAGTGGTGCTTGTGTAGTGTAGGGGGTCATGCAGGGGTGGTGTTTCAGGGTTTAGGGCAATGCAGTGGTGTTCGGGCAGTGTAGGGGGTCGTGCTGGGGCTGGTGTTTCAGGGTTTAGGGCGATACAGTGGTATTCGGGCAGTGTAGGGGTCGTGCTGGGGGTGGTGTTTCAGGGTTTAGGGCAATGCAGTGGTGTTCGGGCAGTGTAGGGGGTCGTGCTGGGGCTGGTGTTTCAGGGTTTAGTGCAGTGCAGTGGTGTTCGGGCAGTGTAGGGGGTCGTGCTGGGGCTGGTGTTTCAGGGTTTTGGGCAGAGCAGTGGTGTTCGGGCAGTGTAGGGGGTCGTGCTGGGGGTGGTGTTTCAGGGTTTAGGGCAGTGCAGTGGTGTTCGGGCAGTGTAGGGGGTCGTGCTGGGGGTGGTGTTTCAGGGTTTAGGGCAGTGCAGTGGTGTTCGGGCAGTGTAGGGGGTCTTGCTGGGGGTGGTGTTTCAGGGTTTAGGGCAGTGGTGTTCGGGCAGTGTAGGGGTCTTCCTGGGGGTGATCTTTCAGGGTTTAGGGCAGTGCAGTGGTGTTCGGGCAGTGTAGGGGTCTTGCTGGGGGTAGTGTTTCAGGGTTTAGGGCAGTGCAGTGGTGTTCGTGCAGTGTAGGGGGTTGTGCTGGGGATGGTGTTTCAGGGTTTAGGGTAGTGCAGTGGTGTTCGGGCAGTGTAGGGGGTCGTGCAGGGGGTGGTGTTTCAGGGTTTAGGGCAGTGCAGTGGTGTTCGTTCAGTGTAGGGGGTCATGCTGGGGGTGGTGTTTCAGGGTTTAGGGCAGTGCAGTGGTGTTCGGGCAGTGTAGGGGTCGTGCACGGGGTGGTGGTTTAGGGCAGTGCAGTGGTGTTCGGGCAGTGTAGGGGGTCGTGCTGGGGCTGGTGTTTCAGGGTTCAGGGCAGTGCAGTGGTGTTCAGGCAGTGTAGGGGGTCGTGCTGAGGCTGGTGTTTCACGGTTTAGGGCAGTGCAGTGGTGTTCGGGCAGTGTAGGGGTCTTGCTGGGGCTGGTGTTTCAGGGTTTAGGGCAGTGCAGTGGTGTTCGGGCAGTGTAGGCGGTCGTGCCGGGGCTGGTGTTTCAGGGTTTAGGGCAGTGCAGTGGTGTTCGGGCATTGTAGGGGTCGTGCTGGGGCTGGTGTTTCAGGGTTTAGGGCAGTGCAGTGGTGCTCAGGCAGTGTAGGGGGTCGTGCTGGGTGTGGTGTTTCAGGGTTTAGGGTAGTGCAGTGGTGTTCGGGCAGTGTAGGGGGTCGTGCTGGGGCTGGTGTTTCAAGGTTTAGGGCAGTGCAGTGGTGTTCGGGCAGTGTAGGGGTCGTGCTGGAGCTGGTGTTTCAGGGTTTTGGGCAGAGCAGTGGTGTTCGGGCAGTGTAGGGGGTCGTGCTGGGGGTGGTGTTTCAGGGTTTAGGGCAGTGGTGTTTGGGCAGTGTAGGGGGTCTTGCTGGGGGTGATGTTTCAGGGTTTAGGTCAGTGCAGTGGTGTTCGGGCAGTGTAGGGGTCTTGCTGGGGGTAGTGTTTCAGGGTTTAGGGCAGTGCAGTGGTGTTCGGGCAGTGTAGGGGGTCGTGCTGGGGGTAGTGTTTTAGGGTTTAGGTAGTGCAGTGGTGCTTGTGTAGTGTAGGGGTCGTGCTGGGGGTAGTGTTTTAGGGTTTAGGGTAGTGCAGTGGTGTTTGTGTAGTTTAGGGGTCATGTTTTAGGGTAGTGTAGGGGTCGTGCTGGGGGTAGTGTTTTAGGGTTTAGGTTAGTGCAGTGGTGTTTGGGTAGTGTAGGGGGTCGTGCTGGGGGTAGTGTTTTAGGGTTTAGGGTAGTGCAGTGGTGCTTGTGTAGTGTAGGGGTCATGCAGGGGTGGTGTTTCAGGGTTTAGGGCAGTGCAGTGGTGTTCGGGCAGTGTAGGGGGTCATGCTGGGGGTGGTGTTTCAGGGTTTAGGGCAGTGCAGTGGTGTTCGGGCAGTGTAGGGGTCGTGCACGGGGTGGTGGTTTAGGGCAGTGCAGTGGTGTTCGGGCAGTGTAGGGGTTGTGCTGGGGCTGGTGTTTCAGGGTTCAGGGCAGTGCAGTGGTGTTCAGGCAGTGTAGGGGGTCGTGCTGAGGCTGGTGTTTCACGGTTTAGGGCAGTGCAGTGGTGTTCGGGCAGTGTAGGGGGTCGTGCTGGGGCTGGTGTTTCAGGGTTTGGGGCAGTGCAGTGGTGTTCGGGCAGTGTAGGCGGTCGTGCTGGGGCTGGTGTTTCAGGGTTTAGGGCAGTGCAGTGGTGTTCGGGCATTGTAGGGGGTCGTGCTGGGGCTGGTGTTTCAGGGTTTAGGGCAGTGCAGTGGTGCTCAGGCAGTGTAGGGGGTCGTGCTGGGTGTGGTGTTTCAGGGTTTAGGGCAGTGCAGTGGTGTTTGGGCAGTGTAGGGGGTCGTGCTGGGGCTGGTGTTTCAGGGTTTTGGGCAGAGCAGTGGTGTTTGGGCAGTGTAGGGGGTCATGCTGGGGGTGGTGTTTCAGGGTTTAGGGCAGTGGTGTTCGGGCAGTGTAGGGGGTCTTGCTGGGGGTGATGTTTCAGGGTTTAGGGCAGTGCAGTGGTGTTCGGGCAGTGTAGGGGGTCTTGCTGGGGGTAGTGTTTCAGGGTTTAGGGCAGTGCAGTGGTGTTCGGGCAGTGTAGGGGGTCGTGCTGGGGCTGGTGTTTCAGGGTTTAGGGCAGTGCAGTGGTGTTCGGGCAGTGTAGGGGTCGTGAAGGGGTGGTGTTTCAGGGTTTAGGGCAGTGCAGTGGTGTTCGGGCAGTGTAGGGGGTCGTGCTGGGGGTAGTGTTTTAGGGTTTAGGGTAGTGCAGTGGTGTTTGTGTAGTTTGGGGGTCATGTTTTAGGGTAGTGTAGGGGGTCGTGCTGGGGGTAGTGTTTTAGGGTTTAGGTTAGTGCAGTGGTGTTTGGGTAGTGTAGGGGTCGTGCTGGGGGTAGTGTTTTAGGGTTTAGGGTAGTGCAGTGGTGCTTGTGTAGTGTAGGGGGTCGTGCTGGGGTAGTGTTTTAGGGTTTAGGGTAGTGCAGTGGTGTTTGTGTAGTGTAGGGGGTCATGCTGGGGGTAGTGTTTTAGGGTTTAGGATAGTGCAGTGGTGCTTGTGTAGTGTAGGGGGTCGTGCTGGGGGTAGTGTTTTAGGGTTTAGGGTAGTGCAGTGGTGTTTTTGTAGTCTAGGGGGTCATGTTTTAAGATGCAATGCTCCAATATCTGACCAGTCTGCACTACATAAAACTGCAAAAAACTAAAAATAAAAAGTGTTTTGCACACTTTTGTCATTGGGCTATATGTGGGTTACATCTGGGTAGTATTTGTGCTACATTTGGGCTCTTTTTTCATCACTGGTGGCCATCTTGGAAGACTTCTTTGTTATGAAGTTTCCTAATTTCCTCATTTACTGCAGTCTCCTCAGTAGGAAATGCTTTCAGTTTTTTACTTTGATTCCATCAAGAAGGCATTCAGATGTGTCTCACATTTGCCATAAATTCAGAATGTTAGCACTCTAGTTGCTCATTAGATCACTGTAGTAAAGCTACTCCTCACCAGGGAGTTAACTGGAAGTCTGCTGCTGGTATTGAAAGTGATTGTTTCAGTCTGCATGTCAGACTTTTCTAATGAAATAGAAGAGGATTTGAGATCTCACTTAAAACATGCCCTAATTTTTCTTTCTGCAGCACTAACCATAATTTCTATTTTAAAAAGAACCCCTCATTTTGTTCCTTTTTAAATTAAATGTTTTAAGTGTTACCGGTTTATTCCAATCAAGATGGCTTCAGGTGTGCCATACTTTTGTCATAAGTAAGGCTGTTAGCGCTCTAGTTGTTCTTTAGAACACTCTGGGAAGCTGCAGTAGAACACAAAGGCATCAACTGGCAGGCTGCTCCTGTTGAAATATAACAGGAAGATATTTGAGATCACACTTGAAACATGTCCTAATTTTTCTTTCTACAGCACTAACCATAATTTCTATGACAAAATGAACCCCATCATTTTGTTCCTTTTTTAAAATTAAATGTTTTAAGTGTTACCAGTTGATTCCAATCAAGATGGCTTCAGGTGTGCCATACTTTTGTCATAAGTAAGGCTGTTAGCACTCTAGTTGTTCTTTAGAACACTCTGGGAAGCTGCAGTAGAACACAAAGGAATCAACTGACAGTCTCTGCCCTTGTTGGATGTACATGTTTTACTGAGAATGTCAGACTTCATTCTCACATGACTGAGAAAGATAATGTGAATTTACAGAAAATATGCTCTCATTTTAGCTTCTGGAGCACCTTCCAAAACTCTATAGGACAAGCATGTGAAAATAGTTTTCTCTCAAACATGATTCATGATATCCCAGCAGAAGGTTTTTCACAGGGTAAAATCACCTTAGAACACACCACAATTCCTGAAATTAGTATGGTACCATCAACAAATGAAGTCTAATGTAACTAAAGTCTGTTATCACCCTTTATAGTTCTCCTTTGGTAACCCTCAAAATCTTTGATTCACTACAATGCATTTCAATCACGAATGACGAATCACCCCGAGACTTTCAGGATAGGAGCAGACCGGAGCGCCCCAACAAGTTGGAAACTTTCGCGAAGATTCGTCAACCGGCGCCAATGTTATTTCAAATAGAATGTTGCGGATTTCCTATGGAAAATAGGTCCTAACTATAACTATCTACTGGCGACCGCCAGTAGATAATATCTATCTATATATATATATATGTATATATTCACTGAAAAAACCATAGGTTTTAGGGACAGTTATAGTTAGTTGGACATTGCACTCGTACAAAACCCGTGAAATTCCCCCGTTATAGTTAGTTCAGGTAACTATAACTCGCACCCCCGCAATGCACTGCTGATGACGTCACATATTACATCACTCATGACATGGTCAGTGACATCACTGATGACATCACTGATGACATCTCAAATGACATCTCTGATGACATCATCTAGTCACTGTGTGTTTCTGTAAAGTTTAAATATGTTTAATATATATAGGGAAAGGCGTATTGAAGAATGAGTGGGTGTATAAGTGTCTGAATGGATGATTTAGTGTGTGCGTGACTGACTCTACAAGTGAGTGATTAAACGTATCTTACTGAATGCATGGGTTAGTGACTAAACTGTGTGAATGTCTGTATCCGTCTGTCTGTTGGTGTGTAAGTGGATGCATGGATTTGTGAATAGCTACATGAGTGTCTATATGGGTTATTGATTGGTTCTCTGAGTATCTGTATGGGTGCCTGAGTGTTTGTGTGGGTGGGGTGTGTGTGACTCTGTACATAGATGTGTGAGTGGGTGATTCACTGGGTGCATGATTTGAAGAGTGCATCTGTGATGGACTGCTTGGGTGGGTGAGTGTGTGTATGGGTGTGTTAGTGAGTGAATGTATATCTGAGTGGTACATGTGCGAGTAGCTACATATGTAAAATGCAGTATATATGTGTGTTAGAGTATTTAAATGGCTATACGTGAGAGTGTGTGATTGTGAGAGTGGCTGTATGGATGCGTGTGTGCTTGTATCAGTTATTGTATAAGAGCGTAAGAATGTGCTAGTATTTGTATGAGTGAGTGAGCTGGTGTGTGTATAACTGTATAGGTGAGTAAATGGGTGTGTGATTAATTTTGTGCATGACTGACTAGGTGTGTGAGTACCTCTATGGATGAGTGGCGGTGTGTGAGTGTTTATATAGGTGTATGAGTGCATATGATAGTCCTGTACTGAGTGACTGTAAGTATGAGTGACTGTACGGGTGAGTGAGTAGATGTGTGTGTGTAGACCTAAGAATCAGTGTGTGGGTATGTAGTTATTGATATTGGAGTGTGTATGGTTTTGAGAATGGCAGTCTGTAATTTAGAGTGGGTGTATCAAAAGTTATATTAGGGTGTGAGAAGGTGCATGAAATTATCACATGGATGATGTGATCAGTGATGTCATCAGTGATGTCATTTGAGATGTCATCAGTGATGTCATCAGTGATGTCACTGACCATGTCATGAGTGATGTAATATGTGACGTCATCAGCAGTGCATTGCGGGGCGCGAGTTATAGTTACCTGAACTAACTATAACGGGGGAATTTCACGGGTTTTGTACGAGTGCAATGTCCAACTAACTATAACTGTCCCTAAAACCTATGGTTTTTTCAGTGAATTTGTAAGGTTTTTAAATGCTAATTTCTAACTATAACGTGCCTGAAACCTATGGTTTTTTTCAGTGAATTTCAAAGGTTTTGTAAATGACAATTTTTAAATGTATTAATTGTTATATTTATTTTTTTGATACTGATTTACTACATTTTTTTAAACTATTTATTTTTAGATATTTTATCTTTTAAATTACATTGTAATTATATTATACATTACATTACAAAATATACTTTCTCAGAATGAATTACTTTAGTTTAAATACTTTGCAAATAGGCAATAGACTTAAGTACAGTAGTTACAGTTGTTGCAATGGGCAACACAATTTCAAACACAATGCAACATTGAGCTCAATGTGAATTTCTACTTAAATGCAATTAGTTACTTTATGGATTACTTTTCTAACCACAGGACTGGATCCTATATTCAGTCCTGGCAAATCTCCTGTAAACAGTTGAGTAAAAGCGTTTTGGTTACAGTAGTGATTTTTAAGGAATATTATTGTATTTTAAAAGTTGACACTTATTTTTTTATTTTTATTTTTTTTTATTTGAAAAGTTTTATATAGCGCTGGCTAGACCCGGAGGTATCAGAGCGCTTTACATGAGGACACGCATTGTTTCATAGCATAGTTACAAGTTACAACGTTGCAAGATACACAGTTTCAGAGCATAGATACCAGTTGCTGGAGCGCAGTTGCATGCGTTAAAAACGAATACTTAAGGGGAAAAGCAGGCAAGGGGAGAGATTCTGGGGAGAGAGGATAGGAGCAGGAGAGGGAGATCAAGAATGAAAGAGGGAAAGAGGTGGCGGAGGGAGAAGGAAACTTAACCGGGAGACACAGAAAAACAGTGTCCAACGTCCGGTGTGCAGTGATCCCAGTGGAAAAGGTGTCGTTCCCACACCTCCGCTGTGTGTGGCTCCCTATACGCTGTGGGCTCTCTCAGAGGGGTCACTGAGACTCCAGGGCATAAATACTGGATCCCTCCCCAACAAGGGGAAAGGGAGTGCTTTGGCAAGGGGCGCCATTCCCACACCTCTGCTGTGTGTGAACTCCCTTGACGCTGTGGACTCTCTCAGAGGGGTCTCTGAGACTCCAGGGAATAAATGCTGGATCCCTCCCCAACAAGGGGAGAGGGAGCGCTTTGGTAAAGGGCACATGGCTTACAATAGTTACAAGATAGTTTCAGAGCATAGTAACCAGTTGCTGGGGCGCAGTTGCATGCGTTAAAAACGAGGCAAGGGGAGAGATTCAGGTGAGGGAGGAAGACAAAGAATAAAAGAGGGAAAGTTAGAAGAGTTTTATAAAGCGCTGGCTAGACCCGAAGGTATCAGAGCGCTTTACATGAGATAGGACATTGCATCAGAAACATTGTTGAATTGTTGACACTTAGAAACTTTTTCACATAGAATCACCAATGTTATCCTATGGGAGGAAATTCACTTAGCAGGTAAGTAGTGTTATCGTTACTTTTTCTTACTCACTGGTGGATCCTGGATCCAGCACTGGTGCATCTCCTGTAAACAGTTGAAAGAATGCATTTAAGTCATACAGGCGATTTTTAAGGAATATTTGTAGTTTGTGAAAATCGACACAAACTTTTCTGCTGAAAACCAGACAATGGATTCCTATGGACGGAAATACAAGTTACTGGTAAGTACGGTTAGAATTACTTTTCAGGGTCAGTGATGGGCTAAAAGATGCAGCACTGGGTTCTCTCCTGATAACAGGTGAGTAAATCGGAATTCGTAGTTCTGCTGATTTTAGAGGAATATTTGTAAGTTTCAAAAATCGACAAACTTTTTCAGCAAAAAGCAGGCAATGATATCCTATGGAAGGAAATTCAAGTTACTGGTAAGTACGGTTAAAATTACTTTTCAGGATTAGTACTGGGCTCAAAGATGCAGCACTGTGGTCTCTCCTGATAACAGGTGAGTAAATCGGAATTCGTAGTTCGGTTGATTTTAGAGGAATATTATAAAGTTTCAAAATCGACACTTAGAAACTTTTTCAGCAAAAAGCAGGCAATGATATCCTATGGAAGGAAATTCAAGTTACTGGTAAGTACGGTTAAAATTACTTTTCAGGGTTAGTACTGGGCTAAAAGATGCAGCACTGAGGTCTCTCCTGATAACAGGTGAGTAAATCGGAATTCGTAGTTCTGCTGATTTTAGAGGAATATTTCTAAGTTTCAAAAATCGACACTTAGAAACTTTTTCAGCAAAAAGCAGGCAATGATATCCTATGGAAGGAAATTCAAGTTACTGGTAAGTACGGTTAAAATTACTTTTCAGGATTAGTACTGGGCTCAAAGATGCAGCACTGTGGTCTCTCCTGATAACAGGTGAGTAAATCGGAATTCGTAGTTCAGCTGATTTTAGAGGAATATTTGCACAATGGTGAAGGAAGGGGGTGGGGCCTGAGGTGACATGTCTGCAAACACGCCCTGTGGCGCGTTTTAAGTTGGAGAATTAATTCCTCCTCTATCCTGAGGGTCCCTAGGGGCCAACTAGCCCACCAGGAACCTCCAGTATGCACCAGGGGCTGCGTTGCAGAGAGGTGTACAGAGGCCACGCCCCTTTTACAACACTCTGCAACGCAGCTCCGTGGCGCTTACTGGAGGTACCTGGTGGGTTAGTTGGCCCCAGGACCCTCAGGATTGAAGAGGATTTAATTCCCCATCTTAAAATGCGCCACGGGGCCTGTTTGCACACATGTCACCTGAAGCCCCGCCCTCCCTTCACCACTGTGCAAACGCGCCCGTGGCGCATTTTAAGTTGGGGGATTAAGTCCCCTTGAATCCTGAGGATCCCTGGAGTCCAACTAGCCCACCATGTACCTCCAAAAAGCGCCACAGAGCTGCGTTGCAGAGAGGTGTAAAAGGGGTGTGGCCTCTGTACATCTCTCTGCAACGCAGCCTCTGGCGCATACTGGAGGTTCCTGGTGGGCTAGTTGGCCCCAGGGACCCCAGTATTCAAGGGGAATTGCTCCCCATCTGCAAACGCGCCAGGGGACGCGTTTGCAGACTGCTGCAGGGTGGGGGCGGGGCCTCCGGCACGATTCCGGCCTTTTTTTTTTTTTGTATGGGAGGGGGCTGCATGGCCTTCCTTCCCTTGGCCTCTTTGGCCCCGGGGACCCCATTCCCGGGGCATGAGGATTTTCCTTTTTTTTTAAATTAAAATAAAACTGGAAGGGGCCGCCTGGCCCCCTTCCCTGGGCCTATATTGGCCCCGGGGACCCCATCCCCGGGGCATGCCCTCTTTTTAAAATTTTAAATATTTGGAGGGGGCTGCGTGGCCCCCTCCTCAGGCCATTTAAGGCCCCATCCCCGGGGCCGGCCTTTCAGTTTTTTTTTCAAAGTTTTTTTTTATTTTTGGGTAGGGGCCGCGAGGCCCTCCCGAGCCACTACTTGCCCCGGGACCCCATCCCCGGGGCTGGCCCTCTCCGTTGGGGACTGTGGGGGTCCCCAATCCCCCACAGTCCCGCCGGCTCCCCGCGTCCCTTGGGAGCCGGCATTGCTTTTCCACATGGGGAGCTGCTAAGATGCAGCTCCCCGTGTGGAAAGCAATCTGCTTTGAATTTTGGAAGAGAGCAGGTTTCCTGCTCTCTCTTCCAAAATCCAAAGCAGTTTGCTATGGCAGGACAGGAGCCGCGAGGCTCCCGCCCTGCCATAGCAAACTACAGTGTCCCGGGGGTAGGCACCCTAGGACACTGCAGGAGCCGGCCCTGGGGGTGGCGGTCCCCAGGGCCATCAAGGGCTCCAGGAGGGGGCCGCACGGCCCCTCCCTTGAATTGCACAGCCCCGGGAGGTGGTGGTCCCCGGGCGTGTGGGGGCTGGAGAGCCCTCCCGCACCATTTTTTTATAAAGCCCCAGGGGGTGGCGGTCCCTGGGGCTTGGGTGGACTTAGAGGCCCCCATATAAAACATAAACCCACCTCCGCATGCCCCCGGGACTTGGGCCACCCGGGGCAAAATACAATCGAGCGCGGGAGACCGCGCTTCGATTTTTTTTTTTTTTTTAATCGGCGGGATCCGTGCATCTTGCCGTTCTTTTTGTTGTTTTTTAAAATGCTTTTTCTGCCCAGGGGTCCTTGTGGGACCCCTGAGCAGACCTAGGGGTCAGGGTGTTTCTACCCTGCCCCTTTGTGCGTTTTGCGCACTTGTTTCTGTCCCTCGGTTCTACCGAGGACAAAATGGCTGCCAACACTTCCTGATTTGGAGTGTTGACAGCCAATTAGCATGCAGCTCGTTATCGGGAGGGTGCGCGAATCCGACGCGGCCATAGATATATATGTGATTTTCCTTTTGATTTTCACAGGAACTACTGAACGGATTTACACCATTTAACAAAAGGGTTCTTTCTGAACCAAGAACTACCTCTTTGCCAAATTTGGTGTAATTCCGTTCAGCAGTTCGGGCTGTAGCCGTGGCTAAAGTTTCCTATGGGAAAAAGAATGGGAAAACACGTTTTGGGACCCCCTTTTTCTCGGCCCCGCTTGACGAATCACTCCGAAACTTTCAGGGTAGGAGCGGACCGGAGCGGGCCATAAAGTTTGAAAATTTCGCGAAGATTCGTCAACCGACGCAAGAGTTATTTCAAATAGAATGTTGTGGATTTCCTATGGAAAATAGGTCCTAACTATAACTATCTACTGGCGACCGCCAGTAGATAATATATATATATATATATATATATATATATATACACACACACAATAAAGCAATTCACATAATTATAAACCACTTTAATAATTATCAATTTTAAAAAATTGGGCATTATTTATTACAAAATTAACTTACCATACTATACCTCCACAATCCGAGCAGTCCACACTTAAAATATGACTAAAATAAATTAATGTAACAGAATTAACATTACTAATTAAATATAAAAAAATAAATTAATAATAAATAATGAATTAATCAATTATTTATTCGTTTTTAATTAATTACAATTATGCTTTAGTTCGAAATCCCTAAAAAAACAGAAGACAAGAGGCCTTTGGCAAAACAAGAACAATTTGTTTAATTAAACATTATGGCTGGGAGAAAAGTTACAGGCACAAGTTCTGAGAACTGTCTCAATTTACAATCGGTAGGTATCCTTCTTTTATACAAAACATGATGGGATGTAAAAGTTTCTGGCATGCCATATATGGTGAGTAATATTGGTTGCTGCCTTTGGAGTCATAAATTAATTGTTTAATGATTACCACAGATGGGTGTCTACTTTGCGTGGACAAGATGTGGCCCGTGGATAACGTGTCCAGAGGTCAGGCATGTGGAGTGCATGGTCACTACATGTGCTAGGTCTTGATTGGCTATGTGTTCCTAACTCAAGTGGTATCTGACTTTTATGGTGCTTTTTAGGTGCGTGCTTACCCCCTACAGCCTTGTGTGCTTTATTAGGGCAATCTCCCTTGACCCTTTGTAATGTCGCTGCACCGATCTGTGGGATTCATCAAGAATTTCCAGCCTGAGTGTTAGCCTGCCAGCTACGCACCCTCCCACCAGTGACCTATCGATCAACAATCCTGGGCCTTGGTCTCATGCCCTGCTTGAGTACATATTTGTGAGTCGGGGTTGATGTAGAGTTCACAATGGGTGATTCTGTTAATAAGGACGAGATTTCATTTTCATTGAGAAACGCATTGATTTCCATACTAACAAATCAATTCATAATTATTGATTCATTAATAATCAACTTTTCACCCTATACTCCTACAAACTCACCAACCTGCATCTATCAAATAACTTAAAAAATATAACTATTCCAAAATTAAAATAATTAATAATCAATAAAAAAAATGTGTAATACATTGTTAATTAATTATTATTTAATTAACATCCCACCCTATGCCCCTACAGGCCAAGCAACTAAAACCCGCTTTTGGCCTAGGAGACCCCATCTCCTAGGCCATTGTGGCTCAATGGTTAGAGCGGCAGACCCTGATGCAGAGATCTGGCCCGGGACCAGGGTTCAATTCCCGCCTCGGCGGGTCTTGGGCTCAATTTCCTCGGACCTGATAATTCTCGCCTCGGTGCCTATTCTAATCATGGGTCCCACTCTGCAACTCTGGGCAATAGCTTGCTTAATCTCCACAACGGCCCCAACAGCGCTGGGATGCCTGGCTTCACCCTGGGGGTGCCCAGGAGTGGACATTTCACAGGGAAAAGCCAGGAAGGGTTCCACAGCGGTATGCGTACAGCGCCTGGACACCCCTTTGGGGGTATGGGTGCGCTTTACAAGTACAAATTTCATTTCATTTCATTTCATCCCCTGGGGCCCACCATTATATTTATGCCCCCCCTTCCGGGTCTATTTCGGCCCAGGGAACCCCATCTCCTGGGGCTTAGCCATATTCTAAAGGGTGAGGGGCATGCAGCCCCCTCCCTGGACTGATTTCGGCCCTGGGGACCGCATCCCCCAGGGTATGGCACATTTTGTGGGGGAAGGAGGCATATGTCCCCCACCCTGGGCCGATTTTGGCCCTGGGGTCCCCGTCCCCGGGGTCTGGCTAATTCTTTAGGGGAGGGGTTATGTGGTCCCCTTCCCTGGGACATTATTGGCATCCCCTGGGGTCTGGCCAACAAAGCATGGCTGCCCACCCAGAGCACCCACCATATCCTTCTTGGGGGCTTCGGAGGGAGCCCAAAGGCCCCCATGGCCCAAGCCAGCTCCCGGCATCCGACGGGAACCGGCATTAGCTCCTGCCCGCAGGAAGCAGCTAAAAATGCTGCTCCCTGCGGATGGGAACAATATTCAGATCTATTTCCCTGCCCACATCACTGCAGGCAGAGAAACAGATCTGTATTCCACTCCCAGCTGGCGGGAGCATTTTTACAGCTCCCGCCAGCTGGGAGTGGACTACGTGTGGCTCCCTCCCCTTTGTTATTGAGGCCGGGCCTTTGGGGGACGAGGTCCCCAGGGCTGAAATTGGCACACAAAATTTTCCCTTTTCACCTATGGCTGGGCCAAAATCAGACCGCATGGGGGCGCCAGCCGCTCTCCCATTTATTTATAAGGCCAGGGGATGGGGTCCCCAGTGCCAAAATTGTCCTGGGGAGGGGTCCACGTGCACCCACTCCCTATATGAAATAAACAATTCACCCAGTTACCTGGTCCACCCAGGGTAACTAAAAATAAAGTGTGGGAAAATGACCTTGGTTTTTTTTGTTATATTTTGCTGCGGATCCTACATGAATTTGCGGCAATTTAAAAAACAAAAAAATCATTTTTGAAGAAAGGCCCCACCACCCCACCACCAGGCCTAGGGGTGGGGTATTCCTACCCTGCCCTCTTGTGGTTTTTGATTCATTTTTTTGGGGACTCGGGCCGAGTCCTGAGTCCCAAGATGGCTTCCACCACTTCCTGGTTGAAGTGATGGAAGCCAATCAGATCTCACCTTGAGATCTGTCGGATCTAGACCCTCCGCGTCCCTAGATTTACATTTTTTTTGTATTATTACATAGAAACTACTGAATGGATTTACACCAAATTACAAAAAGCCCTCTTTCTGGACCAAGATCTAGCTTTCTGTCAAATTTGGTTTAATTCCATTCAGAGGGTTGGGCTGTAGTCATGTTCAAAATCAATATGGAAAATTGCACTAGGAAAATGTCTTTGGGACCCCCTTTTTCTCAACCCTGTTTGACGAATCACCGTGAAACTTTTGAGACAGCAGCTGAATTTACTGGCATACTAGTTTTGAAAATTTCATGAAGATTCGTTAAACGGTGCCAAAGTTATTATCAAAACCAAAGTGCTTTTCCTATGAAAACTAGGGGCCTGATTACGTGTTTGGCACAGTTGCGCCGGCTCTCCGGCGGCACAGCTGCATCAAACCCACTGCAATGGGAACAGCAAAGAATTCCAGCACGGCATGGACAGTGACGTCCATGCTGTGCTGGAACTTTGGGGTATACAGACAGGGGGCACATATTGTGCCCCCTGAATGTATCCCCATGGCGGTGCTCCCGCCATGAAATGGCTGGCGATAGCTGAAATTGTAATATGCTCAGCGGGACTGCACCAGTCCCGCTGAGCATACTAAATTATGGCGCACCTCCGCCACCGCCAGGGAATGACTGTTCCCTGGCGCAGCCGGCGGTCCTCCACCAGCAGACAGACCACCGCCACAGCGAGTCTGGCCCTAGGTCCTAACTCTAACTACCTACTGGCGATCGCTAGTAGGTAATATATATATTTGCTAGGGGGACTTATATATATATATATATATATATACATATAAAAAATCGTGGAATGATATAAAGACTTGCATGCAGTACGATTGCTAAACATTAAAGGATTAGCCACTGGAGGGGTGAAAAAGGAAATTGCAAACTACGTGTAACAGCATGCACCAAATTGAAAATCGTGGAAAGAACATTTAAATGTGGTCACCAACAGCAAAGTAGGACTTGCATATACCTGTGTTCAAGGTCCAAGAAGGACCAAAACGCATTGGGGCATCACTGCTAGATATGGGGCATCACAATTAGATGCGTGGTAAATAATAAAATACCTGACATTGGAATCGGGATTGTGAATCCATTCTTGTCACAGCAGTGACGGAGGTTGGAGAGGTTGGTCCTGCTGCATGAAGTTCACAGCACCATGCAGAAGTGCACAGTATCGCCCACAGAGGGCCCAGGTCTGAGAGATTATATATATATATATATATATGTCCCTAGGAAAGCTCCGGTAGTTAACACTTAAAAGCAGTACCATGCCTAAAGCGTTTCAAACTTTACGTCCTTTCTCAAAGGCTGCACGTGTGACAAAGCAGCATAACTTTCAATTTATCCCCTATATATATTCACTGAAAAAAACAAAGGTTAAAGTGGAGGTATACGTGAGGAAGGTCACATGACTTTAATTTATATTTTAAAAACCTTAGAAATTCACTGAAAAAGCCCTACCGTGTACAATAATTCTTGATGATAGGCTGAGTACACAAACATACAACCAGGAAGGGTAAATAAAGTCCACATATTAAGGATTTTAGCATAAAATGCATTTGCAAATCTAAATTACATAATCAGTGGCTAAGATGTAGAACTGATTTAGATCCAGCCCTCCACATCCTACGTTTGATACAACTCATCTGTATTGAACTCGATTACACAGTCCGTGACTATTATGAATAAAGACATGGATTCAGCCTCCTGGACTAACGTCGGGAGTGGGACGCCCCTGAATCTAAGGCAAACATCTGTGACAGAAGGAGGAACTGTCTCGATAGTATAATGTTACCTGGTGTGATTGTATTCAGATGTCATCCCTCCCCCTTCTTCTCTACATCCTCAGTCAGTGACGGAACCGAACTGCTGATTTCTTTCTTCTTTTGTCGTTTCTGTAAATAAATAACCCCAGGCCTGCAAAGCATCAGTGCACAATATGATTCCAGTCTTGAGACAGCCTGCTTCTGCCTGAGATATGTGCAGTAGTGTAACAAAATGACACCAGTGTCACTATTTGATTTTTCAGTGCAGATAAATGATTATGTATGACTGAAGCATCTGCACAACAGAACTGAGATCTGAAACATCTGTCTGTCCTACCTCCCACTGCCGAAGATTAAATGGAAGCACCTGCAGATTTATAATGTTAAACCTGGCAAAACTTGTAATTTACACATAAATACATGTTTTTTGTAATGGCATATTCTGTTTCTGTGGAGCTTTGATTTTATAGTTTGTATGTCGGAAATTATATTTTAGAATTATGTATTTACTGTTTATTCCTGGTTGATAACAACCATAAAAGCACTGATCACTTTAAGAATGCTACAAATATTTTAAAATAAAGGATACATCACTCATAAATTCTTTCAGCTAAGTAATTAAAATAGTCAATTAATAGTAATATCACACTATACACACGTTGCAATTCATTGTTTTTCTTGTAAAATTCGGAACTTGACATTTTAAAGCTGAGAGCAGAATCACAACTCTTCATCTCTGATTGTTATAGAATTGGCATTCTGTTAAAATGTATCAGAAAGACTGGATTTTGAGTCATCAAAAGTGATAAAGGTGTAGATTTATCAAGGCTTTGCACGGGTGCAAAGTCACAAAAAGTCATGCAAACCGGCAGAAAGTCTTCTTCAACTATTTACTTTGCAGCGTGTTGGAAAGATGGCAAAAAGTAACACAAATAGCAATTTGCGCTACCTTGTGCTAATTTGTATCCAGGGAGATCCATTGGTGGCTCGTGGGCATTCCCAAGCAATCACCCATGGGTTTTGATGCAAAGCCCTTTCTACTAACAAACGTAGATAAAAAAATAACTCCTCCTCAAGGCAGGAGTTAACAAGCATTGAAAATGCAATAGGTCTCGCCTTTGATTAAGTTAAGCCATTTGCTTTGCTAATGGTATTGTATAGCAAAGCAAATGGCTTTAACTTAATGAAAGGCGAGACCTATTGCATTTTTAATGCTTGTTGAAGTTCGACGACCGGTGCCTCTGTCCACAGCTCCCTGGGGTATATTGCAGCCGGAAAAAGAGAAAGCGCGGAAAAGACACAGGAAGAGAGAAAAGAGACAGGAACAGAGAGAAAGACAGGAATAGAGGGAGAGAGAAAGACAGGAACAGAGAGAGAAAGACAGGAATAGAGCGAGAAAGGCAGGAACAGAGAGAGAAAGGCAGGAACAGAGAGAGAAAGGCAGGAACAGAGAGAGAAAGGCAGGAACAGAGAGAGAAAGGCAGGAACAGAGAGAGAAAGGCAGGAACAGAGAGAGAAAGGCAGGAACAGAGAGAGAAAGGCAGGAATAGAGAGAGAAAGGCAGGAATAGAGAGAGAAAGGCAGGAATATAGAGAGAAAGGCAGGAATATAGAGAGAAAGACAGGAATATAGAGAGAAAGACAGGAATAGAGAGCGAAAAATGCAGAAACAGAGAGAGAAAATGCAGAAACAGAGAGAGAAAGACAGGAATAGAGAGAGAAAGACAGGAATAGAGAGAGAAAGACAGGAATAGAGTGAGAAAGACAGGAATAGAGAGAGAAAGACAGGAATAGAAAGAGAAAGACAGGAATAGAAAGAGAAAGACAGGAACAGAGAGAGAAAAATGCAGGAACAGAGAGAGAAAGACAGGAACAGAGAGAGAAAGGCAGGAACAGAGCGAGAAATACAGGAACAGAGAGAGAAATTCAGGAACAGAGAGAGAAATTCAGGAACAGAGAGAGAAATTCAGGAACAGAGCGAGAAATACAGGAATAGAGAGATAAAGACCGGATTAGATAGAGAAAAATGCAGGAACAGAGAGAAAGGCAGGAACAGAGAGAGAAAGGCAGGAACAGAGAGAGAAAGGCAGGACAGGAACAGAGAGAGAAAGGTAGGACAGGAACAGAGAGAAAGGTAGGACAGGAACAGAGAGAAAGGTAGGACAGGAACAGAGAGAAAGGTAGGACAGGAACAGAGAGAGAAAGACAGGAACAGAGAGAGAAAGACAGGAACAGAGAGAGAAAGACAGGAACAGAGCGAGAAAGACAGGAACAGAGCGAGAAAGACAAATGGAAGTTTGTGCTTGCACTGGGAACATCGTATTCAAAGTCATAGGGAATCCTATCCCAGTCTATGCCTGGCGGCCCCAGTTGAGAGCACTTCACCGTCCAGAGTGGAACATTGCACACTATCCATAATATCACCCTGGTGGTATATGGCAATATTCATACAGTTAAAGATCAAACCTTGTCAGGGCTAAACCAATCTCCCATCCTTCCGAGGTTGGTAAATTGGAGAAAGGTAAAACCTTTATTTACTAGAGCCTAGACACGTAGAAGTGCACTGTGAAATTCTACATAAAAACAAATTGTTATTTCCAATAATACAGAAAAGGTTGTACTGTCACGCTATAATGCTATATTCCATGGAAGAAAGCCTGCCTTTACTTGATCTTGTATATGCCTGGAACGCTGCACCTGGAGAAGCCTAATGGCATGTCACAGCAAAGACGTAAACACTGTGAAATAGGCAGGTTACAAGCAACGTCTTTACAGACTCTGTCTAGCTATACCCTTCCTCCCTAAAGCGCACAAAAGCAGCAATGTGTGATGAGGAACACACCGCCTCGATATTGTCGTGAGTGTGCTGAGAATGTTGATTTGCGCATTTTCTCTCAGCCTCTGTAAATGTTCTGTCATCCCAGTACATCCTTACAAAGAGAACACTGAGGTCGTGTTTTCCAGTCTGTCGCAGCCTGGGTGTCCCCCTGTGCCCACCTCCCCATGCTAACATGCCCTGCCCCGGAATCTATGGGCAATGGCTCGCCCATGATGGCACGGAGCACTTCCTGTGGGGGAGGGTTCGGGGTGGTGGGGGTCCTCAGTGGCTCTCAGGTGGGGGGTACGAAGGGGCTGTTGAGAAATCTCAGATGTTCTGAGACTACAAATTGGCGATGCAGCGCGCGCTACAAAATTCGTTTTATTTATTTATTTGCTAACTTACCTCGGTTCGGCCAGATTCCGGTTTTTACTACCCCCACCCTGCCCCTCCCCCGCCCAACGTCACCGCCCGGCGGAACTCCCTCCAGGAGCCGCTACTGTTAGATGTTCATATAACATAAGTTGTGCTTCACCGCAGTAATACAGAGCAAGCTAAACTATTTTCCACTATTAATGGTATGGTCTTGTAGCCTTTCAACAGTCCTTTGAACTTTCCACTTGTTTACACAGTTACCATCAAAATCCAGAATGTAATATAGCTTGTAATGATGTGTTACAGGCGTGTCTACATTTGAAAATTGCAGTTAGTAGTGCATGATATTCTCCTATGTTAGACCCTCAACAATGAGGCTCATAGAACTATTCCAAAGTTTCAGGGTGTGAAAATAAGGCACTATAGTGCTTTGGTCACAAATTTTTAATTTTAAATTGCAGGGCGCACCGAATTTTTTGTGATATCCTATACAGTGTCCAACTATCATTATACTATTTCTTCTAGTCTACGGGTTTGTGCAAATTAGGTTCAGCCTATGCATTCTGATAAGGTTCTTTTGATGTTAGTATCTCCAAGTTGAGTTCCTTTTAGCGTTGATATGTATGACCCTTACACAAATCATGTTGAACATATTTCACACTGTATTTGAAAGGCTTTGAGTGAATCTCTTTAAGTCATTGACTTCTATTGCCTTGGAACCTTGAACCATCGGCTTGGACATTGTCCATCATATCTAGAAACAGCCCACAGGAGATTTTGGTGTCACCATCTTCTATTAGCTGTTTTAGTGTGTCCTTTAGCCCCTTTGCAAAGCATTAGAGACTTCTTTACTGCCTGTGAGCACTGGGGAATGAACACAGGTAAAAGCATCTGAACAATGGATGCTACTAAAAATCAGCTTTAGCAAAGCCTATAAGTCTTGGCACTAAAAGGCCTCACTATCGGCTTGGCCAATGCTTTTTATTGCCAGTCACATGGCGTAGGCACACACATGGCTGGCACTCTTTCAATGGGTTTTCTACCCAAAAAACCATTCCAAGAGGACAGACAATGTGTACGTGTGCTCCTTGACCCATGTGTGTTTGTGCTGTGGCACACAGCAGCCTGCTTTAATTTTGTGTTCTAATATAGCTGATGGCCCCTTTAGAAATTAAAATTGTAATACAGTGAAAACAACGGTAAGCACCAGCACAAAAAAATGGAAGAGATCAGCCTGATAGCCCTTTATAGCTAACAGATATTTGAAATGAAAAAATACATAAAATTAAAATGGGGTGCTGATGAGTCCGTCATTTTTCATCCTCTGTCCCACTCTAGACATAAACCAACCGAAGGCAAATCAGTTTTGGTCCTGCTCCAATAGAAACAGCCTGTCCCAAACTACCCGGCCAGGTCCATTCCAGATGGGAAAACACACAACTCTAGACCAGTTTCAACTTACTGAGGGCTCATCAACGTGGTATAGTTTAAGTTGTGTGGCACAGTGAGAATGGGACGCATGTTTGGGTGCACCTGTCACACTTAGGGCATTTACTACAACAACAACAAAAACAAAGTGATGGATGAAATGACTGAACTAATCTCAGACACTGGTGATCATTTGACTCAATTTATGTTGCTTCTTTTTGCCCACTGAGCCATTCTAGACATGTTACCAGCCATATGCAAGTCATTCTTGGTCCAGCCCTGATAGGAAGGGTCCAGCCCGAGCTGCCAAGCCAGGTCGCTTCTAGATGTGAACACAATCAACACACAAGCAACCCAGACCAGTTTTGGCCTGCTTAGGGCTCGTTGGTGAGATGCAGCTGGGTTTGCTTGTGTGAGAACAGAACAGTGAACTAGAATACTCTTCAGCAATTGTCAGCAGGTGCCTTATTCAAGCTTTCTCAATCATAAATGTTATAGTGCACAGGTGGTGTTGGATTGTATATTATTTTTAGACTTACAGCAAAGTAATTTAAATATGTTGTTTTTTCAAACAATATAAAGGCTTGTCCATCTGCTATGAATTTGTTGATAAAGATGAATTCCCTCAATGTGGTGATGGCTTATGTCATCTGATTGTTGCAAAAAGACATTGTCAATCTTTTAATCATGATCATTTTTAGTATTACAGAAGCTATTTAAACTTAACATGCAAGTTTATCAGACTAATTTGTCCAAAACAGCTATATTTAATCTGAATTAAAACATTCCTTCCATCATTTTGATGTTTGTTCTTGTTCTGAGTAAGACAATCATATAGAACCCATCACTGTTAGTAGCTTCTCAATAGACTCAAAATTCGGGTACAGTTGTGGCTCATTAAAGTGGAATACACAGTTGGGGCATAGCTGTAATTCGTGCAGCAGGTGAAGTACTCCACCCTAAGTATTGCTGTCATTTACTACCTAAATAGATGTGTGTGGGGTATTTGCCCTCGCTACACTACTGAGCTACAGATCTTGAACAGCTGATTTTACTCAGATGCTCCTAATGAGACTAAGTACAAAAGAGTGCTCAGAGCGCGCACCCATAGGTGGGCACGACGATAGTGGATGGGACGCCCATGGAGCTGCACCCCTTCCCTGCTTTCAGGACTCACTGGCCCGAGGCAGGGGATTCGCCAGAGCCCGGTCCCTCCTAACCAGGGAGGGTCTCTATAAGGGCCAGGAACCAGTGTACAGCCCACAACATCTGTCCCCGATCCTCCAGCCATTCCCCTGGTTGTCCCAGTTTCTGATAGCAGGCCCCATTAGTCTCCTCATAGTCCCCAATTCCTGTCTCCCCGGTGTGCAACAGTGCCTCCAGTGAGACTTTTAAAGTCCCCTTCTCCTACATCTACTGGGCAGCTATCTGCTGTGGGTGGCGGGCAAGGTCCGGTGGGCTATGTCCCATCCCGAAGTGTTCCAACCCACCCGGTGGTTCCTCTGATCACACTGCAGCAGCGTTGTCATCCATCGCCCAGCTACAGTACCAGTTTCAGGGATCTCCCGGAATCGCTCCACTGGCTCCTCATTAATTTTTCCTTTGGCCGCTTCAAATGCCGTACTTTTGGCCATCGCAGTGTTGAAGCCCAGGTGCATGCCATAGCAGGAGGTAGGTAAAAGGGGGCGGCGAGTAATAGTCAAGGAGGGGGACACTAGGCCAGCTGCAGTGAACTTGAGGTGCCCAAGCCGGCAGACACAGCTAAAAAGGTGATGGAGAAGGGCACAAATGTGATTCTTTGAAGGGGTTGGTGGACAAGAAACAATCCTTTCTAACTTAACCTCACATGTAGCACCTGGGGTGGAGGAAAAGATCTGGAAAGGGGATAATGTTGAGGTCTTCTTACTAGTCTGTGCGAAAAGAAAGGAACTCGATATTGGTGAGCAAGAGGAGAATGGGTCAGTGAAGGATAGGAGGTCCAAGCTTGAGGTGAAAATAACGAACTGACTGTTCGGTTTTAATGTTTAGAAAAAGGTTAAGAAAAAGAATAAACCTAATTTGGCTACATCTATGATTTTTTATGCTAACAAGATCCTTAAGGCTTATCATGTGTATTGCGGCTCAGCTAGAGATGGTTTTGACCACGATTACAGGTTGGCCAAGTTTGAGAACCCTGACATCGGTTGGGATCTCAGACAGAGGTAAATGTCTGGCTAGAGTCTGTCAACAATAAGACTCCATTGATGTAACCCTTTGCCGGAACCCATCTGGGGAGACAAAAAGTATCTTGTTGGGCCTCCAATAGGAAAGCGTGCATGCGCCCAACCGGGACGTGCAAATTCAAACATGTCTGATCCTTCTGTGAAATTGATTTACACCTACAATTTAAATATCTTAAAAAGTCAAACAAGAAGGGCAAGGATCCCAAGACCTCCACTTCAGCCCCCAATACCTACACCCATTAGAGAAGACAGGCTGTTACTTTGGCTTAACCAGTGCCCAAACAGAAAGTTGGCCCATACATTATGTTTTGGTTTGTCATCTCGTTTCTAGATCCCACTCATGGGGTTGTCCCTGTTCCTATCTGCAGGAATCCTATTTCTGTTCAGTTTCATACTGGCATGGCACCCTCCTAGCCAAGATGAATATTGAGTCTGCATTCAGCTTCTTTCCTGTACACCCCAATGATTATGACCTACAGGGCTTTTCATTTAATGTTGAACACTACTATGACTTGTATGTCTGCTCCTATTTTGAACAGTTTAGTTCCATTCTAGAGTGGACATTCACTGAGAAAACCAGGTGTCAGGATGTCATCCATTACCTAGATGACTTCCTATTCTTGGGCCCAAGGGGGTTCTTCGGAATGCAAGCTGGCATTGGGGGCGTTCATCTCACTTGTACAGTGCTTGGGGTTCCCACTCGCTGCTGGCAAAATGATGGGGCCTGCCACTCGCATTGACTTTCTGGGCATCGGGATCGACTCAGTTGCTGGTGAGTGTTACCTTCCACAGGAGAAGGTCATGCCATTCAGAGAATCAATTGACATGGTACCCTCCCAGAAATAAATTACACAGATCAAAGTACCTCTAAGCCAGCTCAACTTTGCCCTCCCAATTATTCCCATACCCACCCCTCCCTTCTCCAGGTCCATAGCTCATTCAAAAGCAGGCTTGATGAAGAAGTACCATCACACACGGCTGTCTGCCGACGTTAAGAAAGACTAATAGATCTGGCGTAGTTTCCAAGATCAGATCAATGGCTCAGTGGTCTGGCCAGTTCCGCCCATCTCCAACCAAGCACTGGGCTAATACACGAATGCAGCAGGAGGCATTGAAATTGGGACAACTCTGGGTACCAAGTGGTGTCTGGGCAATTAGCTTCCCACTCGGTATGACGAGGGCTTAACCAAACATTTTGCTTTCTTGGAATTATTCCTGATTGTGGCAGCAGTCACTGTCTGGTTAGATGAGTTCAGGGTTAAAGTGTTACATTTACGTCAGATAATGTCAGAGGTTGAAGCCATAAATAGGCAAGAGGCCTCCTGCAGGCTCCTCCAGAGGCTCCTGAAGCACTTGGTTCTTCTCTGCTTGAGAGTCAATATGTTAATTAAAGCCAGGCATGCCCCTAGTGTCCATAACAATGCAGCTGATGCTTTATCTCACTCCAAGTTGCAGTTCGGAAGTTTCCACTTGTGCGCAGCAGAGAAGATGATGGAGTTCCCAGAGGATCTGTTGAGGATTGGTGCTCTGTCTTGCCTAGTTTAGTTGCAGCTTCTTTGGCATGGCGCACAAGGATGGCCTATGAGCGAGCTTTCCTGACCTACACGGTCTTCTTGCGCAATAATCAAATTGGTCACATGTTCTCAGTTTCGTCCTTAAGCCTCTTCTTGGAGGAATTACTTAGGCAGGGCAGGCCCACCTCCAATGCAAGGGCCCACATATCAGCTATAGGTTTCTTCATGTAGCTCAGGGGGTACGGGACATGGGCAATAGTTTCCTGATTAAGAAAGCAGTGGCTGACTGAGCCAGGTTGAATGCAGTGCCCAGGGACGGTAGGAGGCCACTCGAGGTTCACACGCTTGCAGCCATCTTTAAAGCAATGGTCAAGGTATGCAACTAGCTGTATGAGGTCGGGCTATTTTCTGCAGATTTTGTTGTAGCATTTTATGGAGCCTTCAGAGTCAGTGAGCTTGTGGGCAACTCAAAGCAGGATCTAGGTGGCAGCTTTCAATGGGTGGATGCCTACATTTCCAAGGACGAGGACAAACTCTTCATCAGGCTCAAGAGGTCCAAATCTGACCACGTTGAAAAAGGGGCCTACATTGAACGCCAGGCAGCAGGGGGCTCCTCCATTTGTTCAGTCACTGATATGGGAACTTACCTGGCCTTACATCCAGACCTGGGAAGGCCAGCTTTATTTATCCATGCGAATGGTGAATGCCTGTTATGCTTTCAGTTCTCAACGTATTTGCTTCTGTCCTAAGGACGATCGGGACTGATTCATCTGGTTAGTCGTCCCATTCATTCAGGATGGGGGCAGCAACCTTTGAGGTTTTTCCCATCAGGAGGTCAATCGAATTGGGCAGTGGCAATGGTCCTCTGCATGCTTTAAATGCTACATCCACCCTCAATTGATGTGAAATGCACCTTGACACTTCCTTTGCTAACTTGTCTTTTTCTTCGTCTGTTTTAGTTGTTATGCCATTCAAGATCACATGGGTCCTCAATCACTCCCTGGTGTGGCGCACGGGTTACTGATTGGAGCAGCTCCGAAGGCCAAAGCTGCCAGTATTGAGGACTGTCTTCTTCAGGTGGTGCAGAGTAGAGGTCTTAAGATCCCTCAGCTATGAAAAAATTAAACAGAAGGCAGCGAGGGACTTAGTTCCTAGACCTAATTGTTGTACATTTAGGTGGTAATGACCTGATAAAGATTGGTCAGAAGGAAGTGAGGAAACCCAGTCTGAGGGAGTCTGCTTGGTTGGGTTGGTCATTCCCTGAAACACTCATTGCATGGTCCCACATGATACCTCATTGCAATGGAAGGAGGGTGCTAGGCCAAGGGCCAACAATATAGCTGTGTGGCGACAACACAGAAATGGCCAAATTGTGTCTGAGGCCTACCCGTCTCAGAAACATTTCCCATAAACTCATGAGAGGTGATCAGATGTTCCTCCGTGACGGGGTACACCTTTCGGACTTGAGGAATGATCTCTTCATTGAGGACATTTGGAATTTCGTGCAGTCTCTCATTGAGGACATTTGGACATTCATGCAGTCTCTCTTTTTGGTAAGGAGGGCGTAGGATCTCATTGCCCTGGTCACCCTTGTGGCGGACCAAGCATCACTGACTCCTTACAGGTATAGAAAGTTATTTTACAAAGACATCACTGACAGGATGGACAGCAATCCTTAGTTCTGCAAAGGGACATCCACACCAGCTTGTGTGGATAGTCCCAGGTCACCAGTGCAGAGAAAGGGGCTTTAGCCCCTGTTCTCGCAGTCTGCGCATTTGATTTGGTGTGCAGGGGTTGGGACCATGGCAGGTGGTACAGAGCACAAGGGGTTGGGACCGCTCTCCAGGGATATAAGTGGTTTCACCTGTGTGGTACAGGCAAGCATGCCGAAGGATTAGAATAGTCTGTCCATACTGCTCTGACACCTCTGGGAATGGCTCACTTGTAAATAGATGCATGAGTCAATCATTGCTATTGTTCGCACAATTTTCTTGGTACGATATTTTGAAAATGTTCTTGTCAGCTTGATAATTATTTCTTATGACTTTCAAAGTTGTTTACAATTATTGTTTGGAGATTATGCTCATCATGTTTGTGGGGGATTGTTAATAAACATGACCTTTTTATCCTTGCCGAGTAGTAGTGTCTTGTCATTGATTTGTTTGGGTTGGAGGGAGCGTGGTCCAAACTGGGGTTCTCCCATCACTATTACCTGAGGTATTGAAGCCAACAAGGGGAAAAGGGCTAGCAAAAGGTGTGCCCCTAATCAGTGCTTTAAATGGGCGGGTACTCACCAGTACTGAGTACCGGCACTTCCGAATTTTTTGCCGTCAGTACTGGCACTTCTCTGTAGCCAGGGATAGTACCGGTACCCTGATACACAGCACAGCAGGCTCAGGTTAGGTTTCTCCTCCAGTGCAGGGCAAAGGTCGCTCTGCTTCGGAGGAGCTTGTAATTAACTCGGCTGAAGTAGCCTTTTGCAGAGTTGCTGGTGAAGATTCCAGCAGCGCCCATTTGAAAGGCCCCAAACTGCAGGGGGTTGACAGGGCTTGTGTCACGCTGTGATTAACAGGACAGGGTCTCTAGACAGACCGTGCACTGTCAATCAGGTGCGCAGCGACCATTCAGGTGAAAGTGCCATCATGACTTTCATTTTGTGTAATGGGTTAATCTGTTTTTTTTTACATAAACGCTTTTCTCATGTGTTTTAATATGTGCTTTTTTTTTTTTTTTATTTAAATTTATTTTATTTTGTGTTTTAGAGACCCCTGAAGAAGAGCCTTTGCGCTCGAAAAACATTGGGCATGAACAAATGGGCCTACTTTGAGATAAAATTGACCTGTACGTGTCGCTGTGAAAAGCCCGGATGGGCACGCAGGAGACATCAGAAAAAAGTTGAATAAAGAATTCAGGAGCAATGAAGCTATCTCCGTAGTGATGATTAGAGTACTGATAAATCATGAAATAAGGAATTGGATAACTATTGGTATCGAGTGATTAAATGAGAGTACCTGGACTAAGATGATACATTGGAGGGAGGATTTCCCATATTGCAGTGCGACAGTCGGGTGCGCGATGAAGGTGCCCTTCCTTGTATACTTAATATATGCTGCAACTGGTACAGAAGTCATTATGTATGATCATATTTAGCCCTTAGCCCCGCCCCTAGCCTTGCCCACTTGCCACACCTCTATTTTAATGAGTACCTGCACTTATTTTTCCCCATTTAAAGCACTGCCCCTAATGCAAGGCTCCCCATGGATCTACACTGGTAGAGAAGTAATCGACCATTCTAGGTGGTAAATCGGGTGGTCAGACGATTTCGCAGTGATGGGCAGATAATATTGGTTCTGACCATAAATATTGTAGGTATTGTGTGTCCAGCAGGCGGAGTCCTGCATGGCTTTGAATACGCACAGCTTTTATTTAATTTTGGAATACCAACTAGTTGGTTAAGTACTCACCCAGAGAGAAGAATCCTTTCTATACATAAATGATTTTATAGATGTTAACTTAAGGAGGGTGATAAAAAGGATCTCATGATTTTTGCTTTTTAATTTCTGAAACTCATAGTATTTCTACAATTTCTTACCTGTGTGTAATTATCCAGAAGATGACAGGTTACTGGTTAAAAGCCTTTAGTTTTGAAGTTGTCTTAAAATGCAGATATCTGCTCGAAAGTGCAATGTTAGATAAATCATCATTTTAGGAGCACAAACTTTAACTATTTTTTCATGCAATGTGAAAATATAAAATTATTCTGTGCATATGAATTCTGGAAAAACGTTCGCAAAATATCCATTTATGCCCACACTTTGTACACCGCACATTGAGTTTTGGTGTCTCGTAGTGTCTGCTAGTTTTACTTTTATTTAGTAAGTTCAATTTTTTCATTAATTTGCTGCTGCTGAATGTTTACATATTAATGTAAAAAACCTCTTATTTGACAATTGAATTCAACGGAAGCCGTTTGCAAACAGTAGACAGGAATTTGACTAAAGAAATGCAAGAGTGGAGGTGAAATTGAAGCCTAGTGGCCAACTTATGAAAACATGCTTATTTTGTGTTCTCCAAACGTTAATTAGCACAGCCCCATGTCGTTGGTGGCACCTTCACCAGTATATGATTTTAAGCGAGTTGTATGTGGCATTCTGAATCTTGTAGGATTACTTTTGACATTGTGATCTAAAGCTTAGCCAGCATTGTGAAATTCTGTTGGTTAAAAAGTCCCCTACGAACCTACAAATGAGAGAACACGTTCAGCATTAGAAACCAAAAACAACATCAGATCCTACTGTTTACAAGAAACATTTCTCTGTAAAATAGGTCCTTGTATCTGGATGCCACTGGACACCCTGCCTTCAGTTAATGTCAGAGTGCATTTTGGGATCTGTATTTTTGGTTGAGATCTATTCAAGTGACACCTCTGAAAACATTGCTTTATAAAATTAAATTGCAGGACCGGAAAAGGTATTTACCAGTGACTTAGTGACATCATTTCATCTCAGCGTCTCGGGTCCATGTGGGGGCTGGAATTCAGCATTCTGTATTTCTGTATTTATTGTTTATTTGTTATATTTAACATTAGTCAATTTAAACTTGCACATCAGTTAGCCCAGAGGTCTTAAGTTTCCCAGGTTATCACCTCGAGCCCAGACTTTTATTTGCATTCTGGGACTTGTAGTCATGCGTATCTCAATATATAATCACAAGAAACCCAGAATGCACCGCAAAAACATGGACTGAATAAGCTATTCGTCAATAGACTTGGGACACTTCAGAACTCTGCTTACACGAAGGTGTATTTTCCACTCTGGCGTCATAAATACAGGTAACCTACATAAAACTGACATAGAAAAATTCCAAATCTGTGCTCGTTTATGTTAAAGTGTATTTTTGAAAACTCTTAGCAGCTGAGAGTAAAGGTTTGAAGTTAACAGATGGAGGGAGCAACAAAAAAGGAAAACAAATGTTGACTTTGAGGGGTGGTGTCAATGGGCATCAGCAGGGATCTGTGAACCAATAAAATCGGTGTTGGGCCACAGAAGGGGGCCTTTCAAGGAGCACTTTTAAAAGGGAAAGGCAAAGGGGACTTCAGAAGCCTGTCAGTTGACGTGTCAAACGGGTCTGGGAGAGGTGTGAGAAGGGGCGGGGCATAATTAAACACTTCCTGTTGATGCCTGAAGAGGGACTTTGTTGATAATGGCAGCTGTAGAAAAATCCTGCACAGCGGGATGCAAAAAAAAAAAAAATAGCACATCTGACCTTCGCACGGGAAACCCTTGTGCCCCTTAAAAGATCTCACCCCCAAAACAACTATTCGGTAAATGCTTAGGCTTTGCAGCTTTTTTACGGTACAGCCTCGGCTTTATCGTCAGTGATTCCAAAGAACAATCCGATGTGTTTGAAGTATAAACGTAGATTTTTAAATTAAAGATAGTTATCTCAATAAAAGTTCACAATTCAGACGAATTTCACCCTTTTTTGTCACCCTGTTGTGTGTCATCGGAATAATGAAAATGAAACGTGCTAATTTGAGAGAAATAAATCTGTGGCCAGTGGCGTTGCCAGTGTGTCATAGGCCCTAGTGCAAGGAAGGGAATGGGCCCGCTGGCTGCAGACTGAACTCTAAAATAAAGCAATAATCAGGATTTGGTGGACCCTCAAGCCCCTGGGCCATGGTACCACTGCACCTGCTAGGCCCCTGTCCATGACTAGTTCCAAACCACCAGAGAGTGGAAAGGCATGGCAGTGTGTTTTTTTTGTTTGTTTTTTTATCTCTGTCTTCCCTTTTTGTCATGTTTAGTTAGCAAAGCCCATACATGGTATAAAGCAGCGCGCTGCTGGGGGCGGTGATGCTGCTTCAGAGCATGTCTGACACTATTTCTTCAGACATGAGTCTTCACTCTAAAATCAGATAAGAGTTTTCATGTCACGTTAAAAAACGAACACAACATCCAACTGTGAGTAGAAGATCCATTGCTGTATTTTTTATTGCCTTTTGGTTCTTGCTGCTAATTTTTCTAGTTAGAAACCTATTGCTATAACTGTAAATACAAGAAAAGGCAAGGCTCTGTTTTACTCATCTGTCAGGAGAAAAATTGAGGTCCCTTCCCTCAAAGGAGACACATTTGACTAAGTGAGGCACAGAGTTACATATAGACTATGTAGCGCGTTGTCCAAGATCACAGAGTGTTCAATGACTAAAATCACTACTAGAAATAATAGACTCTAGAATCAGGACATTTCCAACTAGCTACTATTAATCATGTTTTGGAAATATTAGACAAAAAGCCCTCTTTTCAATATCTTAAAATAGCCTCAAGTCATGTCTGGCACTGTCAGCCAGTCATGGCTTTTTAATCCCCACCTTGTTGCCACTGCTTTTTAATTTTAATCACCCACCCTCCCTTCACCCACTTCACTGTCTCATTTCATTATATTTTAAATGAATTTTTAAATTGTCTTTCCAAGATGGGCCTTCATTATCTTAGAACAATAGAAAAAAACAAAAATTACCACCACATCATGACGAATGTGTTGTGCAAAATATGTGTGCATGAGTGGTGACACAGGGGCTATGATACATATGTACCTATGCGTCATTGTGCTTTGTTTTGCCGCTGCTGTTTGCCATTGGCAACAGCTATGGGTTTTTTCTGATGCTGAATGGCATTGGCAAAGTCAGCAGATCAGCTCTGGCAAAAGTCAAAAGGTGAGGCCAACTGTCTTTGTCGATGGTTGTTTTAGATCATATGGGAATGAAACAAAATGAACATCAGAACTGAATAAGAAAGGGCACAACTAGCAGCCACATTAGGTCTGTGTTTCCGGTACAGGCATGATATGCGTAGAACAAGGACCTCGCTGTTATAATCCACCATTAAATTCAATACTGTATATTTCATTTTCACTGGTGCTTTTGTACCTGGGTGTTCCCGATCTCACCAATCGGGTCTCTATGATCACGTAAATGTTGCATTGTAAAGTAGGTGGAAAGCCTGCTCTAAACATCGTGGGTATTTCGATGCTCTGAAGTCCTGTAAAGAGCAGGCTGCCATTCAGGGCTTTTCCAATGGCACATCTCCCAGAAGTTTCACCATGGGATTCCTGCCTACTACACCACTTCTGCATGAAGCAGGGGAACTGCAAGCTTAGCAGAGTGGGAGAAACAGGGCTTAATCTGAGGTAATGTTTGCTACCTGGAGCCACCGGCACTCATTTTGCGGACCAGCACTTATTTTTCCTCATCTGGCACTTCCCAAGAGTAAGAGACAGAAAATGCACAAAGGGGAAAGAAAGAGGAAGAGAAAGATGGAAAAACATCACAAAGGGAGAAAGCATGAACCTGCACGAGTGAGATAAAGTGGCAGGGACTGTCTGATAGCTGATTGAAGAGGCATGAAGAGGATTCCAGACAGAAAACAGTCTTTACAATGCAGGCATTACCATGCAGTGCCTTTACCATGCATCATTTACCATGCAATGCCAAAGATTAAAGTGACATTATAGGTAGGTGAATATTTCAGTGCCTTGAGTGTTGAGGGAATTGTCTCAGCATGACACTTTCCACATAGGACAGAAGACTGTGTGCACCAGGTGCGTAGCCATGTACACGTGTTTGATTAGTTACAGTAGGTGGGCTATCTGTTAAGTTTTCAGCAGAGTATGACGACTGAGGGAAGGTTGACCTGTCGCACCTTCAGGCTTTGGGTGTTTACAGGGAGCAGTCTTTCTTTGGAGAAATTTTGCATAGAATGGACACTTTTTTTTAGCAGATACTTTTAATAATCTTTGGTGTATTCCCCATGAGAGTTTCACTGTCTGCAAACAGTATAGTATAGGGTAACATCTTTGCATAGGGTAAACACAGTTTACAGTCCACATTTTAATCCTCATGTCCGCTTCATTTCTCACAAGAGGTTTGCTAACTGTAAAGGGTTTGATACAGGATAAAGGATGTCTGTAATAACAAATTAGTTGCGTAACAGAGCTTGAGTGTCTGGAGGAAGTTGTTTTTCTCTGAACAGTTGTATACAGATTGACAACCTTGTGCAGTTGGGGTTACCCGTCTGTGTGTTGTTGATTGTTAACATTAGCTCGGCTTCCCATGAAGTGTATAGTATAGGGTCAATGTTGCACATAATAGAAGCTTGCTTCACGTAAGGAAGTTGTATGTGTGATAGCACTCGTTAATAGAGTAATGTGTACAAAAGTAGCATGGATGATCATCAGTGATGTCTTTTGAGATGTCATCAGTGATGTCATAAATGATGTCTTGGAGCATGTCATGAGTGATGTAATATGTGAGGTCATGAGCAGTGCATGGCATGGGCGCAAGTTATAGTAAGCTAACTATAACTGGTGAATTTCTGTGGGGTTTTTTTAAGTCAAAACGTTAATGATGTAACCAACATATTCACCTAACTATAACGTCACTTTAACCTTTGATGTTTTCAGTCGATTTCTGAGTTTTTTTAATGTAAGTAAAATTTAATACAGTTTCACACTATAGCATCACTTTAACCTTTATATTTGTCTGTGAATTGCTAGTTTTAAAAAAATATAAAGTAATATTTTGCTATCATACATAAAGCCAACCCCCTACCACGCATGGCCTTTGATTGTGCGAGGCGGGGGTTGACTGCATGGCATGGCATTTGACCTGGCCTTGCAGCCAACCCCTTCAGAGGCAGCCAACCCCACGCTGCACATGGCCTTTGGTCATGCACAGCATGCGGTTGACTGCAGGGCTTGGCTTGTGGCCAGGCCCTTTGCCCAACCCCCACAGGTAGCCAAAGCCCACGCAGGCTGGGGTGGCATACAGTTGGCCTTTGGGCCACAGGAGCCTCATTCTCTGGGGCATCTCTTTTTAAAGGGGAGGGTGTCCACCCAGCCCCCTTCCCCAAGCCTTATTAGGCCCCAGGGACCCCATACCTCAGGGCCAAATTCCATAATTAAGGAGAAGGGGCATGTGGTTCCCTCCCGAGTCTTATTAGACCCCAGGGACCCCATCCCCCGGGGTCAAAATACATAATTAAGGAGAGGGGCTTGCAGTCCCCTGAACCTTTTTGGGCCCCAACGACCCCATCCCCTGGGGCCAAATGCACTTAAAAGGGAGGGCGCTGTGCAGCCAGTGGCGGCTCCTCTGCTATGGCGGAGGAGCGTCGCCCCACTGCTTCTGAGCAGTGGAAAGCAAGGAAATATAAAATGATAATAACTTTGAATTATTATCATTTTATGTTTCCTTGGCGGGCGGGTGGGTGGGGCTGCTCTGCTCTCGGAGCAGGGCAGGGGAGGAAGGTTTGCCCACTCCTAAGTGCACAATGGCTGTTTGGTCGGCCCTCTCGGGCCACCCAAACCAGTCATGCGCACTTTCCCTATTCTCCATGCAGGTTGCATTACAGCCTGCATGGAGAACATGCCCAGGCCCCCATTCCCTGGTTGAGCGTCAAACCAGAACTCTCAAAACCACTCACAACTCTGCATTGCAGTGTTGTGATTGGTCAGGGAGCCTAGCTGTTCTTCCTGGATTCCTGTTCCTCAAGTCCCACGAGAAGAGCAGAAGCAGCGGCATGGTATGTGTATATATATATATATTTTTGCACTGCACAATCCCAAGCCCCACCCACCCCCACCCCTGCCCCCGCCCACCACCCACGAGTCATGCCCACCACCACTGTGCGCAGCCCCCTCCCGAGTCTTGTTAGGCCCCCGGGACACCATCAGCCAGTGCTGAATTTCATAAGAAAGGGAGGGGAGACACAGCCCCCTCACTGACCTTTACTAGGCCCTAGGGACCCCATTCCGCAGAGCCAAAGTACATAATTAAGGGGAGGGGGTGCATCCCCCTCCGTGAGCACCCAGAGGCTCCAGGAACTCCGTCCCCTGGGGTCATATGCAATTAAACATGGGAGGGGGAAGTACAGCCTCTCTTTATTATAGGTGTTAGCCCCTGTGCCCACCTAGGCCGTGCGCCAAGCAACAGGTTGGGGGTCGTGGGGAAGCCCACAGCCCCAGCCGGCTCCCTGCATGGTGCGGGAGCTGGCATTGCTCCCACACGGAGGGAGCAGCTATTTATACATGTCCGTCCAGGCGAGAACAATATGGGTTCTGTTTCTGAAACAAAAGAGAAGTCTGCTCCTAACTTGGGGAGCATGTTTAAAACTCCCGTCGTCTGGGAGCAGACTTGCCATCTCTACCCACACTACCGCAGGCAGGAAAGGCATGTATGCTCCCATTTTGTGGGACATTTAAAAATGCTCCCACCAGGCAGAGCAAACACATGTTTCCCTGCCTGATCTAGTGCGGACAGGGAAACTACTCTGTCTCGGGGGTAGGCTCCCTGGGGCACAGTAAATGAGCTGGCCCCAAGGGGTGGGTCCCCAAGGCCTTTAAAGGCTCAGGGAGAGGGGCTGCTCAGCCCCTTCCCTTTTAAGTTATTTACGGCACCGTTGGATGGGGTTCCATGGGCCTTTTAAGGACACACGGCCCCCTTCCATTTTTTTGAAGAAATCGGCCCCGGGAGATGGGCTACTCAAGGCTTATAAAGGCTCGGGAAGGAGACTGCATGCCCCCTCCCCTGAACTGGCATTACCGCCCCTGGAGGATGGGGTCCCCAGGGCCCAAAATGGGCTCAGGGAGGGGGGTCCTACTCACACCACCCTCCCGATATATGTTTAAAATATTCTAGCCACCTTTTTCATTTTTTTTTCTTGCAGCAATCGTACGGGAGTTCCGCAGTATTGCGGCAAAAAATGCTAATTATTTTCTTATTTTGGAACAGGGGTGGTCCTTCTAGGACAATCCATAGGGCTTAGGGTGGTTGGGCATTATCACCGTGCCCCCTTATATCATTTGTTTTAAAACGTCAGGATAGGGGACTATGTCCCCTAGTCCTGTAATCGCTGCCAGTAACATTTCTCTCATGTTGCTGGCAGCCAAACCGAGCACTCACTCCATGGGAGCTTGACTCCCCAGGAGCAAATTAGCACAAGGGGGAAAGAAACCTGTCTGGGCCAATCAGAATGTTCTATTTTAGGTCACATACGCTGCTCTGCAAGGCATGCTGTATTTGGTCGGGGTGCTTAGACCACGCCCACCACTTTCCATTTGTTCCTTCTTGTGCCTTTCTGAATTCCTTTCTTCTTATTGGTAAAACATTGCACTTTGGCCCACCTTTTGGGTGTGTTTTTCACTTTGTGGTGACTGCCCCTGTTACATGTCCCCTTACACTCTGATGTATTTTTCATTTGCTTGGCGCACTCTTTTTTCACTGAATTGGTCCCGTGCAGTGAACACAGCTTCAACATGGGTGCACTATATTTTTCAACGCTTTATTGATTATGGCTGTCTGAGCAGCAGACAGCAGGAAGGGGAGGCATGTGGGAGAGAATAGGGCAGACTTGCCAGCGCACACCGGCCGACCTCAGGTGTGCTGCTCTCTTCAGGAAAGCCAGAAAAGTCTTCAGGAAGCTTGGCCCGTCTCCCATCGCACACCGGCCTCCCGCCTCTGCTCTGCTGTGATTACTGGCAGCAGCTCACCTTACACGGCTCCAGATGAAAGAGGAGCGATGCAGGGGCCTTTCGGGCACCGCAGGTATGCAAAGGAGCACACTGTGATAATAGCATTTAAACGTGTGCATTGTAGTTAGAGTCATGTTAAAAATATGCAAATCCATGCTGTTTTTAAAATAAAACGATGTAGGATACTTAACTTTAATATGCCTCTTTAGATTTTTTTGCACTCTTTCTTATCTCTCTTTCCGGTCTACCTGCCCCTTCACTGTCTCCCTGCCCGCCCCTTCACTCTTCCTCTCTCTTTCTCCTCCCGTCTCCCGTTCCTCTTGAGAACCCATAGAATGCTGAAGTTTTCTTTGTGTGGGTTACTGCAGTGCAATGTATTTTCTTTCCTTATCATGGTGATGTGTGCATGTGATATTGTCATGGTGGTGACTCCTGCATGTGGTGGTTATGTGGGAGTGTGACATGTTTCTGATGACATTTCTGGCAGTATTTTGTATGTGTTATGCTGTGTTCAGCTGTGACTTGTGCATGTAATGATGTACATCTTGGTCACGTGCATTTTAAAGTGTGTGTTTCATTTTTATGTGATGGAGTATGTGGCTCTTGACTGTGACTTATGTATTTGGTGATGTATGTGGCAATAATGTGTGCATGTGATGATGTACATAGAAGGAGGTAAGAGTCAGCATAGCATTTCTGCTCTGCGCTTATTATTCTAAGCACAAGTATTTAAGGGCATACAGTAGTTTATTTGCGCCCAAGCATTTTCCATTTCAGGACTCAATAGTAGTGGTACATTTGTGGTTTCAGTTCCTTGAAATCGAGCTGTAAGATAGGTGTTGCAGTATGATAAAATTTAAATCCTTTGTGTCATAGCCCTCTCTCCACTGATTCCCCTGGATACCCCTTCTATAGTTCTAAAGTTGTTTTGGTTATTGTCCAACCAATTTCCTCCCATCCCCACTTAGCAACAAATAGGGAAACTGAGTGCCTTTTGGCACAGTCGTAAATAAAAATAAAATCTAGCCCACTACTAACCACATGCTTCCAATTACCCAAAATTACCCAATAAGTGTGGACAGGCCTAGTGGTGCGCACCCAGGTGGCAATGCAGGTAGTATTCCGGAACAGTCTCACCTGTAGCAGAATATAAAGTGTTTAATTTGCATACAAAACAGTGTTCAAAAGTGCTATGCCCCATATTTTTAAATCTGACAAAGGACAGTTTTTGCTATCTAGCAAATGATTTCATAGTAATTCTTAAACGTATGCTTACAGAGGTATTGTGGGCCCACCCACAGGAGTTTTACTGTTTCTCTTCATGGTATTGGGTGTTTGGTGTATCAGTCTGCCTCCTATCGAAGGCTTCCATTGCAATGCATGAGGAACTATTTTACAGCCAGTCATCACGCATGAAATCTTTTATGCAATACATGCAAAAAGCAGCTGCCTTTTTGATGTATTTTCTAATGCAGCAGTCCTGTTTCTTAAATGTTTTTGAGCAAACCTGACTTTTTGATGGACGCTCTAATGCAGATTGGGACATTTTTCCCCAGGGTGGCTGGCCCCAAATCTCAAGACTTTGTACAGTCACCTTAAGGACAGGTGTGCAGATCAGCAAACACCACTTCTTCTGGTCAACCTCTCCTCCCTCCTTTACATTTGCTATCCAGTTCCTTGCCTGCACCACCACACCACTTCCTCCTCCTCTCCCCTTACCACCACTTCTCTCTCCCTGCAGCTACTCTATCCTCCTCCTCTCCTCTCGCTGCCGTCCATAGCTTTTGGGAGCATACAGCGGCAGAAGAAAATGGTTGGCAGCTCTCTTCTCAGAGCTCCGCACGACTTTGCTGCTCCCTTTCCCTGTTTTCCCTGGCATCTGGGAATGGAGTTGTAGCTCCTCTTCCCCCTCACAGGGAGGCTTTTATGTATATATTACTTCACTGAAGTTTGCCACTATCATCAATAACACCACAACCAGCTTTATTGGCACTATTAAGATGACCATCACTGCCACCTTCACACAACTACTATTACCACCACTAATACTACCGCCATCAGCACTACTATCAACACCATTATTTCAACCACCACTACCCTCATTAACACCACTACAACCTTTACAAGCAAAATTACCACCATCATTATCACTATCACTATCCCCATCACCCTTACCAATACCACCACTACTACCACCACTATTATCACTAATACCACCACCATAAGCACTACAGTCAACACCATCTTACATCATTACCTCTACCATCATAACACCATCACAACCTTACCAACACCATTACAATTACCACCATCACCGCCACTGCCACCATCACCCTTACCACCATCACTACTACTACTACTACCACCACCATTTCCATTAAAACCTCTACCAATGGCACTACTATTAACACCATTTCCACTACCATCATTAATTCAACCACAACCTTTACCAGCACCATTATGATGATCACTATCAATGCCACTCCCACCACAACCCTTACCACCCCCACTACAACCACCATTACCATTTATACCACCACCATAAGCACTACTATCAACCAGGAGCGGCCCGTGCAGGTAAGAGCGGTGGGGTGGGATGGTGGGGACTCGACAGACGACAACGAGGAAAAATGTGTTCTTTATTTAATTTGCCCTCATCGTCGTCTGTCGAGTCACCCCCACCTCACCCCACTGCTCCTACCTGCACGGGCCACTCCTGCTATCAACACCATTATTTCAACCACCACTACCCTCATTAATTCCACCACAACCTTTACAAGCACCCTTACGATTACCACCATCATGATCACTGCCACCATCACCCTTACTACCACTGCCACTACTACCACCACCATAAGTTCTACTCTCAGCACCATTATTTCAACCACCATTACCACTATCGTCATTAATTCCACCACAATTTTTAAAAGCACCCTTACGATTACCACCATCACTATCACCGCCACCATCACCCTTTCCACCACCACCACTACTACCATTACTGCTAATACCACTACCATTAGCACTACTATTAACACCATTTCCACTACCATCATTAATTCCACCACAACCTTTACCAGCACCATTATGATTACCACCATCATTATCAATGCCACTGCAACAACCACGCTTACCACCACCACCACTGCCACCAACATCACCATTTATACCAACCATCATAAGCACTACTATCAACACCATTATTTCAACCACAATTACCACTACCGTCATTAATTCCACCACAACTTTTACCAGCACCATTACTATTACCACCATTACTATCACTGCCACTTCCACCATCACCCTTGCCTCCACCATTACTACCACCACCAATACCACTACTATCAACACCATTCTTACATCTTTACCATTACCATCATTAACACCACTGCCACCTTCACCAGCACCATTATGAATACCACCACCACCACCACCACCATCAACTTCACTGCCACCACCATCACATCCACTATGACCACCACCAGTACCATCACCATTAGCACTACTATCAACACCCTTATTACAACCACAATTAATGCTACCATAATTGCTTCAGTCACCACTACCAAAGCCAATAGGTCTGATTTTAATGACATGACATTTGTGCATCCTAACATTAACAACTGCTGCTTTAATATGTTGGCTCAATAAATCAGCACTATTGGCTACGCTAGTGCTTGTTCCTCAGGAGGGTGCCAGTCACTGCTGGAGCTGCCCACTCATAATACTAATGCCATAAGTGCTGCTGCTGCTCACAGTGATCCAAGTTATGGAACCACCACTATTTTCCCTCACAAATTTATTTTTGGTTGCTAAAATACTCTCATTTAACTACTTTCTCCCAAAACAAATTAAATCATTCACGTCTAGGGCATATAGTCACAGACTGAGCTGTTTTGGATTTATACCTGTGAAAAGTGTATTGTTTTTCTGAATCACTGTGTTGTGATAAGGAGCTTAAAGTTAAGGAGACAGGAATATGACTAGGTTAAAAACCAGATGACAGTGGCATCTATATTGGACAAAACTTTAATGGCTGGCCACATCAATCTCAAACCTCCTCCTACTGCTCCAAATAAACACTTTCTAGACCCTTCCCTCTTCTATCCCTCCACTATCCTTTTCAATCCAGCTAACAGACTCACATGTCCACAGCTCAAATTAATTTCATATTTCCCTATACTAATTCACAACTAACCCTGTTTGGGTTCCGGAGTAGTGTGCTACTCGCCAAAAAGTGCTTTGACGCTTCATCAGGGGTAGTAAGTACTATATAAATGCAATTACAATTACAATAATTAGTGAAAGCAACGAACGGATCTTTGAGCACTCACCCAGACCCCTCTGAACACACTAGCAGTGCTGAGGCTTGCTAGCCATTATGTATTCCTGCTCTGCAGGCTACATGTCAGGAGACTCCTCCTGGCATACGCACAAAATAAAAGAAAATAGATTCTAGCTTCATCCACTTTATTACGCTAGGAAATCATTTTTTAGGTTTCCTTACCAAATAGGCTTAACCATGATGATGTTCCAAATTTATGACAAGTTAGTGTAGTGGTCCTCTGGTAGATTAGGACAGTCTCCTTTGCTTCGTTTCTTCTGTGGGTGTGTTTTTTTTTGGCTGGAGTTTTAGTTTGTTTTGCAGATAGTTGCTTTGCGTTGATTATATTGTATGCATAGCATGAGCATGCTTCATAAACTTTGTGAAAACAAAATATAAAGTGGTGTGAGTAGCTGTGTACAGTAGTGCACCTGTAAAGTGATTGGCCCCACTTTGGCACAGGCTTCTCAACTAGTACATATGACAACATCACACTATGCAAAACATTTGTGAAAACTGTTGGCTTGTTGTCCCACCAGACCATAAAACAGGCACACAAACATTCAAAACACCGGCCCATTCATTGACCTCTGAGAACAGCCCATCTGGCACTACCTGATTGCCCTATAGGCAGGGCCACTGGAATTATGCAGCAGGAGAAGGCCAAATTATGCGGCAGGATTGAGTAAATTAAGCGGCAAGAAAAGGCAAATTATGCAGCATAATGCAGCACATTTTGTAATAGTATTACTTCATTATTTAGTCAGGTCAAAAACTAAAATTAAGGATGCTATATTAAATGTGCTAATGCTTAAACAACACTTTTAAGTACAGGCAAAGACATCTCCTTAATAATCTCTTATAAGGTCCCAAAAGCGAAACCTATTGGCTATGCCAATGCTTGTTTAAAATTGGTTTCGAGGACTTTCGGGAGAGCCCTCGAACACAACCATCCAGCTATACAAATATCTTTAAGCCTGAATTTCTCAAACATTTCTGAATGGATTTACACCAAATCACAAAAAGCACAATCTGCTGGCAAAGATCTAGCTTCCTGCTAAATTTGGAGAAATTCCGTTCAGCAGTTGTTGGGGTAGCGTTGCCTGAAGAAGTCTATGGAAAATGCAGTGCATGGGAAATTTTGATTTTGGGGCACCCATTTTTCTCAGCCCCCACTTAACGAATCACCCTGAAACTTTCCAGAAAGGAGTTGAGGTGAATTTGCTTTTTATTTTGGAAAGTTTTGTGAAACTTCGTCAAGGTTCGTCACATGGCACCTAAGTTATTAGCAAACCAAAAACGCCTGCGTCTATGGGTAAGCATAACTACCCAGTGGTGAATATCCAAAACGCGTTTTGCCCATGCTAAGTCCATGGTGGATTTTTCATTTTTGAACATGACTTCAGCCCGAACTGCTGAACGGAATTTGACCAAATTTAGCAGAAAGCTAGATGTTGGTCCAGAAAGCGTGCTTTTGTGATTTGGTGTAAATCCCTTCAGTAGTTTTTTGAGATATCTAACTTAAAAAATATAGATACCTGGGAATGCGAGTCCCTGCAGTGGATTTGATTAGCTGCCAACACTTCAACCAGGAAGTGTTGGCAGCTAACTTGGGACTTGGCTTGAAGCCGAGTCCCAGTAAGAAAGCCTTAGATAGTCCCTCCTGAAGCCTTAGATGGCCCTGGGGACCACCACTCCCCAGGGGCGGCTCCAGCAATGTCCCAGGGTGCCCACCACCGGGACATTGCAGTTTGCTATGGCTTGGAGGGAGCTCCGCTCCCACCAATCCATAGTAAACTCTCAGCTTTCAGCAAGTGAGAGCAGAAAATGTTCTCGCTTGCTGAAAGCAGAGCATGTCTGTTTCCCTGCCCGCTGTTAAGCAAGCAAAAGTTTTTAAAAGGGTCAGGCCCCAGGGATGGGGTGCCCGGGGCCCAAAATGGTCTTGGGAACAAAGGCTACGTGGCTCCCCTTCCTACAAAAAAAATAAAAAAGCCGGCAAATCGCAGGAGGCCCCGCCCCCTTTCTCCACTACTCTGCAAACGCGCCTCCTGTTGTGCTCCTAGTTGGGGTATGAAGTCCCCTTGGCTGCTGAGGGTCCTTAGGGGCCAACAAGACCTCCTGTTACCTCAAGTAAGCCCCACACAGTGGGATTGCTGAGAGGTGGTCGGAGGCCACGCCCCCTTACTCCAACACTCTGCAAATGTGCCTCTCAGCACACTGCTGGTGGGGGATGAGGACCGTTTGCCTCCTGAGGGCCTCAGGACTAAAGTGGACTTCTTCCTCCAACAAGTAGAGAGCCAGGATGCACATTTACAGAGTGGTGGAGAAAGGGGGCATGGCCTCTGATGACCTCTCAGCCATCTACCTGTGTGAGTCTTACTGGAGGTAAAAGGAGGGCTAGTTGGCCCCCAAGGACCCTTAAGAACCAAGGTGACTTCATCCCCCAACTAATAGTGCGCCAGGAGGTGCATTTGCAGAGTGGTGGAGAAAGGGGCAAGGCCTCCTATCAGGTCTCAGCAATCCTCCTGTGTGGGACTTACTGGAGGTAATAGGAGGAAGTTGGCCCCCAAGGACGTCCTTGGGGGCCAACTACAACTTCTGCTATCTCCAATAAGTCACACACAGCGGGATTGCTAAGAGGTCTTCAGAGGCCACGCCCCTTTCTCCACTGCAAACGCAGCTCTTGGTGCCCACTGGTTGAGGGATGAAGTCAACTTTACTCCTGAGGGACTTCGGGGGCCAAGAAGCCTTCCTGGTACCTCCTGTAATTCCTACATTGTGGGATTCCTGAGAGCTGGTCGGAGCCCCAGCCCACTTTCTCCACCACTCTGCAAACGCGACTACTAGTTAAAAAAACATAGAAATTCACTGAAAAATACAAAGGTTACAGGGACATTATAGTTAGGAAATGGAATAAGAAAACTTAGAAATTCGCTGAAAAAAACAAAGGTTATTGAGACGTTATAGTTAGGCTCAGGTTTCAATTGTACAAAGCCAGAGAATTTCAGCAGTTATAGTTAGCTGAGCTAACTATAACTCGTGCCCGCAATGCACGGCTTATGACTTCACACATTACATCACTCATGACATGGCCAGTGACATCACTGATGACATCTCAAATGACTTCACTGATGACATCATCCACAGAATCTCTGACGCACCCACTCATGCCCTAATATAACCTTTAATACAACCACTCCAACTTCCACACTACCATTCTCAAAAACATTGACACACCCATACCAGTACTTACATGGCCACGCACTGATCATAGGTCTACACACACATCCACTCAGTCACCCATACAATCACTCATCACACATACCGTCACTCATATACTCCAACACTCACCTATACTGCCTTTCACATATGCAGTTACTCACCCATATACCATTGACACATCCATTAACTCACCAACACACCCATACACACACTCAGTCACTCATACAGCCCCTCACAGATGTACTCATTAACCCATACAGCCACTGACTCACCCACTCACTCATCCATGCAGGCAGTCACACACACACCCTCAGCCACCCACACAGATACTCAGACACCCATACAGGTACTCGGGCAACCAATCAATCATCCATATTTCCACTCACGTACCCACTCACACACCCATACAGCCACTTAGACACCAACAGACAGACAGATACAAACATTCACACAACCATTCACTCACCCATACATTCACTGAGACACCTAATCACTCACTTATACAGTTAGTCACACACCCACTGAACCATCCATACAGGAACTCATACATCCACTGATTCACCAATACTCCTTGATATATATATTTAACACTCATAAACTTTTTTAAAACACTCACAGTCACTGGATGATGTCATCATTGATGTCATTCGAGATTTCATCAGTGATGTCACTGACCATGTCATGAGTGATGTAATATGTGAGTTCATAAACAGTGCATTGCGGGGGCAAGAGTTATAGTTGGCTCAGCTAAATATAACGGCAGAATTTCATTGGTTTTGTACGAGTGGTCCCCAGTAGGTAGTTATAGTTGGGACCTATTTTCCATAGGAAAAGCGTTTTTGATTTGCCAATATCTTTGGCGCCGGTTGACGAATCTTCGCGAAATTTTCAAAACTAATGGGGCACTCCGGTCAGCTCCTGTCTTGATCGTTTCGGGGTGATTCGTCAAGCAGGGGCCAAGAAAAAGGGGTGTTCCAAAACGCATTTTCCCCATGTTAATTTCCATAGGAAAAATTGGAACAGGCTACAGCCCGAACTGCTGAACGGAATTACACCAAATTTGGCAAAAAGGTAGCTCTTGGTTCAGAAAGCGACCTTTTTTTTAAATGGTGTAAATCCGTTTGGTAGTTCCTGAGAAATTAAAAAAAGAAAACTTTCGATATCTGAGCACCGAGGAGGAGTCGCGACTCCTCCCGAGCACGAGCTGACTTCTGATTGGCTGTCAACACTCCAAACCAGGAAGTGTTGGCAGCCATCTTGTGACTCGGTAACGGAGTCACAAGAAATCAGTAGAAAAAAAGGTGAAAAACAAGAAAAGGGGGCAGGGTAGAAACACCCTGACCCCCTAAGCCTGCTCAAGGGGTCCCAACATTTTTTTTTAAACGGCCGACTCGCGCTGGGTTCGCGAATCCGGGCGAGAAAATTTTAAAAAATTAGCGCGGACTCCCACGCTTCCTTGTACTTAAGCCCCGGGTGGGCCAAGTCCCGGGGGCAATGCGTTATTAATTTGTGGGGGCCGCCACCTCCCCGGGCTTAGTTAATAGTGTGCGGGGGCACGTGGCCCCCGCAGCCCCGGGACCGCCACCTCCCGGGGCTTCAATAATGCGTGGTGGGGTCCCAACCCCCATGCTGCCCCGGGACTGCCACCTCCCGGGGCTTTTATATAATTGGGGTGGGGGCCTCGCAGGCACCCCAAGCCCCGGGGACCACCACCTCCCCAGGGCTTTGAAATGTAGGGAAGGGGGCCGCGTGGCCCCCTCCTGGAGCCCTTGATGGCCCTGGGGACCACCACCCCCAGGGCCGGCTCCTGCAATGTCCCGGGGTGCCCACCCCCAGGACATTGCTGTTTGCTATGGCTGGGCGGGAGCACGGCTCCCGCCCTGTCATAGCAAACTCTGCTTTGGTTCTTGGAGGCGAGAGCAGGAAAACCTGCTCTCGCTTCCAAAAACCAAAGCAGAATTGCTTTTGCACAAGGGGAGTTGCAAGTCAGCAGCTCCCCTTGTGCAAAAGCAATGCCGGCTCCCGCAGGATGCGGAGAGCCAGCGGACCGTGGGGGCATTGGGGCTACCCCCATGGTCCCCAACAGTGAGGCCAGGCACGGGGGATGGGGTCCCGGGGCCAGAAGTGGCCCGGGAGGGGGCCACGCAGCCCCCTCCCTGCAATAAAAAAATAAAAAAACGGAAAGGCCTGCCCCGGAGGATGAGGTCCCCGGGGCCGAAATTGGCCTTGGGAGGGGTGGCCACGCGGCCCCCTTCCCGTTATTTTTATTTTTTTAAAAGGGGTTAGGCCCTGGGGGATGGGGTCCCCAGGGCCCCAAAAATGGTAAAATAAGGGAGGACACACAGCCCCCCTTCTAAAAAATTTAATTAAAAAAGCCTGCATCTCGCCGGAGGCCCCGCCCCTCCTGTACCACTCTGCAAACGTGCCCCCTGGTGCGTTGTAAGTTGGGAATTAATTCCCCTTGAATACTGAGGGTCCCTGGGGGCCAACTAGCCCACCAGGTACCTCCAGTATGTGCCACAGAGCTGCGTTGCAGAGAGGTGGTCCGAGGCCATGCCCCTTTACACCACTCTGCAAACGCGGCTCCTGGCGCACTGCTGGTGGGCGATGAGGTCCTCTTGTGTCCTGAGGACCTCAGGACACAAGTGGACTTCATCCTCCGAGCAGCAGTGCGCCAGGAGCCGCTTTGCAGAGTGGTGTAAAAGGGGCGTGGCCTCGGACCACCTCTCTGCAATGCAGCTCTGTGGCGCTTACTGGAGATACCTGGTGGGCTAGCTGGCCCCCAGGGACCCTCAGGATTCAAGGGGACTTAATCCCCAACCCAGAACACGCCAAGAGGTGCGTCTGCAGAGTGGTGGAGGAAGGGGGCTTGGCCTGTGTCCACCTCTCAGCAATCCCACTGTGTGGGGCTTACTGGAGGTAAGAGGTAGGCTAGTTGGCCCCTAAATGACTTCCAGCAGCGAAGGGGACTTCAATCCCCATACAAGAGCGTGCCAGGGAGCGCGTTTGCACAGTGGTGGGCAGAGGGGGCATGGCCTGCTATAAGAACTTAGCAATCCTGCTGTGTAGCACTTACTGGAGGTAAGTCTTGATTCTATGCAGTGCCTTATCCTTTTCCTCGCTAGTTATTCCGAGAGTTTCAATCCAGGGTTGTAACAGCGGTGTTGTCTCATGGGGAATCGCTACATTACACAACTAATTCCATCACTATGGGTATTCCATGTGAAGCCCAAAATAGTTGCTGAAGCCCTTAAACCGACTGCCGGACTTTAAAAATTGGATCCCCCGGGTGCTTTCAGCCCTATGCTTAGGTATAATCACTGGTCTTGATTCTATGCCTGCTTTTCATGAGGAGCTTCCCACCTCTCTAATGACTTAAATAGGTGGCCCTTGTCACTGGCACTGCACAGCAAGATCTCTGCGCCTCCAAACATGTTGCCATTACGCCCCCTCACCTTTTCCACTGAGAGACCTAGGATTGATGTTGTGTCCTCTCTCCTCCATTTTCTCCTCTCTGAGGTCCCATCCTCATTAGGATTCCTGTGCACAATGGAGATAAGTCCCGACCCCAATGGTCCCAATGCCTACATCATCAATTACCCAACTAACCTCTCCAAAAATACGGCAAAAAAACATAAACATTGCATACTCAAAGCCAGACCAGAAACTCTAATCTCAGACCCCTACTTCTGCACAAACAAAGGTACTCTGGTTAATGACCTCATCTTCTATACCAGAAAACGGGCTTGCTGACTAACTGTGCTCTACTCCTTGCTGCGAATAACAGGATCTAAGAAAACCCCACATGGTCTCAAACTAACAACTTCTCCCTCGCCCTCCCTTAAAGCCTCCACCACTATCACCCTCTACAATAATGGTATCATCCTAATACAAGCCTCTAATGACAACCTAGCTAAGATGGCCAACATTTACCCCACTCTCAGAAAAGACGTATAGGGCAACTCCACTGACCCCTACTCAACCTCTACATCTTTGCTGGGTTTAACCAGTACTCCGCCCTTAACAGTTGTGAGCTCCCCACTCTCCATAAACCCCACTCCGACAGGTGATCCCAGAGCCGCCTTGTCCCTGGTCGGTTTATGTCAACCCTCTAGAACACCCTCTCAGCTGGTTGACGGATATTTGGGCTCAATTTCCTCGCCGATTGTCAGTCCGATACAGGTTGACTCTCGTGCCGAACAAGCCCTACAGTCTTGTCGATTAACCGACGATGCCCCTTCCCCCATCCCTATAACTTTGCCCCCTGCTAGGCTAGAATCTGGGCAACGATCCTCCTTGGCCCCTGATCAGCCAAAGATATCCACCATCTTCCGCTACACAAAAACGTGGTTTCCTCGAAACCCAAGGACACCCACACCCACCCAACCATCACTCTGGTCTTGAATGCACCCAACCCTCAGCTCAAGGACCTCACCCCCTTGCTAATGCTCTAACCTCATTATCGAATGGTTCGCTAGCACCAAATGAAAAACTGCTCTCCTCCGAGCAGGAACGATCAATCACACGCAGTACGGTTTTGAATGTACCCAACCCTCAGCTCAATGACCTCACTCCCCTTGCTAAGGCTCAAACCTCACCATTAAAAGGTCCTCTAGTTCCAAATGATCAACTCCCTACCCAGGAATTACCCACCACCACCGCGGACCCCACAGGCTTACACCGAGTCCCCCGTCGCCGTTAGCTTCTCCTTCACACCCTCCACCCCTCGCCCAACACTCAGACTTGGTGGCGCGCCTAGATGATATATCTCTACAGTTGCACCTTCTCACTTCGGAACTACATGACCTGAAAGCCCTCTCAAATGATCTTTTCCCCATGATCAGCTCTCTCCTCACCTCTGCATATTGGCCCAGAGCCTCCACTTGGGAGAGTGAGCACATGGGTCAGTCGTTTGCCCCCATTTTGAATTTTATTCCCTTTTCAAACTCCCCCAGAAGATGTGAGACCCACCCGGCGTCCACTGATCTCCATGACCGTCACAACTCCTGCTCTACCTGGACCAAATCTAACATGACCCCGCCGAGGCAAATACATTCCATCCTTTCCAACCCGAACAGAGAACCTCCCCGCAATCTGAGAAGCAGCAACACTGGCAACCTCACCAGGGTGAATATCACCCAGACTCCTTCCCCCTAATCCACTACGTCTCAAATGTGTACTACTAAATTGCAGATCAGCCAGTAAACACGCCTCAGATATCTTCGACCTCATACAACACAATGATTTAGACATTATCATCCTCACGGAAACTTGGCTAAATCCCGCTTCCACTCCTATCTTAGACCTCCTAGTACCTCCCACTCATGATATAATCAGGCTAGACAGAGCTCTGAAGTTGGGTGGGGGCCTAGCCTGTATTCACAGGAACACACTATCGATTTCTCACTTGGAGACCTCTTCCCCTTTCTCCTGTGAATACCTTTGCCTCAGCATCTCAAGTAAGAACCTACCGATTTGCAAACTACACACCTTTTACCACCCCCGGGAGACACTCTCCCCTTCATTGAGCAACTAATGGAAATCATGTCTAGCAATGTCGACTCAGCCGTGTCCCAAATCTTCCTTGGTGATTTCAACCTGCATTGGTCTAACCCCAACGACCCGCGGTATCTTGCCTTAAATCATTTCTAAATGATCTAGAGTTGACTCAGCATTGTGACCAACCAACTCATATTAAAGGAGAAACTCTAGACCTCATCATCTCGAAAGGGCAGACCATCACCTTAGATTCCATAACCCTGTGTGACTGGTCCGACCACCACAGCATCCTCTTTTATATTAACAGGGAGGTGGTGATGAGAAAGGCTCAACCATTGAAATCAAAGAAATGGAAAAGGGACCTCAGATCAATAAACCCTGACAACCTCGCTGCCCACTGTAAATCTGCCCTCTCCTCCCAAGCTGACTTGATCGAGGTGCAATCATTCACTGACGCCTACAATTTGACCATCGCCAACATCATGGATGACATTGCTCCACTCCAACTTAAAAATGCCTCAACAAAAATATCCAAACCTTGGTATAATGACAACCTAAACACAGAATGCCGCAACCTTAGGGCAGTTGAACGCTCCTGGCGATCCAATCCCTCCTCGGACCAACTAAAACTACTTAGAGATGTCAGGAGCCTCTACAACAAACAGATCAAGAGCGCTAAGGCTGACTATTTCAGACTCCAACTAGACCAAGCGGCAAACCGACCCAAGAAGCTTTTCGAATTGGTCAAACAGCAATCAGTTATAGGTCCAAACCTCCCTGACCCGGGTGGCAACCGACCCTCCTGCGAAGAATTTGATGCTTTCTTCACTGAGAAATCAAGACTCATCGCCACTGACCTCACCTCTAAGAAGGCACTATTGCCCTCCTCTAGTGCCGCCTCACCCCTTGACATCTTTGAAAAGCGCAACTCGACCATCACGAACACCAAGAGCAATGCGTCATGGGGCACCTTTACCCCATTTAGTGAAAAAGACATCCACAAGATTCTTCAGAATATCAACCCTTCCAACCACTTCGGTGACCCGTTGCCTCCGGCCATCTTCAAAGAAATCAAGAATGTACTCATCCCCACCTGGACAAGGATTGTAAACGCTTCCCTATCTCAAGGCATGATCCCCGACTGCCTAAAAGCAGCTCAGGTATCACCTATACAAAAAAAAAACAACGTTGACAAATCTGATCTCAATAACTTCCGCCCCATCTCCAACATCCCCACCCTAGCGAAACTCCTAGAAAAATGTGTTCAATCCCAACTTTGTGCTCACATAGAGAATTACCAACTCCTAGACCAGCATCAATCTGGTTTTCGGAAGGGGCACAGCACCGAATTGGCCCTCACTCACGTTATGGATGACATTTTAAAAATGCTTGACCAAAACGAATCCTGCCTCCTGATCCTCCTTCACCTTTCCTCAGCATTCGACACGGTTAATCATGACAACCTCCTATCCATCCTGCAAAACAGAATGGGGTTTTCGGATCTGGTGCTACAATGGTTCTCATCCTTCCTTCATCACCGATCACAAAGAGTCAAGGCATCCCACTCTCTCTCCAGTACTCATGGGGGTCCCCCAAGGGTCGGCCCTTTCTCCAATCCTCTTTAACCTCTTCTTGGAACCTCTTGCTAACTCACTAAACTCCACGAACATTCTCTTCCACATGTACACAACTCTATTTGAAAATCTCATCCCCGGAAAACATCATCTCACTCAACACTATCCTAACGTCTACTCAAAATTGGTTAACGGAGAACCATCTCCTGCTCAACACCTCCAAAACGGAATTCCTGATCATCTCCCCTCCGAACCACATCCCCAAGTTAGACCTCTAGCTGACTCACCTCACTACTTTCAACTGCAATCCGATCATCATAGCCTCATCCAAATCTCTCGGAGTCACCATGGACAAGCACCTGAATATGAAAAATCATATCAGCAATGTATGTAAGGGAGCAAACCACTTGATGAGGACTCTCAGAAATATCAAACCTTTCCTGCCACAAAGTGATTTCAAGCAGGTGGTCCAAGCGCTTGTCTTGCTGAGGCTAGACTATGGAAGTGCTACCCTCTGTGGTCTTCCCAAATACGCCCTGGGTCCACTAAGGGCCTCACTGAACACTGCGGCTAGACTGGTTACAGGCACCAAACGAAATGAGCACATATCCCCAGTCCTAAAATCTCTCAAATGGCTACCCTACGAAGCACGAATTCAGCTAAAGATTGCCGTTCTGGCGCACAAAGCCCTTCACTTCAATACTCCCAGGTACCTGGCGCAAAAACTTGAACTATCTTGTGGGGAGAGAGCATCAAGAAGCGCCACTACTTTCCTCTTGAAACCACCCATCCTTAGCAAAAAGAGAACTTGTCACCGAGCCTTCTCCGGTGCTGCCCCAAAGATATGGAACGCTCTTCCGCCAGAAGTACGCAGGCGCTCCTCGATGACGGCGTTCAAATTGGAAGCTAAAAGATTCCTAATGAGCAAATTCTTACCTTAAGAGGGCTAGGCCCACTTGCTCGGTGTCTTTGTTCCTGCTACCATGGGACCTCCATTTGATATGGCTCCTCTTTACTGCTTATTATATTACCCCCTTCGTTGCCCGCTTACACCTGTTTATTGTATTACTTTCCTTTTCTCACTCGATGTTCGATATTGCATTTATGTCCTCCCTTCCATCCTATTGTAAAGCGCTCTGATATCCTTCGGGATCTTGTTCGCGCTATATAAAACTTTATAAATAAATAAATAAATAAATAGGAGGGGTAGTTGGCGCCCAGGGATGTCCTTGGGGGCCAACTACCCTCTTCTTACCTCCAGTAAGTTCCACACAGTGGGATTGCTAAGACGTCTTCGGAGGCCATGCCAGTTTTTCTCCACCACTCTGCAAACGCGCCTCCTGGCAGACTACGGGATGGGGGATGAAGTCCAATTTTCTCCTGAGGGACTTTGGGGGCCAAGAAGACCTCCTGGTTCTTCCTGTAAGTCCTACGCAGCGGAATTCATGAGCGCTGGTCGGAGGCCCAGCACCCTTTCTCCACCACTCTGCAAACATGACTACTACTTAAAGAAGCATCTTTCTGCACCTCTGACTTAGAGGTAGTTTTAATCCCCCTGCCCTATTATATACTAGGGCCTTACATGGGAGGTCATGCCAATCACAGGGGTACCCCAACCCATAGTGTACCCTAGTGTATGTAGTTTCACTGTATTCTAAGTGTCTTTCAGGATAGCACTGGCTCCGGCCCTGGTTAGTCAGAGTCAGTTACCACCAGTATCCGTCAGCAAAAAGTTGGGGGCACAGGATGACTTTGCAATAAGGCCTCTTTCTGCTCCTCTGTTAGTTCTTTGTGCACATCTCTTGCTTCGTTCTGCACCTTTCTTCGTCTTTCTGGACTTCTGTTGCCTCTTTCTGCATTTCTCTTGCTTCTTTCTGCGCCTTTCTTCCTCTTTCTGCACATGTCCTACCTCTGTAGGCATAGTTAGAAATTAGCATTTAAATAACCTTTGAAATTCACAGAAAAAAACACAGGTTTCAGGGACGTTATAGTTAGAAATTAGCATTTAAAAAACCTTTGAAATTCACTGAAAAAATCATAGGTTTCAGGGACGTTATAGTTAGAAATTAGCATTTAACAAACCTTAGAAATTCACTGAAAAAAACCACAGGTTTCAGGGACGTTATAGTTAGTTGGACATTTCACTCATACAAAACCAGAGAAATTCGGCCGTTATAGTTAGTTCAGCTAACTATAACTCGTGCCCCCGCAATGCACTGCTGATGACGTCACATATTACATCATTCATGACATGGTCAGTGACATCACTGATGACATCTCAAATGACATCACTGATGACATCATCCAGTGACTGTGTGTTTCTGTAAAGTTTAAATATGTTTTGTATATATATATATGCCAAGGTGTATTGAAGAATGAGTGGGTGTATAAGTGTCAGTATGTGGCTGAAATAAAATACTCATCTTAAGCAACCCCATTTCCGTGTTCCTTACTCTTTCTTATCTTGCTTTCTTGGAGGGTTGTTTCCTTTCTTTCCACCTGGTCCTTCATACCCCTTCTCGCTTACTACTTCTTATATTCTCCCCCAACTCCCTCTTTTCAGTTATTTTTGCATTTTACTTTATTTGGTTCTCCAGTTCCTCGTTTCTTCTAGACTCTTGCTTTCACCTTTGTCTCTTCGTCGCCTTTTCTCTCCCAAAACATTTTCATTAATTTTCCTTTATCGTTCTCTACTTTTTCTAATGACTTCCACATTCACCTTTCATTTTGCATCCCTTCATTTCCCTATCTACCGCTGTCTATGCGTTTTATTTTTTATTTCTCTCTTTTGCCTAAAATCCTTTTCACCCTCCTATCTGCCCTTTCTCCTTTTCATCCACCCTCATCTTTCACTCCTTACCTTCGACTCTCCGCCTGGATGTCAACAGATGTCTGACTGTACAATAGCCGGCACCTTCTGCTCCCGCCGCCCAGAGCGCCTGTACGTTCGCCCCCACTCCCTCTCCCGTTGCGCTGAATATGTATTGCGCGTCTGTTTCTCGTCCCCGCTGTACATACCTGCGTGTCGTCTGTGTGCTGTCCGCTGCACTCCTCAGACCCCAAAGCGTCTCTTATTTATATCATCCAGCTTTTTTCTCCGCTGTTCCTTCTCGTGTCATCGTTCTATGTCACACATTTTTTTCTCTTTTTCATACCACCCCATGCCTTTTCTCCTCTCTCTTTTCTCTTCTCTCCCTTTTCTCTCCCCCTCCCCTGTGCTGTGGCTTCTGTCCTCTACCTGTTCTGTCTCCTTTCTGTATTCTTTCCGCCGTGACTGTCCCCTCCCCCTTTCTCTCAACTCTCGCCTACTTTCTTCTTCCCCGTTTAACTTCTCTCTCTATTTTCTCTACTTTCCCTCGCCAGACGCTTCATTGAGTCACCTTCTCTCTCTATATTCTTTGTTACGTCTTTTCGGACTCTCTTTCTGTCTTACACATTCTCCTTCTTATCTTCCCTTCTGTCTTGACCTTTCACCTTACCGCACGTCCTCCTTTCTTAGTTGCACCTTCTTCTCCAGGTCGTTGGCGCCCATAATTTCCAACTCCTCTAATCTACGCGCCCCCATTAGCTCTTGTCCTCTCACCTGTCTCATCTTCTCCACGCTCCCTTTTCATAGCGCATCGTTTTACTCTACAGTCGCCATTTGTTGGCATGCTCAGCCCCGTCACTCTCCCCTCTGGTTTTGCTCTTGTCCATTTTCTCCTCTTTCCTCCCTCTCCCCAGCCCCTTCCGCTACCTCACATTACTCTTGCTATAAATTACGCTTGTGCCCTATCCCTTCCACTGCATTCTGCCCCTGAAGCTCTGTTTTGAGTACTATTAATTGTATAATTGTAACACCCATTATTTACAGCGCTTAGAAACAACTGCAGTATAGTCCGAGACACTATATAAAATCAAGTTCTTTCTGCCTGTCCTTCCCTCAATACACCTCTTTCCTCACCCCATCTCCTGCTTTTCAGTACGTCTCTCTGCCCCGCCCTCCCTCTTCTTCTCTTCATCTCTTGCCCTCTCTTCCCTCTCCTCCCTTCCTCTACTATCATCTGGCGAAACCCAGTCTGACTCATTACAAATGGTTTACAAACGGTGAACAACATTCTGCTGTGAATGGGAATATGTTCAACTACATGAAACCAAAATGTGCATCCTTTTGGATGTACTTCTTGAAAATGTGTTGCCAGCAGATAGCTCGAAGTTACCATTTTTAATCACTCTGTGATGTTACTGGATGTATTGTTTGAGTGTTCTCGCACTATTTCCAATGTATACCAATTAATGCAGCTTCACCCCAGTGCGCAATAAGGTTTCACCAGCATATAAAACAAGCATTGGCATAGCCAATAGGTCTCGCCTTTGGGACCTTATAAGTATTTAATTCTGCAGCACAATATCCTTGGTGCAACATCAACTGTTGCATGGCTAATCACTTATAATGTCCCAAAGCGAGACCTATTGGCTATGCCAATGCTTGTTGTTATTTGGTGTAAATCGGTTAAGTAGATTTAGAGTTATTAAAAGAAAACCAAATTTGTATATCTAGGGATGCGAACACTCTGTGAATCCTCCCGATCTTGTGCAGAGATTTGATTGGCAGCCAACACTTCAACCAGGAAGTGGTAAGAGCCATCTTGGGACTCAGACTCAGCCAAGTCCCAAACAAAAACGTTATAGAATGGAGAAGGGGGCAGGACAGGAATACTCTGACACCTAGGCCTGGTGCTGGGTCCCCAGGGACCCGTCCAGGCCAAAAAGCATTTTTCGAAAAAAACATTTGCTGTGAAAATCACAATGGAATAATGAATTTAGGCAACATTTTTAAAAATCGAAGCATTGGCTTCCGTGCTTGCTTACAGTATAGTCCCTGAGTGTGCCAGGACCCCAAGGCATGTGGGCATAGAAAAGGAAAAGAGGGGCGCACAGGGCCCCCTCCTAAGGTTCTTTTGAGCCCCAGGGACCACCACCTCCCTAGGGCTTTTTCATTATATTGGAGGGGGCCACACACACTCTCCTCCTGGGCACATTTGAGCTCTTGGGACCACCACCTCCCGGGGCTGATTATTTTTAAATGGAGGAGGCCGCGTGGAGCACCCTCATGGGTCTGTTTGAAGCCCAAGGGACCAGCCCCTCCCCAGGGCTAAAATAAAATAAAATAAAATCTTTAAAGGGGGCCACACGGACCCCCAGGTACTGGGGACCACCACTTTCTCAGGGCCTTTGAAATATATAAAAGTGGGAGGGGGCCATGCAGCTCCCCTCCTGGGCCATATACTACCCCAGTGACCACCACTTCCCTGGGCCGGCCTGTGCCAACTAAAGGAGGTGGGTCCTAAGGACCGCCACCCCCAGGGCTGGCTCCTGCTATCTCCCCAGGTGCCCACCTTTGGGAGATAGCAGTTTGCTTTCAATTGGTGGGAGCTGTGACAGCTCCCGCCAAGTGTGCGCAAACACTAGCTCCACTTCCAGCGGGTAGGAGCAGCAAAACTGCTCCTGCTCACTGGGAGTAGAGTTTTCATCTGTTTCCCTGCCTGCTGTCAAGAAGGCAGGAAAACCAATAACAGAATTGCTCCCACATTCAGGAAGCGGCAATTTTGGCTGCTCCCTACATGTGTGAGCAATGCCGGCTCCCACTGGAGGCGGGGAGCCAGCAGGGACCACGGGGGCATTGAGGCTCACCCGCGGTCTCCAACAGTGGTCACTGGGTGGCTAGGGTTGGCTCCAGTGCATTGAATTTTGGCCGTTCCCCGGGTGATGGAGTCCCTGGGGCCCAAATCGGTCTGGAGAAGGGGCCACATGGCCCCCTCTCCCATCTCTCCCATTAGGTTTTGGCTGGGCTGTTCTGGCCTTGATGCTCATTTCACAGAAATTAAACTTCAACAGGAAGCACTTGCAAATATAAACATTGCAGGTGCCCCAGTTTGAAGCTCCATTTCTGTAAAGGACAAATGATTCTAACCTTGTGGGCTTGACAAAGGCAAAGCAAGTGTGTTTTCTTTCTAATTCCACATTGAAAGACGATCTGAAAAGCTTTGTGGAGGTGAATGCATCGTTGATCTATTGGAGCGCAATCTGTAGCCACTGCGATGAATGGGTTCTTTCTTGTCCTTACCTGGTGAGAGCAGAGGCCATGGTTCTCCTTTAAAATGACTGAGTATAAATGTGCAAAATCACCTGAAGCTCCACCCGTTTGGCCATTCACCTTAGTGGTATGCAGTGGTCTTTCCACCTTTTGCCTGGATGATGGACAGCTTAACAAAAGGAACGCCTGCAGGTTACCCACCGATTTTGGTGGTGATTTCTTGATGCTGAGGAATATGAGGACATTTCCACCAAACAAAGAAGCACTTGCTTCATATAGTTAAGAGGAAGTACCCTTGTTTGGTGGAGATTCACCTCTTTGTGTGCGTGTTGTTTTCTCTGTAGGAGTATTCATGTTATCACAGATTTCTGGATGAAGATGCACAAAGAACAATCACATTGCCGAAACACACACAAGGTCGCTGAAGACCTTTCCTCCTGGTCCATTACGAAGCTGTAGTGTAAAATATGCACTACTTATTACCCAACGAGGTAGCACTTACTAATTAACCAGTAGAAATTACTCCTGTTGGGTAGACTTTTTCTACAAAACTGTATACTCTTGTTCAATGGAGGGGCAGGTGAGGTTCCTTTCTGGCCCAGTCACTCACAAAGCTACTGACACACACCAACACTCACACACCCACTGACACACCCATTCAGCCCCTCTCACTTACACTCACACAGCAACTCACACAGCCATACAACCAACAACACATCCATTCACAGATCCACACAGCCACTCAGACACCCATAGAGCCATTCAGACACCCACTCACACACCCACACAACCACTCACAGACCCATATAGCCACTCACATACCCACTTACAGATCCATACAGCAACTTACACACCCACTCACAAACCCATACAGCCACTCACACGCCCATTCACAGACCCATTCAGCCAATCACACACCCACTCACAAAGTTTACAGTTCTATGGTTTTGTACAAAGAAAATCTGAGCCTAACTATAATGCCCCTGTAACCTTTGGTTTTTGTAGTGAATTTCTAAGGTATTTTTAATTCTATTTCCTACTTATAACGTCCCTGTAACCTTTGTTTTTTCCAGTGAATATATAAATATAATGTAATTGTAATTGAATTTATATAGCGCTTACCACCCCTGATGAGGTGTCAAAATACCTGCAACCTCATTCTCTCCCACAATATGAGCAGACATTGTGTAGATTACCTAGCTGTGCAGATTGAGATCAAGAACAACAGTATATAGACTAAACTATTCCACAAAGCCACTGCGGCAATAGCCTTTTACATGCCCTCAGCAGCCATCCTTCTATTCTCAAATGGATCATCCCTTATGGGGAGCTGCTGAGGGCAAAGCTCAATTGCAACACGAAGAAAGCATTCCTGGCTGAACAAGCCACCATGATCTGAAGGTTTAGCTAGTGAGGTTATCCATCCTGGGTACTCAAAAGAGCTATGAGAAGAGCCAATAAGATGACCTGGGTCAGCGCTCTCTGTGATCCCCCATCCAAAATCTCTCAAGAATGTGAGAATGACACTAGGATGATACTCACATACAACAATAACTCCAAAGACATTAAAAAAACCTGACAAAAAACTGGGATATCCTAGTGAGTGATCCCGTTATAGGGCACACCATCCAGGAGAGACCCAAGATCACCTATAGGAAGGGACGGAGCCTGAGGGATACTCTTGTGCACAGCGATATCACGGTGGCCAAACAGGTGAAGGAGCACAACCTTGAAGGCTTCTTTCCCTGTTGTCACTGCAAAGCTTGCAGGAGCAGTTAAATGAAAAAGGAGTGCAGCACACCTAGATGCAACATCTCTACAAAGATCTCACAATTCCTCTCATGTTATTGTTATTTTAATCTTATAAGGCGCACAGCTACCTAAGGGTTTCCCGGCGCCGTCCATCAGGAACAAAGAGAGAAATGAGAGAAGAAGAGAGAAAGTAGATTCTACATATTAAACAACCAGGTTTTTAAGCACTTACGATAATTCTCATATATGGTTTCAGTCCGAAGTGACATAGGAAGGGAGTTCCACAAGGAGGGACCTAGACAGGAAAAGGACTGACCGCCCATACGTGACAGCCTGGTCCTAGGCACCGTAAAGTTCGCCTGAGTGGCAGAACGTAAAGAACGTGAGGGGAGTTAGGGGTGAACTAAGGCATTCAGATATTGTGGCGCTTTACCAAATTTGATTTTAAACATATAGCTCAGGGCTTTGAACTTTATACGGTTCTCAACCCTGAGCCAATGAAGATCTCGGAGGGAGCCTGAGATAGAAGCTGTTTTTGGGATCTTGCAGAGCAACCTAGCCGCCGCATTTTGTACCAACTGTAACTTCCGTACCACATCCTTGTTAGCTCCCAAGTACAGAATGTTGCCGTAGTCCAGCCTTGAAGTAACGAGAGCATGGACCATGGTACGTTGCGTGGACAAAGGCAACATCCAGAGGATTTTCCTAAGCCATTTGAGGATAGTAAAGCAGGTGGAAGACACTTTCACTGCTTGTTGTCTCATTGAAAGTTGGTCATCGATTATAACACCTAAGTTCCGAACCTGCTGATTAGGCTGGGGCAAAGCGCCCATTTCAGGTGGCTATATTGGAGGCCCCACAGATCTTTATTCTTGCCCAGTATCATCACCTCTGTCTTTTCGCCATTGAGTTTAAGCAGGTTGGCTTGCATCCAGCCTGCTATATTCCTCAACCCAGACTGAAGAGAGGATGGTTTGGACGCCCTTTCAGCAGATAGAGAGAAAACAATCTGGGTGTCATTGGCGTAGGAAAAGAGAGACAACCCAGAGTCTTCAGCAATCGACGACAGAGGCCTGACATAGATGTTGAATAAAAGAGGGCTAAGGATCGAACCTTGAGGAACCCCATAAGGTGAGGAATAAGTGTTGGAGCTGGATGTGGGAGAGAAGACTTGGAACATGCGATCAGCCAGGAAATCCTCAAGCCAATTAAGTGCCAAGCCAGTCACTCCCAAAGATTGCAAAGCTTGCAAGAGCAGAGTATGAGAAACCGTGTCGAACGCGGCACTTAAATCTAGGAGTATAAGAACCACAGTATCCCCCGAATCAACACGGTTACGTAACATTTCTGTGACTCCAAGCAGAGTAGTCTCTGTTGAAAAACCTGGTCTGAAGCCAGACTGTGAGCCATGCAAAAAGTTTTGGGATTCAACAAATGATGTCAGTTGGATGTTGACGTGTTTTTCCAAAATTTTGGAAAAGGCCGGAAGCAAAGAAATGGGCCGGAAGTTAGACAGTTGCGCGGGGTCAGCGTTAGCTTTTTTAAAAGTGGGAGAACCATCGCATGCTTCCAAGCAGGTGGTACCTTTGCTTCCATTAAGGAGGCATTAAGCAACTCCATGATTAGCAGCAGAGATGACTCTTCAAATTTCTGGAGCACAGTAATGGGAACTGGGTCCCTAGGAGAACCGGATCTAAGACTGTCCAGAATTCGCCTAAAGGAATTAATATCTAAGGGCACCCAAGTTTCTAAATTGCTAATGGGTGTGAAGAATGTTCTGACCTGTGGTTCCGAACTTTTAATTGACTGATAAAAATTCTTCATTTGCTGTTGTCCATTTGCCGGTTGGGATTCATTAAGTGTGGAATATATACTTTCGACTTTATTGAGAAAGAACCTAGCGAGATCATCACATTGTGATTCAGTGAGATCCGGGGATTTGGGTAGGCAAGCCGCGCCCGATAGTTCTACCTTTGTTATACCTTTGTTATCTACATCCTGGAGTGGTCACACCTCCCTCCTCCCAAGCAGGCTAGTGAAGTGGCACATCAAGGGGTGAGCTTCAAAGGCTGCACTGCCTCTGATATGCATCAGGGCTGGGTGCACATTTGCATCCAGGCAGGCGGTAAATTAGTTCAAGGAGGTGTACACCCCCAGAAGGTTAGCCACACCTCCAAGGGGAGCAGCCTGGCGTGTACGTGCAAATTAGATTTCTGCCATCTTTAGGAGTGGCAGAATAGAGGATTCTGGGTAGAAAAGATAACCTACACCCCTGGATGTGGTCACCTCAGGCGGATTAGCTGCAGGGACTAGCAGCCCATTGGCTACTTGCTCCCATACCCCTAACTCCCGTAAATATAGGATTTAAGCGACACCCCTGACACTAGAAACTCAGTTTTGAACAGCCTGCATCAAAGAGAACAGAAGAAGAGATCCATGCCAGCAACAACAGGACTTGCACCAAGCAAAGGAGGGATACCCTGCACCTGTGGCAACACTCCTGGAACTGCCTGATCGAGATTCATCCTAGGCTATCTCTCTGTTCCTCCAGACAGAGTGACCCCTGTGGAAGCCTGAAGTACCCTCAGATTTCACTGGACTAGTGGCACCAGTCCCCTGCAAACTGCAGATAAAACAACACTCCGGATCAAAAGACTCGCCAGCCCACCAAGGGATCACCCAAATCCAGATGGTCTAGTGCATTGTGGGAACTGTAGTCCTGCCTTCCACAAAGTTACAGGAAGCTACCGTGTTTCCCGGAACCACCTGAATGTCAGAAGTTACATTCGGCTCAACGTATTGCTGCCAAGGCTTGTTGGTCACCAATCCAGCAACCAGCCCCTCCATTTGACACTACATCTAGAGGAGATTCTATTTGATGTCCATCCAACATCAGCAGCAGCTCCGTTGTATTTTTGCATCTTTTTCTCCTCCACACCGTTTCGGCAGTAAAAGCAGCTCTCCTGCGGCTCTCGTTGAGTATTGGGGACAGCCAGGACAACTCTTCACCCGTGCTCCACAGGCCAGGTAAAATTGAACAGACTGTTGTGGCTTGGTCCTGGGACCAGACTCACCTTTACCCTGCAAGGGTACAACACAACTCGACCTGCAAGTGACCAATTGTTCCTAGTTGTTTTTGCCATTGACCGTATTGTTAAATTTCACTGTATTATTTTGCCATGATTTTCAATTGCTTCATAAATCTATAACTCCAGTTATATGTAAGCCATTCCATTCATTTTGGTGTCTAAATTAAGATAAAATTACACTCTATTTTTATAAATTGGTGTCAGGTTTCTCTCGAGTCGTGTCAATTACTTATCGTCCATGTTGATACTCTGAAATGCTTAACACATGTTCCTCTATAAAGCCTGACTGCTCTTTGCCACACTGCCAGGACTGAGCTGAGGATTTATTAGTGTGAATCCAAGGACCATCTTTGGGGTATCATGATAGTATTACATAGTGAAGACTAACCCCCACACCTCATAATACTCCAATTTCCTACAGAGATGTTCCTGATGGAGGACTTAATTTTCATTTTTGAATATTTTCCCACTGACAAGGGCTTTGTGTAGACTTTCAATGTTTTGTAGCCACACTGATGTGAGCATACCATTGATACATTTTGCTACAAATCACAAAAAAGGGGTGAAACCATTAAACTCCAGATTTTCCTTGAGATGCTCAAGGAAGTGAAATGTTGACATAGGGAGTATGGATGGGTACAAGCAATTTTTGCAATTTTTATTAAGCAAACAAAGTCTTGTATAGATCCTGATTATTGGACTTTATGCAGTTGATGGAGATCACTGATTTTCCTACATCAACACTCTTGTATTGTTTCCCCTGCAATCTGGTAATATTTGACTACGAATGCCAATATTTTGTTGTGAATGGGATATTTTCTCATGAGTTACTTTTAAGACAGTTTGATTAGCAAATTTTAAACCGGATGGATGTTGCCAATCTTTTTTTTTTTTTAGCTCAAAATAATTTAAAATGGGTCTAAAGGTCTCAATTCTAATGTCAAAACACATATGCCAGAAACTCTGGAAACTATGCATATTATTCTTAGAATTTGTGAGAATTAGAAGACATGAGAGCAATTGTGTATCTTTGAACACCCCTCATGTGAATTACAAACACATTTTCAAATCACAAAATATATATATATTTTGTGTTTTTCAGTTTCGCCATCATACTACCGGATACTTCACAGAGAGCAAGATTTGCAATGGTGAAAATAAGGCCCATGTGAAATTTTCCATTACTTTTACGTAGATATTACACACAATTTAGCAATAATCACATTTTGCAAAATGTCTGAAATGACAGTAGCATTGAGGTTTGCACACTGTTTTGCATAAAAAGGACTGGTTTGATCTGAAACTGTCTTGCTGGAGACATGTTAGAGCAGAAAATCTATCACGAGATAATTTTCTTCATGTACCTGTCTTCTAGCCTGTATGCTGAGTAACTTTTGAATATGAGGTATGCAGGGGCATAGCTTAGTCAGTGAGATTTGGGGAGTGTGAATCTCAAATTTCCCAACTAAAAAGCACATGTCCATCGCTCAAATTAACACACATTTTCCTATACTAACCCAGCACTAATGCTTTTTGGGTTGCGGAGTAGCGTGCTACTCGCCGAAAAATGCTTCGACACCTCTCCAGGGGTAGTAAGCACAATATAAATAAAATTACTATTACTATTATTTTAAATGTATTCTCCCTACACACACTCTTCATCGTCTCTTTTACAAGCAGTCTTAATGGTAGAGTTGTCAAATCGGTGCATGTGAACAGGGCTTCATGTTTCTAGTCCTTGCCTTTTACAAATCATCTTATCAAATGACTGACGACCCCATGTATTAAGCTCGAGTCGTAAATAGAAGAGGGCATGCAACCAAATTAATAGGGTGGGCTGAGCCATGGGTCTGGCTTGGGTTTAAGTGTCCATGCATGAGCCGAGCCTTGAAAATATTTGCCATGTATATTGCATATGATGCAACAAACATAATGGTAAATATTATACTATCTCTTCAAAATTCAAAAAAGTCTATTTCTTCAACACGTGGAAGCATTTCACTTTAGCACGTCAGATTATATCACTGCATAGACAGACATTTATTAAACGTTTTTAGAAATATTCATTGCCTGCCCCCAAGGACAATTTTATTTGTCAACTAAGATGCAAGTCAGTAGTTGAGTAAACCCTAAACATGGCCTACATTCTTATTAAATGTTAATTCTTATTACATTACAGTCTATTAACTCAAATATAGCAAGTGATTGTACAAAACACATCCTGAGCTCGAGTAATTAAATGTGTGCTCATATGGCTCATATGTGATAATAAAGAAAATGGTGACTTTGTGAAATAAAATATTTTGCATAGGACCACACAATTTAGACAAGCAAGAAAGCCTGTATCAATTCCAGGTTATCTGTTTTCACATTGTGAAATTCAGCCACCAGATGGGTATCTCTCTCTTTCGCTCTCTCTCTCGTTTTACATTAAAGGTCCCTTTTTGTTTCTCATTCTTGGCTCATGGCAAGAAAAACTGACACACAGATAGCAGACCCAACTCGGGGCCCACAGACCCAAACTAGGAAGCCAAGAATGCATCTATTTAGGTGTGTCACATCCCAACAACCCCCTTCCGGTAACTGCGCCCCTGGAGGTGTGCCCTTATGTTCAATTTTTACTTGAGATACTCTGAAGTGCATTTTGTAACATTGCCTTAACCTGATAATCCTCATGATGATCTCCTCCCCTTTTAGACCATTGGGGTTGAAACATCGACAACCATTGAAGCCACTGACCTCTTCTCAGTGAATAAAGCATTCAGAACTGTTTGAATGATCAAAGGCAGTCCCCTTTTCCCTGCATATCTTAAAATTATTCTGCACTATAATCTACATATTACACCAAGTTACTTTATGCACTACACCACATGCAATTTATTGCCACCATTCCTGCATCTATATCAATCTTTTAATATATGATGTTTCTTGTGAATAATCTCAGTTATTAGGGATTCTACAGGCCTTCTCATTTATTGATACTGCATAGAATGTTAAAATTGGATCAATCATAAACGGAAGTTTTCATTTGGAGTGCATTATTATCCAGGTTCCTTGTGGGTTAACGGGCCACCCTGTTTATTTCGGTGGGATCATTTGGATCAGTCCTTCTGTGGCAGTTCTGAATTGGTTTGGGAAAATATCCACACTCAAAGTGAGCTGGTGCAAGTCATATGTTTCAGGTCTCTGAGAAAAGCAACTCACAAGAGGATTAGGAAACATCATGTAGAGTGGGTGAAGACGGGGAAATAGAAACTACTATCATGGAGGTCAGACAATTCCAGGGTTAGATCAGAAACACGCTGTCCCAGCCACTACAGGGCAGATATTTGGTTTCCAGGTGAAGTGAGGCAGTGCCCTATAAAGGTTCCTTTGACCTACAGACAGGTGTCTGCCAACAGAAGTTGTTACAACTCTCTTGCTTTTCATACCAGTTTGCATCCGTTCTTGCTTCCTCACCTTTCTTGTTTTTTTCTCTTGTTGGTCCACTCAATCCCACTTGTGATCCCATTCCCTGACTGTGCTCCTGTGTCCCTCTTGGATTACCAGTGTCTGACCTGTGCCTTGAATTTCTTTTCTCTGTATATAAGTACACCGATTCTCTCATGCTGCTGTAGAGTTTGTCCCTCCTTTAGTTCCCTGGCAATGTTTCAGATTTGCCTAGGGCTAGATACAGGAGAATCCTCGTTGCACTGGGTAATACTTCACTGTGGTTATTAACAACTTTATTCCTTGTAAGATACATGATTGGGGTGTCTGAGAAATTGGGTTGTTGTCTGGGGGAGGGGGTTGCGCCCTGCTCAAGCAATGCTCACAATCCTTGTTGGGGTGAACCACTAAAGTCACTAAATTAACCTGTGCTTAACCCTCTAGTAGCTTGGCCCAAAAGCAGTCAGACTTAACTTAGAGGCAATGTGTAAAGTATGTATGCAGCACACAAACAGCAATAAAGTAAAAATATGACACAAGAAAAATCCTACACCAATTTAGAAAAATAAAGTAAAATGTAATAAATTATTTGACACCAACACGGCAAAAATACAATCAGTAGAACAGGAGATATGCAATTTCAAAGATTTATGCAAGTATAGCACCTCAAAGCACCACTCGCAGTTATCTGGTCAACCATGATGGAGCACAGGCCGGATACAGGGACTATATTAGTCCTGCTGAAAAAGTTATCTTCTAAAGTCCAGCACAAAGAGTTCTATTCGCGGTGGAGGAGGACGCGAGGAGGAGGGAGAGCATTGTGGATGGACATTGCTGTAGTGTGAAGAGCAGGCCGGGCGTCGTGGCCAGTCATCGCTGTTGCATGACAATCCTGTTGGGAGTCGCGGATGGTCATTCCTGCAGCTTCGCATTAGCAGTAACCATAGGCTGCCGATGCTGTAGCGCAAAGCGCAAATCTCGAGTTGCCGGTCATCACTGACTGTCTCTCTACCATGAAGAGTCATGTTCACTGAAGCTTCGTATTGGCATTCAGAATGGACTGCAGGATCTCTGTGTGTATGGGCCCATTCGCGGTCTCGAAGAACCTAAAATGTCAGGATTTCTCCCTTTTTTTAGGAGGAGCTCAACTGATGCCACACTAAGGTTCCAGGAACTGAGGGGCACATCGTGTGGATCAGGAACTCACTGCAGCAGAGGTCAGTAGGGTTCAGGCTGGTCCAGTTCCAGGTCCAGTGCAACAGGTGAGCTGGGCAGTTGCAGGGAGGCTTCTGGAGATTGTTGTCACTGTAGCTCAGAATAGGTAAGTCAGCTGACCCTTCAAGTCACTTCAGCCTGGGAGGAAGGGTGCAGGTCCAGTCTTCCTTCTCAGACAGCAGGGCAGGCCTCAAGCAGCAGGGTAGTTCTCTGGCAGCAGTGCAGTCCTCCATCTGTAGTATCCACAGGTTCAGGAGTGTACTGAAGAGCAGGCGCGGTGCGTCCATTGGGGCGTTGGGCGTAGCCCCCCGCCCGCAGCTCCTCGGCGTCTTTGAACTTAAGTAAACTGAATCAGTTTACTTAAGTTCAAAGACGCCGAGGAGAACTGACAATCATGTCAGTCAGCATGACGTCGGACTGCCCACCCCTTCAGAGTCTGAAGGGGGTGGGCGGTCCGCGTCATGTTGACTGACATGATTGTCAGACGGACCAGGGGCAACACGCAGCAGCACAAGTGCGCATGAGTGGGGAAGGGCAGCAAATTTTCGCACCGTGCCCAGTCATGCGCACTTGTGTTGGCACTGGCTTACGCATGCCCATTAGGAGAGCGAGGGTTGAGCAAAGGCTCAAACCTCAGTCTCCTAATGGGCAGGTGGGCGAGTACTAACCGTGCCCTAAGCCAATCCTGGCGCTGCTGGCAGTGCCAGGATTGGCTGAGAGGCTGTAGGCGCCAACGGACCCGAGGCAGCGCGGACGGCAGACCTGCTGCTCAGGTAGGATTTCTTTTCTTTATTTTAAAACTCCCCCCGCGCGACACCCCCGCGAGCCGCGACTGTAGCTATGATCAGTGTGCACAGTTTTATAACAACATTGCATGAGTACACTTATATATTAAATGTGAATAATGATGTGCCCTAAGTAGAAAATGTGAGTGAACGTGAACACGTATTCTGCAAACAAAGAGAATGTGCACACTTTTAAAGCTAATGAAATTCAGCTCAATGTCTGGATCTGATAGAGGGCAATGCAAAGGCAAATCGCGCTAGCACGGAAAAGACTCAATGCGCCAAAACACATTTGTCTGGCTGTTACTGCTGTTGGCCATTATGGTTTGTGTGTTAAATATTCTTGAAAATTCCGTGCCCTCAAGGAAGTCCGAGGTGTGGGTTCTCTGAGGCATACCGACATTTTTAAAATGTTGGTATGTATGTGCTGGCCTGTGAATTCAGAAAAGTAAAACTGCCTTTTACATACTTTCATCATGAGAGGCCTGTAGTTTTTTTCTTCGAGTGTTATATAGCGCGAACTTGACCCGAAGGTATTGGGTATCAGAGCGCTTAGACGAGCACCAGTTACGCACGGCACAGGTAGATTAAGTGATTTGCTCAGAATCACAGGATGTGGAGCGTCGTTGCTGAGACTCGTACCGGTTCCCTAGTTTTAAGGTCGACCCCTAGCCGTTAGGCCAAATCCTCTCCCCAACATCCTCTACCCAAAGTGTGTGCCAGATTAAAGTGCGCAAATAGATTCGCCTGGCCCGATCCCACCACCTCACAAAGCAGGGCCACAGTCAATCCTGACCTCAGCTCTGCGCACCGGATGATCACATTGCGACCATGTCACCTCCCTCACATGGTGCCTTTCCGCACTGGTGCGTCCAAGTCACACATGGGCTGCTGAAGCAACCTACATGTTACCCTGGGTGTCACAGCTCAACACACAGGTCATGGCGGCTTGGTTGCTAAGACCAACATACATTTGCGAACACATCGATTAGGATGACGTAGAGGAGCATCAGAGGATGTACACTGCAGTGCAGCCCCTTGGCTATGTCTTGCCAGCAATTCTGACACCTATCCTGGCTCTGCTTTAAAAAAAAAACGGCCACTATGACTAGAAATTGGCTACTAGAAATCGGCTGTCTCGATATGACAGCTGAATTTGCTTTATTTTCACTGGTTTGAGGTCTCTGGTTTAACAGAGAGCAGCACTCCATGGACGTGACCAATAAGAATCACCACTGTGGCACCTAGTCAATATGAAGCAGCACTGGGGAGCCCTGATCAATACGAACAGCACTGTGGAGCCATCATTGGTTAGGCATGAGCCTGGCACTATGTGTGCCAATGGTAGGCTGGCAGCAGGCCTCTGTAGTCTGCACACAATGTGCATTCACACCCAGAGTATAAATGACATAAGCGGATAGAGCCACACCAGTCTCACAAGCATGTCCTCTTCTCATCCTTGCCCCTGATTTGATGTGGTTAGGCGTGTGCCTAGCACTGTTTGCCCAGGAGTCAGGACAGAAACTGAGTTTCCACTTTAAAGGTCGGCAGCAGGCCGCACACGCACAACTCAGGCTGAAAAGAGATAGTGTCACAAACACTCAACACACAATGGCACCAACATAAACAGAAAAAGGCTAGCCACATCTGACAAAGCTGCACAAACAGCACATTTCACACATTCCACCTTGTGTCTTAGCTTTATTAAGTTCTGTGGTTATACTGAATAAGCAGCTACCTACATCATTATCATATGAAATCCCTTTATTGATGTCATAACTACACTTTCACAATTGCCTTATTAACCTTCTTGCTTTCTCTAATTTGCTTAAAAATACACCATTTGCCCACTCTTTGCACACTGGCCACAGGTCACTCATTTCAAACTTTTACGCCCCACCACTTTTAAATGTCATCAGCCACCACTGCTGAAGAGTGGGTATGAGAGTCCCCTTTTATACATGGTACCCACTTTGAAGTGGAAGAAACTTCTGAAGTCTTCTCCCTATAGAAGTGCCTGGAATTTCCTGCCTCCCTGTCCTAGTCCCAGTCAGTCTGCAGGCACAACTGGCTAGACTGAAGTCCTTTGTGTGTGAGCTGAGGCAGTGTCTCTTAAGTGCAAGTGTGATAGGTGACAGCTCCGCCCTCGTCATCAAGTCAGGATGGCCCATCCTGCCAACACCCAGATCCTCTACAGTGTGGCAGTCTGGCAGGGATACACAAGACCAACTGCCAACTACACCTAGTCATATGACCCAGGAACAGACTGCAGCACCAAATGGTAAGGTCAAGAAAATAGCAACTTTCTACATGTGGAATGTTCAGAATTGTGACTTAAAATCTGAGTTTACAATTAAAGAGGATTTTTAAATTACAATTCCTCAGGCACCACACATGATATTTCTACCTGCTTCCAAACAAAAGTTATCACTCATTATATATAATAAGGTAACCCAATGTTATCCTATATGAGAGGTAGACCTTACCATGGTAAAACATGAATTTGAGAGTTTTTCTCTACCAGGACATGTAAAACTTAAAAGTAAATGCCCAACTTTTTAAGTACAATGCATTCTGCTCTTTGGGTTGTTTAGAGCCTACACTAGAGGCACTAGAGGCTATGTATTAAATAGGAAGGTTTAGGCCTGGCAAAAAGTTTATTTTGCCAGGTCAAAATGGCAGTTTGAAACTGCACACACAGTCTGCAATGGCAGGCCTGAGACATGTTAAAAAGGCTACTTAAGTGGTTGGCACAATAAGCCTGCATGCCCACCAGTAGCATTTAATTTACAGGCTCTGTGTACATGTAGGACATCTTTACTAATGACTTGCAAGTATATTAAATGTGGCAATTGGGTGCAAGTCAATTTTAGCATGTTTAAAGAAGAGAGCACAAGCACTTTGCCGCTGGTTAACAGTGCTAAAGTGCAGAGTCATAAAGCCAACAAAATCAAATTCAGCAAAACAGAATGAGTTAAGGAAAAACTTTTGGGTTAATCCTACTGAGAGACCATTGTCCAACAGGGCCACATCTTGTCTTCAGTCTCTCTATTTCAACAGATAGAACGTGCCCTGTCTTTCTCGACTGTGACACTGGGTCATTCTGTGACCAAGAGAGTCCAGTCCAGCTCTTTCAGGATCCAACCTGTTGGAACAAATGTCTCTCTCTCTCTTTCTGTATCTCCCATTCCCTTTTTCCCTTTATATAGGTTTCCTCCACTTTCCTGGAGTTACCGGTAGTGGGTCAATCTACAAGAGGAATTGACTGCACTGTCCTGTACTTGAGATATCCAAGGGCCATGAAAATGTGTGTTTCTGATCAAATCCGAACTGATTGTCGATGACTATGGTAGGTTGCATTGCCTAATTCAATGGGAACAACTGATATGTTGGGATACAAGTCTATCAGGAGAGCTGAGAAATGCTTGCTGGCAACATCAACAACAGGACTTAAGGGAAATATTGGGTTCTGGATCTCACATCCCTTATTGATCATCAGAAGAATAGCTCTTTCAAAGATGATGGTGCTATCTATACTGCAGTATCATTTTGCTAGTACAGTGAACAATGAGGCTATATGCAGAACTAAAAGCCCTTTTGTTGGCTTTGCTTTAGGGCATTAATAGATGGAGGATAGCTGTGAACAAGATACAATTGTCATTCGAGGATGGAGGACTGGGAGACCCCACCTAGGAGCTTTATTACGTAGCAGCTCAACTCCAATGGGTGGAACTAGGTGATCAACAGCTACTATCATGATTCACATAAATTATGTGACTGCTGATTCATCAAAACAACATATAATATGTATGTTACTGAGTCAGAAAATACAAGAAGGATGATATTAAATTGATGCCAGTACCAGTAGCGCGATTATGTTGAAGGCAATAAAAAGGAGGACCATCTAGAAGGCTGGCTCCACTCCTAATGTTCCAATAGAATATTTACCAAGCACACAAATGTGTTTGAGAGTCTGCGGGGATCAAATATATGGGGGACTAATATGGTGCTGGTGAGTTACAGTTTTTTCCTGGAACTAACATACAATGTTGCAACTGCAACAGGGAAATTTGTAAAAGAAGGTAAAATAATGGGGACAATGCATTCAATCTGGAGTCCAAAAAGCACGATGGAACCTCCAAATTGCCCAGTACTGCAAGTGTTGTTGACACTGAACAATGGGAAAACGGTAGTGACCTTGTTATACAAACCCTTATCAGAGCCAATAAGGACCTGAATGAGTTGCACGACAGGGAGTAAATGGTATAGCGACAGATCTTGATACCGAAGAATGGGTCAGGATATTGAGTTTTTGGAAATGTGAAATTTAAATTACTACGATAATATCTTGTATAGGTCCTATCATACTGAAAAGATTGAACACAAATACTTGAATCCAGACACTGGCTTTGAACATGACTTACAAATAATAGCACAATACATGAATGACGTAAGAGATCTTACGGGGAAGGGAGTAAGCAGAAAACCTGAGATGAAACAGGAAGGGTGCTTATTGGGATTATTACCTAGATCGAACAAAAGGAAATATGCAACTAGAATTATCAGTCTGGCATTAGTGCTTGTCAGGAGATCAGAGCGAAGGTGTGGGAATCGTTGCACACCAGAACGAGGGTAAGAGGCGTGAAAAGTTTGGTTGAAACTAAAAGCAAGCTATTCGATTCTGAAAGGAACAGAGGTGAGAGCAAATCAGAGGGGGAAACTGCCTTCATAATGCCGGCTGAGTTACGAGTGCCGTTTCCCCAAGCAGAACTACACTTGCCCTAAACACGCACATGGGCGGGCACAGAAAGAGGAAGGATCTGGAGAGGATGCGGTCTGAAAAGTGAGACTGGGGCCGGGTTTTGGTGGGTGGAGAGTAGTTTTTAAGGGTTGGGGAAGTCTTTAGAGCATAGGGGGTCGGGGTAGTTTTTAGAGCTGGGGGGTTGGGGTAGCTTTAAGGGCTCAGGGGGTCAGGGTAGTGTTTAGGGCTCAGGTGGGGTTGGGTTGTTTTTAGGGCTCGGGGGTCGCTGTATTTTTAGGGCTCGGGGGGTCGGGTAGTGTTTAGGGCTCGGGGTCAGGGTAGCGTTTAGGGCTCGTGGTCAGTGTAGTGTTTAGGGCTCATGGGGGGTCAGTTAGTGCTTAGGGCTCAGGGGGTCGGGTAGTTTGTAGAGCTCAGGGGTCGGGTAGTTTTTAGAGCTCAGGGCAGGGGGTTGGGGTGTGATCTTTACCACACATCCCTTTACCAGTCATGCCTTTACCACAAACTTGAGTGGCAAAGGCATGCGTGGTAAAAGAATGAAATGTTCAGAAGCATTTGTTGGGGCAGCATTGTAGAGGCACACATGGTTTAGCCATGTGTGCCTCTGTCATACAACCATCTGAGGTTGTTCAAGCTTGGGATGAGCTAATACAACCCTTTGGGAAGGCAAGAGAACACATATTACAGTCTGGAAGTTGTGCTGTGTATCATGTGGTTTTAGACAAATATTATATCAATTGAAGGTACCAACATACATCTGGTTACTAATGTATACTTAACTCGAGGAATAATTTAACTACCACGTCATGAACTGTTCAGAAGGGAATGTATTTGAAAACAAGACATTGTGACCTACAACAAATGTGCTACTCTGTCTACACACTGTGTTTATTACATACAAGATAATGTGCGATTATAAAGAATCTGCTGCAGAGTTCCTTGTGCGTCCAGCTTTCAGGCAGCAATAAAAATGTCATTATAACTCTTGTGATTAATGTTCCTGCTTGATGGAGAGATTGGAGTTTTATCTAGCTGCAGTTTTAACTCGCCATAAAGTAGCACAGAGGGTGATTATGCCTGCTGCAAAGAACAGATCCATATTTTATGTGGACAGTGGAATGGATTAGTAAAGCCAGCCTTTACCAGCGCTTTTAAAGAAATTAAATGTATTTGTGAGAGGTGCTATGGAGAGATGAGGGGCACCTTTGCTGGGTGAGAGTGAGGGAATCTGAAGAGGAGGACATATTGCGGTGGCGCCAAAGATTGTCTCACCAGGCGCCACCAACGCTAAAGCTGGCCCTGGCACTATGCAACTATGACCCGTGAATACGAGGAGCTTATCTAATCCAAAAACGATTCCTCCAATAGGAGGAACAGTCTCACTTTGAGTACTTAGTCCTGTCCCATCTATCACTGCCTCTCGTGTTGCAGAAACATTTACACAGTCTGCTCTCTCTCTCTCTCTCTCTCCCTCTCATTGTAAAGATTTTAGGGCTTTGGACAAGACATATTTGTACTGTTTTTCAGTGTCCCCCCCGCCCCCGGTCAGGAAGTTTAACGTGCAGTTCAATAATGTGTGGCACTATGTGGGTTTGAATTAGCAGATCATTCTAAATAAGCCTTGCCTAGGGCTCCAAAAATCCTTATGATATCATCACTGACTTATAGACAGGTGTAAAACCGGGAGGGCCAACGTGCGAAATTGTAGCTGTCATGCAACACCTTAGCTGAACTGGTGAACACCCAACAAATTTAGGAGACCGATTCAGATAACAAAAAAGCGATGCTGCGCATAAACCGTAGCAGCACTCTCCGCATTTCCAGTGCTCAATCTCTGTATAACGTGCAGTGAACTGCCAAGCAGCAAACCACCTCGAGAAAACCAATGCCAGTAAAGCAATAACAACAAATGTCCACCGCCCTGCCCTCGGTCCTCCTGGTCTGCTGAACAAACTGTTAGAAGATCAAGGGCCGCGGTGGCCCTCAGAGGCACAGGAGAATGCGCACGGCAGGTGCTGCTGCCAGGGGAGGGCGCGAGGCCAGCGCTGCCACTTGCGCTCCGTCTAATTCCAGTGAAAACAAACGGCGGGGCCAACTGTGGGAATGTCTGAGAGACGCACTGGGGTCTTACCGCCGAGGGTGAGAAGACTGGCGCGGCTCAAGCCCTAAGCCCCCGCGGAGGGGTGGGTCAGGGGCTGTGAACTTCTCACCGTCTCATACTTCGCAGCTCTCCCGTGTCACCGTGAAGCCCGGGCCCTCTCGTTGGCGACTAGTAAACGGAGAACACCTGTGTGCAGTATAAGTCGCCGTCCCGAGGGCTCAGCATATGTCGGTGGCGTGAAAAGGTTGGCGGCGCAGACAGACTGCCCCGGCATACTTTCATGCTCGCCAGGCTTTTTATCTCCTGCCTTCTACGGTTTCCGGGTCTCCTTTCATGCCCTTGACAGTGAAACCCCCTCCAAATGCTAACCTGATCACCCCTCATCCTGCTTCATCCACTTGTGTTTGTCCAACAGAGCCTTGGGGTTTTGCTTTCAGTCGCTGTTGAATGTGCTCGCGTGTTTACACTATAATAGCGTACATAAGAAAGGTAAATGGGCCGTGATGTATACCCGAACTGAGGTAAAATAACTCGGGCAACAAACAGTAATAATAAAAATATAAGCGTTAGAAAAAAAAACATACCAGAGGAGAAGAACATCGTGTATTACAAACAAGGGGCACATTTAGCTAAAAATTTAAACTTTTCTTCAAGTTTTATTGCACTATTTTATGCTAATTGTGCCTTTTCTATTATTTCTGAGATACAGAAGCCACCTGTGTCACACCTGTCTCAACAGTATTTGCTTCTGTATTTATGTGAAATGCTGAATAAAATGTTGACACAAATTGTATTTTTCGTGTCTAGGATGCTCACCTTTAAGTTGGAAACTGGAGGCACTTGTCTTAAAAGAGAATACAATGTGAACGTTAGACTGAGCGCTGCGTCTATTTCACATTCCTGCTGCACATTGTAATGCCAGTCTTTTTATTTTTAAGCCCTGGTACTTAAAATAGAAGAGGTGGGTTTAGTTTTTGTAACAGTTATATGAGTGTAGGGCCTAGAGGAAGGATCTGTGCAATCTGCAGCTGACAGATTTCCCAGACTCATGTATCGCATCCCTGGGCCCCAGGAAGAGCATGGGAGCCATTTCTTTTGTCAGAATCCCCTGACATCCCATCTCTTCTGCCTTAGGAAATGCCTTGAATCTTCATGCCTTGTCCAGTGCCAAATCTGAGCATCTTCTGTCCTCCAAGTGCCTTTTATAATTGCTACATGCCAGCTCATCCTAGTTCCAGGGTGGCGGTCTACACTGATTTACTTGAATACATTTCTATGTTTGATAAAGTAAATTTCAGCCAACTCTCTAAAGACCAAATATTTACCAGGAAATGCATAACAAGTGGAGGGGATAATAAGCATGATGAAAGAGCGAAAACCAGAGCTGGATACTTACTAGAATGTTCAGCACGAGGCAAGACCTAATGGGCCTGCTGTTCCTTTCCTGTTACAGAAATTGATAAATTTATGTTGGTTTCATGCATAACTCCTTACATATTTCCTCCCAGCTGTGGTTATTAATAGAACCATGCATGGTGAAGGAGATGAACAGTATGCAATTCTTAAATACGTTATTGAATAGTTTCCTAGGGGTGGTTTCATGGGAGTGTCTTGACAGGTTTTATCTGCCAGTTAGAGATTGGTCATGGTTCGCATGTATCTGCGATTGTAGACGGTACTGTGTTATTAAATGGGCCAGCGGGTTCATGTATTTTATTGTATGGTGATATATTGCTTTCCTCTCTCTTGTTGAGCCCCCAAGGTGCTTGCAGGATGGTCAGGTGAATAGGTACTACCTAATGCATGCAAGGTAGAAGGGTTTTGATTGTTAGTGTTGAATTTTTTGTGTCGTTGGTGAGGCCTGCGAGCGTGCTCCAGACGTGGCGCAATGGGATGCACACATACATGTGAGGACAGAATTACAAGCTGCTTACAAAAACCACTCTGAGCTGTGACTTGAGAGTCAGTTGGGGCCTGCCTTGTGGAAAGGCCCGGTCTTTATTTATCTTCTTAACTCTTGATGGCTATTGATGGCACTTCTCCTATTTGGGAGTATATTCCAAAGCTTGATTGTCTGTTCTGAGATTGAGCTTCCAGCTATGCAGGGTTTAGGAAAATGTGGAATTATGAGGTGCAGAGCCATTTTCTATCTGAGGTTTCTTCTTTGGCTATATATGCTGGGTTAGGATTGTAATGAGTTTGTTTCCAACCTACAGATCACCAAGTGTGCATGCAAATGCCTTTGAAAGGTATTCGTCTTGAAATAGTAGGCAGTAGTGCTCTGGGAATGGTGGTGATGTGTTTAAATTAAAGCCTTGTCTGGTTGACTCTTTCTGGTTTATTTTTAAGCTTAACTATTAATTTTCAAGTGAGCTCAGTGTAGAGGCCATTTTATGTTTGAGATGGTTCTTTACCATTCATTGTAGTACAGATATTAGGCATTCACCGAGTCTGGAAGCATTGACTTCTGAAGGTTGTTCCCCCCATTTTAAGTTCTGAATATCGTTGGCATGTTTGTAGCATAGGAGGCTGAATGAGTTCATGAGGTTAGGTGGAGGGTTAGGTAAACACTAAGCACGAGGGGATGATTGTTGAGCCCTAGGGCCCTCCTCCTTGAAAGGAGAGGTGGAGGTAGTGAGGCAGTAAGTGTTGCAGGTAGGTTTTAATCCGGAGCAATGAGAAAGTCATCTCTTACATTAGCAACAATACTTCTTGCCCTTGTACGGATCTGAATTATGTTTAGAGGCCATGATGTGGATTATATTGTTACCTGTAATCCCCAGTTTTTTTCTGTGAAAAAACATTTTGAGGATTGTTTTGGTGTCTTTCACCAGAGACTTACTGACAAGTTCAGTGATATCTGGTGAGAGTGTTTTAAAAAATACAGTTGATGCATGCAACTTGGATGGGCTTCTTAGGTAGGGTGAAAGATTTGATTTTGTCTGCTCGCTTACATAGTGGCAGGATTTCACTGGAAGTCAGGTATGGGGCTCTGAAGCTAACCACACTCCTCCCTTTCAGTCAAATAAGATCTGTAATAAATGCCAGAATCTTAAGTGACTGTACAGGATGAAAAAGGGGAAGGGAGGTAGAGAGAAAATGAATAAACTGCAAGCATCCCGACTCCCTGAACTAGGTAGCATGGCTGGTGGAAGGCATACGCCAAATACCCTCAGTCTGCAATGCACTGACTGGTAACCCCCATAATCCTAGAAGATGAGATAACACTAATATAAATATGCTGGTGTATAACAGGTTACAATGTCTTGTGAGTAACAATAGAATGGCTTACAAGGGGACTAAAGTGGAGAAGCCATGACTAGCCCCCATTACGTCCAGGATGCAGTCCAGGAACCAAATACGAAGGTCTAACTCCAATAGTAGAGACATCAAGAGCCAGCATGACTTGGAGTGCTGGACTTTGGAGTAGGGGTGGGCAGAACTTGAGGAGTTACAGGAAAACTCAGCGAGATTCTGCAGAATTCTAGCAACGGGCAGAAAACATGTAGTTTGCATTGCTCATGCTGCAATTTAGCACAGGTAGCGCAAGGAGCGCTGAAAATCAGCGCAAATGACACCATGCGTTGTGCAAGAGCATGTGGCCATTCAAGTTATTTTGATATCACTAAAGTAGAAAATCTACTTGAGCTGCAGCAAATCTACTCAAACGGCAGCTCTCTGACCACAACCCCTTGTGAACACCCACTTAAAAATCCCACTAAGGGACGGCAAATCTCACTCACGCTCACCAGCTTGCATATTCTGGAGCCTCGCAAGAGAAAAGTTCTGCCATGCGGCGATTGGTGGAATTTGGCCAGAACTCTGTGTTAAAGAGTAACATGGAGGGGCCAAAATTCCACCAATTCAGCGGGTGGAATGGAACATTCTGCCCACCACAATTTTGGAGTATGAATTTGCGATTAGTAGCAAGCGAAGATCAGAATCTGTGGAGAAAGGGTTAACCTGAGTTGCCCTAACCACCGGAGGGAACCGAAGGGGAGCAAAACAAAAAAGGTGCAGGGAACGCAAACAATTAGAACTATGCAACCACAGTAGATAACTTATCAACCACTGTTGCCAGGCAAAGTGTAGTGGTGTGACTGGTGCTTTCATCCTCCCAGCTCTTACTCACTTGGAAGTGTCTGGAAACTTCTGGCTTCTTTCAGAATGTTCTGGATTTTCTGGAATATTATAGCTCTTCTGTAATATTGTGGTTCTTTTCACTTTAGCCCGGAAGTGCTGATCTTATACCTACTGACTCCAAACTCATTGCCTCCTAGCCACCACTGGGCCATCTGCCAAAGTGTCCAAGGAAATCTCACAGCAAGTTTGAGTCTGGGCTTCAGTCAGAGCATGGGTGGAATGGAGTCTGAGACATATGACCGCGTCCCTGGACACGATCCCCTTGATCATGAACTCCAGGATTCCTGACACTACCTCCCCTCTGAGGCCACACACTCTCTAATCCTTCAAATTTGAACCTGGTTTATTAGGAAATGTTGGTGAAATGACCTGATTAAGTGGGGTGCACAAATTAATGACTCAGGTATCCAAGATCGATCTGAGACATCATACCCATTCCAGCCCACTCAATACTGTACCTGCCCTCTGACTGTACAGTAATCAAGAATTTCCCCACTTCATACTCAGGTGACCCATCTATTACAATTGGAGAAGATGGCACCTTCTCTTTTTGCTTTTTAACCCTATAGATGTGAACTACTGGGTGTATGTGCCGTTTTGTTGGTAATTTTAGGAGTATTGCAGAATTCTGACTAAGCCAGCAACGTTAAATGGATCCCCAAGTTGGGAAACCAGGGATAAACAGATTCTGTGATGATAATGAAACATGATCATTTGATTTGTACTGGGGACTAGCCTTTCTGTGTGGAGCAAATCTCTTATTGTCTGCTTTGGGTCCCGAAGATTTTTAATAGCCTTTTGTTGCGTGTGACTTATGTTATTCATAATACTCTGTACAATAGGTACAGATTATGGAGAAAAGTCTCTTGACCAGATACGGGGATGACAACGATATGAGCAAAACAAGTATTGGTAAATGCATAAGGTTTCGCCTATGTGATAATAATAAGCTGTTTTTTGTTGTAAGTTGTAGCTTGCTGAGTAGTTGTACAATATAAATTACAGAAAGTCTGTTAAAGTGTTACGACTTTTTATGTACAAAAAGGCAATATATTGTGCTGTTACTAGTGGTATAGTGCGGGTGAGTAATAGGAAAATTTTGAAAAATGAAATGAAAGAGGAAATAATAGAATTAATTGATGTTATAGAAATATTATGTGTTTAGAGGAGTACTGATAACTTTTGGACCCAGTGCCACTGCATCTGCTGCACCATTCAAATAATGACCCTTTTGCCTGCAAGATAACTGCACTTGTGACTGACTGTTTAGTAGTAAAATATAGCAATATTTGGTGTTTAGTGGAGTTATGGCAACTTTTGGCCCCGATGCCACTGCACCTGCTGCACCGTTTAAATCAAGCCCCTTTCATCTGCAAGGTAACTGCAATTGTGACTGCCTGTATAGTAGTAAAATATAGCAATTTTAGGTGTTTAGAGGATTTCTGACAACTTTTGGGCCTGGTGCCACTGCACCTGCTGCACCATTCAAATCATGACCCTGTTGTCTGCAAGGTATCTGTCTGTTTTGTAGTAAAATATAGCAATTTTAGGTATTTAGTGGGGTGCCTAGATCTACTGGTCCTGGTGTCACTGCAGTTGCTGCACCATTGAAATCATGACCCTGTTGTCTGCAAGGTAACCGCACTTGTGCCTGCCTGTTTAGTTTTAAAATGTAGCAATAATCTGGGTTTAGTGGGGTCCCTAGAGCTTTTAGCCCGGTGCCACTGCACCTGCTGCACCATTCAAATCAAGTCCTTTTAACTGCAAGGTAACTGCAATTGTGGCTTCATGTTTAGTAGTAAAATATAGCATAGCTCTTGCATATTAACTTTATTTTTAACGTACAATTTTTATTACATTTAAAATTTGATCATAATGACCAAATAGATTAAGTTGAAAAAATCAATCCGATAATGCCTACAAAGTGCAAAGTGCAAAGTGCAAAGTGCAAAGAAAGGTACTGAGGCATGAATAGGAAATGCCACAAACGTTCTAAGGCTAAAGCATCTGCTTTACATAAACTAAGTAATAAAAAGCAAGCATTCCAGCAAACTGTTAGAAGTTGTCTGCCTTTACCGTGGAAAGAGATCTTATCGTGACAGTGAATGGGGCTTAAACAGTGTGAACAGCTTCAGTAGAAGTATCGTAAATGTGTGCAGCGAAGGGAAATTAAACCCCAAAAAGTTCCACACACAACCGAATTAACAAAGTAATTCGGCGATGGGAACCGGTAAGAGCCCCCTTTCAAGATCTATTAAATACAAGAGAATTCACAAGCATAGCGCACGTGATGTGCAGGAGAAACCTGAAAAGGACAAAAACGTAAACTACAGCAGAGGGAACTGTTATAATAAAAACTCAGCTAGGGGGATCGCCTGTGACCTGTGGTCCATTAAGAAACAATGAAGATATTTCTTGAAGGCTCTCTACATCTGACCGTCTGTCTCAGGGTGGTAACTGGTAGAAGGAAGGTGCATTATGCCCAACTCAGTAGATACATCTTTCCTGCATTTAGAAACAAATGTGGACCCTCTATCTGAAATGATGACCTCAGGTAGCCCATAAAAATGAACATGCGTCTGACTCAAACCAAGAAAACGACTGAAACTTGCCATTTATGGTTAGCAACGCATACAGTAAATGCCATAGCTTCCACATTAACCATGTTTTTCTTTTGATATCTCTTTTCTTTTTCCTGTACAGTTGGCAAATTGTTGTTTTCAGCAAAGGGTCGTACTATGACAGAAAATAGGCCATGCCACCAAAATGAAAGTGGTCCCATTAGTGAATTAGATAGCTAAAAAGTAGCCCATGTTTGCAAATTTAGGCAGTTTTGAACTTGTAAAGACATGTTGAATTAGTGTTTTACAAGGTTTGGAAGTCTGCATGGATGTGAGCTTGCAGCAGGCAATGTTTTTGATAATATCAGGAAAATCAACATTAAAAACCAGCAGACCATACATCAGGCCCACAAGCAGCCAAAAATGGCCACATACTGACCTATCAGACCAACACAGCCCATCAGGCACTGTCTGACTGCCCTATAGGCCAGTCCGACCCTGTTTCAGCATGGCAGGCCACCTAAAGTACAATGTGTGTTATGTGTGTAGGTAACCATAACTGGAGAATTTCAGTGGTTTTTTCCTGCTTTGAGCCAGAACCATGCCTCGGTTTTTAACTGTATTTTTTTCTGTGAACTTCAATCTTTTTATTATATACTTAATTTCCAACTGCTGCTTCACACTGCATTCCACCATATGCAGTGAGGCTTAGCCACAGGGTCTGGTTGTGGCCAGCTCCTGTGCCTAAGCTGATACGTGCAGCCAACCTCCACTGCACATGGATTTTGTCTGTGTGCAGCAGGGTTTTGTTGCAGGGCCTGGAGTCCAGCCAGGCCCTCTACCTAATTCCTTGCCCTCCAACTTGTGCTTCCTCTAAGTCCGTACCACCTGTGCCTTGGGGTCACACAGTTGTAATAATGTCTCCTCTTAATTTCTTTTTCACCACATGAAAGTTACAAATTAAAATAATCTTCTGAGACATTCACCAAATGGTTGTACACTCATGCTCCTAAAATGGCAATTGCTTTGCAATTCATGAACAGTGTGTCAGTTTTTGTAAGGATTTTTGGTGTTTGACTCAAGTTTTGCATGCCTCCCTTTTCTGGCTAATCACATTTGCCTAGAAATTCAAAATTCAAAATAGATATAGTTAGGATCGCGTTTCAATATGAAGCACCCTTTTTCTTTTGCAAAAACATTGGCGCCGTTTAACGAATCTTCACAAACTTTCCCAAAAAGTGCTACTTTTTGAGGTAATCCGTCAAGCGGGGGCTGAGAAAAAGGGGTCCCAAAACACGTTTTCCCTATTCATTTTCCTATAGGAACTTTAGACACAGCTACAGCCCAAACCGCTGAGCAGATTTACACCAAATTTGGCAGAAAGCTAGATCTTGGTCCACAAAGAGTGCTTTTTTGTGATTTGGTGTAAATTTTTCAGTAGTTGTTTGAGCAAATAATACTCAAAAACATTGCATATATCACGGTGCGGAGGATCTACGGGGGCAACAGATCTGATTGATTGCCGCCACATCAACAAGGAGGCAGCCATGTTAGGAATTAGGACTCAGACCTGAGTCCTAGAAAAAAGGTGAAAAAAACAACATAAGGGGGCCTGACACCATAAACCTGGTGGAGGGTTCCCAGAGAGACCAACCTGGGGCCTAAGATGCTGTTTTTTAAATTTTGCCTCAAATTTACAGAGGAACCACATATCTGTGTTAAAAAGTTTTAAAACACTTCTGTGAAATTTAAATGAATCACCCGCCGGGTGGAGCCAGGTTCTAGGGAGCAGCCTATACATTATTTAGTGGGGGGCGCATTGTTCCCCTCCCCAAGCCTCTAAGGGGTCCGGGGACCTCTTATCCCGTGGCTGATATTTTAGTAAATGGGAGAGGGAGTGCTGCCCCCTCCCTGAGTCTAAAAAGGCTCCGGGGACCCCAGCACTGGGACTGACATCTTTATAAAGGGAGTAGGTGAGTGGACCCCCTCCCCGAGCCCGAAATGGCCCAGGGATGCCATCTTCTGGGGCCGGCACAGGGACAGTGTTCCAGGGAGTCCACCCCTGGGACACCATCTACTTCAATGCCAAAGAGTGCGGGCAAGGAAAGTGTAATGTGTTCCCACCTGGAAGGAGCACAAAGCAGCTTCTGCCAGGTCAGAGCGCAAAATAGGAAACAGGAAATACACTGAATTGCTCTCACATGGCATGAGCAAAAGAAAACTGCTCTTTTGGAGTGGGAGCAATGCTGGCTCTCGCTGCACCCAAGATAGGTGCAAGCAGGGAGCCAGCGGGTCTGCAGGGTCCCTGGGCCTCCCCTTGCAGCCCCTAATGAATGACCTGCTGTGGAGTGCCCCCAGTGGGCACCTGATTACCCCACTTACCACATAAAAAAAGAAAAAAGATGAGCAGGGAGCCTGAGGGCCTCAGGGGCCCTGGGGCTAAGCCCATGGCCCCCACAAAAAATAATGGTCTGGTTTGCCCTGGGGCACCTTAAATAAAAAAATGCTGTCTCCTGAACAGCCCTGAGAAATTGGGACACTTGCAGGAAGCCAGGCGGGCCGCAGGGGCCTTGGTGCTCCCATTGGCCCCATATAAAAAAAGAAGTGCAAAAGTGAATAATAAATGAGCGGCCACAGCCGCTCATTTATTATTCACTGTGCCATCAAGGAGCACCCCATAATGTCCTGCGAGGGCTATTTAATTTTTTTGTTTTTGGTGATGTAGCTAGAAGGGGAAAGTTTCTTTTTTATGTTGTCGGGTGATGTAGTGAGTTCCGCAGAGCCCAGCAACATAAGAAAAAAACACTGTGAGTCTCCTGGGTCATTGTATCCATGACCCCAGGAGAACTTCCATATTTCTTAAATCATTTCCCAGGTTGGAGCTTTTGCTCTACAGCTGGGAGTGCTGCACCCTCTAGGGGTTGGTTCTATGGTTCGGGTTTGGGTGGCCTGAAGATGGCTAAAACTTGGTGTTGTTTTTATGACTGCACTTTTTGGACTGAAAAATGTTTAAAAAAGGCTCAGAACATGTTTGTTGAAATATTTTATTAAAAAAAAACAATATGCCTCTGGTTATTTATTTTCACTTTTTTCACCCTCAAAATGTAGTAATAAAAATGTGTAAAAATAGAGACACAGACATGTTTTTTAATAAAACATTGTACATTTTTTTAGTAATTAATACTACTAATCATTGCATTGTATAAATTGAAATATACATTTGCATAAAATTATTGGTGATTTTTGGAGAAAGAGTATATATATATATACTATATATCTATTGATATTCTATTGATATGCTCACCCCTTGATGAGTCCAAAGACTCACTTTTATATTTTGGTGTTGCAGAAGGCCTTGCATGGCATAGGGTTGGCTGCTCAGAGGCCAGACTAAGCCCTGTGGCCAACCCCAGACCACGCACATAGGGTTGGGTGCCTGCAGGGGTTTGGGCGGCAGAGCCTGGTCTGTGGCCAGGCCCTATGGCAAACCACCTGATGCGCACGGCCAAAGGCCGTGCATGGCCCAGGGTTGGCTGCCTGTGGGGGGTTGTATGCACGGTCTGGCATCAGGCCAGGCCTTTCAGCCAACCCCCCCGCTGCGCATGGTCTTCGGGGGGATGACTTTATGTATGGTAATAAAATATTACTTTACATTTAAAAAAACTAGAAATTCACAGAATAAAACAAAGGTTAAAGTGATGTTATAGTTAGGTGAAAATGTCAGTTGAAACATGCCATTTTAAACATACAAAACAGCAGAAATTCACCAGTTAAAGTGATTTCAAGTAACGATAACTCATGCCCTAAGGTAACTATAACTCGTGCCCTCACCATGCACAGTGTTGTTTTCAATTATGTCATTTCAAATTTTGCAGTGATGTTATCAATGATATCATAGAACATGCCATGAGCAATGTAATATGTGAGGTAATTAGCAGTACATAGCTTAATGTAATATTGTATTACCATGCGTAATGCCAACCCCAAGCTGGCATTGGCCTTTGGCCATGCGCAGCAGAGGGTGCGCAAGGCCAGGTGCCCATACTCCCCACAGGCGAGGCCCTGCGCCGACACCCATGCACAGCAGGTGGTTGGCCACAGTGCCTGGTGCCCACAGCTATGTGATGCTACAATATACATCGTGTCATTTTAAGTAAGGCAGACCTACTGATTTTGTCAAAGGGTCAGAACACAAAAATATAAGAAGTGCGCCTATTGAATTATGAAATGGTCAGCATATCAATATATATAAAAGAGACATGTTGTCTCTGTGAAAAAATAATCACTGACATTCTCAACCAAGTAGCTCCTCTAAAACTTAAGAGGCACAGGAACAACCCATCAGACCCATGGTACAACAATGAGCTAAATAAAGAAAGCAGACTACTGAGACTAGCGGAGAGAAGATGTAGACAGGACCCCTCAATCGCATACCTCACTTTGCTAAGACAAGAAAGTCACCGGCATAAGAAATTCATCTTCAATGGTAAAGCCACCTTCTTTAGATCGCAGCTAGACAAAACTAAAAACTTCCCAAAAAACTATACAACATCGTCATGCATCAATTAATCCCTGCCCCACTATCCAACAGGCAATGGCCACAGTGGAACAATGTGAGGATGTTAGTGAGGACCTGACGGTTACCGTTAGGTCCTCACTAACACCACAACAACACCATGGGGCAAAAAACAGTGAAACCGACCACCTTGCAATAAAGAATGATGCAACATGGCGTGAGTTCAAGTCACTGAATGAAACAGATCTCAACAGAGTCATGCAGGACCGGAATCTAACAACACACACATAGCTGACCCATTCCCCACGCCCTTACTAAAGGATTTCAGTCACCTAATTGAACCACTATGGACCAACATAATTAATACCCGATAATTCAAGGAATGGTCCCTGCCTGCTTAAACTAGAGCAGTTCACCCCACTCCTCAAAAAGCCAGGTGCTGACCCAGAAGACTTGAACAACCTTCACCCACTAACCAACCTACTCTTCCTTGCAAAGGCCCTTGAAAAATATGTACTAAACCAGCTCAATAAACCCAAAGAAAATTCTGACCTTCTAGAAACCTTCCAGTCAGGATTCAGTACTGGCTGTAGTACTGAAACAGTAATTTTCAATGTCACTGAAGATGTCTTCAAAATACTGGACCAAGAGTACTCCTGCCTGCTTATGCTCCATGACCTATCCTCCGCATTTGACTCCGTCAACCACAAAATACTCATAAACACTCTAAAAGCATACATGAGCATTGGTGGCAGACGACTGAACTGGTTCACTGCGTATCTAAACAAAAGATCGCAGCTAATCAAACTGGAATATTCAGTTTTCACTCCAACACCCAAACACTAAGGAGTTCCCCAATGCTTAATACCCTTACCCACTCTCTTCAACCTTAATATGGAGCCATTAACGATAATCCTGAAAAGTGCCAACCTTGCTTATCACCTCCATGCAGACGATACCCAACTCTACGTCGGAATCAAGTCACTAAGGATTTCCTCCACCTGAATAATACACTTAGGGCCCGATTCACAAGAGCATCCGCATTTGTGGCGGAGGCTCTGCAGTTGTGGCGAAATCTCCACACTGCAGTACTCATTACGGAGACTCAGCCATGAGTGCGGAGATTCCACCATGACTGCAGAGCCTCTACCACAACTGCGGAGGCTCTTTGCGAGTGGACCTTAAATGAGGTACAAGAATGACTATCCACCAACCACCTAAAGCTCAACCCTCAGAAAACAGAACTCTTCCTAATCTCTCCACAAAGACAATCGCCATCAATCCAAGAGTGTATCCCACATCTAGATGCCCTAAACCGCAACCCTACAATCTTCAATGCCACCAAATCATTAGGAATCACGTCAGATAAAAGCCTGAGCATGACTGCACACATAAACACCACGGCAAGGAATGTATGCTACATACAACCTTAAGCTATTTAAAAATGTCAAACCCTTCATCCCAGAGAAAGACCTCAAAAATGTGTTGGAAACCCTACTGATATCCAGGCTGTTCTATGGAAATGCGACTCTCAGGGGCACGCCCAATACCCACCTAGCGTCAATGGGAGCCACACTTAATTCAGCAGCCAGACTCATATCAGGCGAACGACGCTCAGACCACATTACTGCCACACTGTCTAGGCTTAAATGGCTACAGATAGAAGCCAGAAGCATTTCCAAAACTCCTTGTACTCACAAAGCTCTACATCAGGGTGTACCAAATTACCTAGAAAAAACCCGACAAGATCAGGTAGCACATTCAGAAGCTCTGACACAATATTACTGGAGCCACCTACATCCAAGAAAGAAAGGACATACAGACAAATAACATGGGAAATGCGGCCAAAATCTGGAACTCATTTCCACTGGAGATACGGTCAAACCCGTTGATGGCACGGTTCAAAAGAGCTGGTAAATTCCTGCGTCTTGAAAGACACCTAGACCCAGAAGAAAAATAACCACCTTCCCGTCGTTGACCATAATGGAACTCCATGTAATCCTCAGAACAATGCAACTGACTGGGTACCATCATGTACCATAGCATTACCACACCAGGGGTGGATAGATTGTATGCGTCAAACATAATGCTAATGATGTATACTACACTGTATATATTATAACTTGTGTATACTAGAAACCATGTAACTAATAATTAATTCATTTATAACATCACAAGCCATTTAACCATCAGTTCATGGGTGGATACATTGTTTATTATGTAAAGCGCTCTGATATCCAAGGGGCATGTTAGTGCTATATAAAACTCTCAAATAATGAAATCAAATAAAAAATCACCAATAATTATAATCAAATATATATTTCATTGATTCATACATTGCAATGTTTAATAAAAGTGGTTGTCATAAAACCATTTAATAAAGTTTTATTTTTAAAAAGTTTGAACTTATCTTTCTTTTTAACATTTTTCAACTCACAAAATGAAGCCATAAAAACAACCACAAGAGTGCCCTGCACTCCAGCTGAAGTGCATAGAGCTCCAGCTAGAACTTTAAAAAAATATATTGTAAGCTCTCCTGGGGTCATGAAATTATTGACCCAGGAGACTTTCTGTTTTTTTTAATGTTGCCTGGCAGGTGCTAGACTCCTGCAGCCTCCACAACATAAAAAAAATGCTTGGTGGTGCTCCTGCCCCTTCTAAGGGCACCACCAAAATCAAAATAATCATGAAAAGCCCTTGGAGGGCAGTATGCTTCACTCCTTACTCGGAACAGTGAATAATAAATGAGCTGCTCCTGCCCCTCATTTATTATTCACTGTGGAGGTGCTGGCAACCCTTTAAAAAAACATATTTAACTGGGCCGTCCCAGTGTCCACCCAGGGCACCCCAAATGATTTTTATGTTGGGGACTCCGGGGGAGGCCCAGGGCTCCCACCACCCTGCCGACTCACTGCAAGCACAGTAACCAGCATCTTTATTTTGTTTTTAAAAAGTAGTGGGTTGCCCAGGTGCCCACCTGGGGCAACTCACAGCACTAGCAACATTGGGGGTTGCGGGGGAGCCCCAAAGCACCCAAAGCCCCACTGGCACCCTTGCCAGCTCCCACCCTGCAAGCAGCGGGGACTAGCATAGCTCCCACCCCAAGGGAGCAGCTTTTTCTCGCTTCTGCCGGGTGGGAGCAATTCTGTGTTTCCTGCCCACAAGAGCACAGGGAGGAAGAAACTTGTGTTCCCACCTGGCGGAAGCAGCTGTCTGCTCCTGGCTGGTGGGAGCACATTAGATTTCACTCCCCATACTCTCATGGGCAGGGAAACCACGGTGTCCCGGAGTTTGCCGTCCCCTGGACACAATCCATGAGCTGGCACCATGGGTTGAGATCCCAGAGGCCATGCAGTGGCTCAGGGAGGGGGGCTGCAAGCCCCCCTCCCTTCAATTTAATACATAGCCCTGGGGGATGGGGTTCCCAGGGCCTCACGGAGGTTTGTGAAGGGGTGTTGCATACCGCTTCCCTTTAATTTAGATATTGGCCCAGGGAGATCTGGTTTCCTTGGCCTCAAGAAGGCTCAGGGAGGGGGACACATGCACCCCTCCACGTTAATTTAGATAGCGACCCCAAGGGATAGGGTCCCTGGGGCCTCAAGGAGCTTGGGGAACACAAACCCACCTCCCCTGTAAAATACAATGTGCCTGCCCCTGGCCCTAACCCATCCCAGGGATGGGAGCTTAAAGAGGGTTTTTAAAAAGTTTTAATGCACATTTGCAGATCCACTGCTAATTTGCAGTAACCTTTTTAACAAAAATGATTTTTGACCCCAGGAGCCCGAGTGCTAAAATGGCTGCTGCCACATTACTGTTGATGTGATGGTAGCCAATCAGATCCTATCTCAAGATATGTGATCTCTGCGGATGCTCCACTGCATGAAATATCTATATATTTTTTAACCTTCATTTCTCGTAAACTACCAAACAGAATTGCTCCAAATCAAAAGAATCCCGCTTTCTGGACCAAGATTTTGGTTTCTGCCAAATTTGGTTGAATCTGTTCAGACGTTTTGGCTGTATCTGTGTCCAAATTTCCTATGGAAAATGAATGGGAAAACATGTTTTGGGACCCCCTTTTTCTCTACCTCCGCTTGACGGATCACCCAAAAACTTTCCAGCTGAGGTGGATAAGCTTTTTTTTTGGAAAGTTTTAATTCGTCAAATGGCCCCAAATCTATAAGCAAATCAAAAAATATATATATATCTATATATATATATAGATATATATATATTGTAATGATGTGTAATGCTGGTAGCATGGAACGTTGTGAGGTCATTGCTGACCTAGTAAAGAATGTGGTTAGGAATTTGAACAGTTGGAAGCTGGGAAGCGTTTTGCTCAGCTGGGGATGCTGTATCCTGAATAAACATATGAAAACTACTGGAGAATCTTTATCATTACACTGGCGACGAGGATGGGATTCGAACCCACGCGTGCACCCAGTGGAGAAGGAAAATTAGATTGTGCGTAGACCTGCGTGATTTAAACAAAAGCATTTGGGTGGACAGACAACCACTCCCTAACATCTCAGAAATGTTAATGATGGAAGGTGGTGGTGTTGTCTTCAGTGTTTTAGATATGTCATCAGCATATCACCAGGTGGATTTACATGCACAATCTAGACATTTAACATCGTTCGTTACTCCCTTGGGTGCGTTCCATTACAAAAGAATGCCATTTGGGCTCGCCTCAGCCTCTGCGGTATTTCAGAGAATAATGAAAAGTATATTTGGTGATGTGCTATGTTTTCAAGATGACATACTCATTGTGGGAAAAAATATCTGTGATCATGACAAATTATTTGAGGAAGTAATGATGAGATTACAGAAACATGGTTTGACTGTAAAAAGAGAGAAATGTCAAATTAGAAGGAATGAGGTAACCTATTTGGGACATACTATCAACGCTAAAGGTATCAGTCCAAAAAGAGCATTGTGTCTGCAATAGAGAAAGCGCAATGACCTCACAACATTCCATGCTGCCAGCATTATATATATATATATATATATATATATATATATATATATTCACTGAAAAAACCATAGGTTTTAGGGACAGTTATAGTTACTTGGACATTGCACTCGTACAAAACCCGTGAAATTCCCCCGTTATAGTTAGTTCAGCTAACTATAACTCGCGCCCGAAATGCACTGCTGATGACGTCACATATTACATCACTCATGACATGGTCAGTGACATCACTGATGACATCACTGATGACATCTCAAATGACATCACTGATGACATCACTGATGACATCACTGATGACATCATCCAGTGACTGTGTGTTTCTGTAAAGTTTAAATATTTTTAATATATATAGGAAAAGACGTATTGAAGAATGAGTGGGTGTGTAAGTGTCTGTATGGATGATTTAGTAGGTGCGTGACTGACTCTATAAGTGAGTGATTTAACGTATCTTACTGAATGCATGGGTTAGTGACTAAACTGGATGAATGTCTGTATCCGTCGGTCTGTTGCTGTGTAAGTGGCTGCATGTGTTTGTGAATAGCTACATGAGTGTCTATATGAGTTATTGAATGCTTGTCTGAGTATCTGTATGGGTGCCTGAGTGTTTGTGTGGGAGGGTGTGTGCAACTCTGTGCATAGATGTGTGAGTGGGTGATTCACTGGGTGGATGGTTTCAAGAGTGCATCTGTGATAGACTGTATGGGTGGGTAAGTGTGTGTAAGAGTGTGTTAGTGAGTGAATGTATGTCCCAGTGGTACATGTGTGAGTAACTACATATGTGAAAGGCAGTATATATGTGTGTTGGAGTATATAAATAGCTATAAGCAAGAGTGAGTGATTGTGATAGTGGCTGTATGGATGAGTGTGTGCTTGTATCAGTGATTGTATAAGAGCGTAACAATGTGCTACTATTTGTATGAGTAAGTGAGCTGGTGTGTGTATAACTGTATAGGTGAGTACATGGCAGTGTGTTTAATTATTTGCATGACTGACTAGGTGTGTGAGTATCTCTATGGATGAGTGGCGTTGTTTGAGTGTCTATATAGGAGTAAGAGTGCATATGATAGTCCTGTACTGAGTGACCGTAAGTATGAGTGACTGTACGGGTGAGTGAGTGGATGTGTGTGTGTAGACCTAAGAATCAGTGAGTGGGTATGTAGTTATTGGTGTTGGAGTGTCTTTGGTTTTGCGAATGGCAGTCTGTAATTTAGAGTGGGTGTATCAAAGGTTATATTAGGGTGTGAGGAGGTGCATCAGATTATCACGTGGATGATGTCATCAGTGATGTCATTTGAGATGTCATCAGTGATGTCATCAGTGATGTCACTGACCATGTCATGAGTGATGTAATATGTGACGTCATCAGCAGTGCATTGTGGGCGCGAGTTATAGTTAGCTGAACTAACTATAACGGGGGAATTTCCACGGGTTTTGTACGAGTGCAATGTCCAAGTAACTATAACTGTCCCTAAAACCTATGGTTTTTTCAGTGAATTTCAAAGGTTTTTTAAATGCTAATTTGTAACTATAACGTGTCTGAAACCTATGGTTTTTTCAGTGAATTTCAAAGGTTTTTAAATGCTAATTTGTAACTATAACGTGTCTGAAACCTATGGTTTTTTCAGTGAATTTCAAAGGTTTTGTAAATGCTAATTTCTAACTATAACGTGCCTGAAACCTACGGTTTTTTCAGTGAATTTCAAAGGTTTTGTAAATGACAATTTTTAAATGTATTAATTGTTATATTAATTTTTTTCATACTGATTTACTACATTTTTAAAAACAATTTTTTTTTACATATTTTATTTTTTAAATTACATTGTAATTACATTATACATTACATTACAAAAAATACTTTCTCAGAATGAATTACTTTAGTTTAAATACTTTGCAGATAGGCAATAGACTTTTAAGTACAGTAGTTACAGTTGTTGCAATGGGCAACACATTTTCAAACACAATGCAACATTCAGCTCAATGTGAATTTCTAGTTAAATGCAATTAGTTACTTTATGGATTACTTTTGTAACCACAGGACTGGATCCTAGATTCAGTCCTGGTACATCTCCTGTAAACAGTTGAGTAAAAGCGTTTTGGTTACAGTCGTGATTTTTAAGGAATATTATTGTATTTTAAAAGTTGACACTTAGAAACTTTTTCTCATAGAATCACCAATGTTATCCTATGGAAGGAAATTCACTTAGCAGGTAAAAGCTGTTATCGTTACTTTTTCTTACTCAGTGTTGGATCCTGGATCCAGCACTGGTGCATCTCCTGTAAACAGTTGAAAGAATGCGTTTAAGTCATACAGGCGATTTTTAAGGAATATTTGTAGTTTGTGAAAATCAACACTTTGAAACTTTTTAGCTGAAAACCAGTCAATCTTAGCCTATGAAGGAAATTCAAGTTACCGGTAAGTACGGTTAAAATTACTTTTGAGGATCAGTACTGGGCTGAAAGATGCAGCACTGAGGTCTCTCCTGATAACAGGTGAGTAAATCGGAATTCGTATTTCGGCTGATTTTAGAGAATATTTTAAAGTTCCAAAACTCCACACTTAGAAGAATTTCCAAGTGAAACCAGTCAATGTTAGCCTATGAAGGAAATTCAAGTTACCGGTAAGTACGGTTAAAATTAGTTTTCAGGACCAGTACTGGGCTGAAAGATGCAGCACTGAGGTCTCTCCTGATAACAGGTGAGTAAATCAGAATTCGGATTTCGGCTGATTTTTAGAGGAATATTTGTATGTTTCAAAAATCAACACTTAGAAACTTTTTCAGCAAAAAGCAGGCAATGATATCCTATGGAAGGAAATTCAAGTTACTGGTAAGTACGGTTAAAATTACTTTTGAGGATCAGTACTGGGCTGAAAGATGCAGCACTGAGGTCTCTCCTGATAACAGGTGAGTAAATCGGAATTCGTATTTCGGCTGATTTTAGAGGAATATTTTAAAGTTCCAAAACTCCACACTTAGAAGAATTTCCAAGTGAAACCAGTCAATGTTAGCCTATGAAGGGAAATTCAAGTTACCGGTGAGAGTACGGTTAAAATTACTTTTCAGGACCAGTACTGGGCTGAAAGATGCAGCACTGAGGTCTCTCCTGATAACAGGTGAGTAAATCGGAATTCGTATTTCGGCTGATTTTAGAGGAATATTTTAAAGTTCCAAAACTCCACACTTAGAAGAATTTCCAAGTGAAACCAGTCAATGTTAGCCTATGGAAGGAAATTCAAGTTACTGGTAAGTATGGTTAGAATTACTTTTCAGGTCCAGTACTGGGCTGAAAGATACAGCACTGAGGTCTCTCCTGATAACAGGTGAGTAAATCGGAATTCGTATTTCGGCTGATTTTAGAGGAATATTTGCAACAATGGTGAAGGGAGGGGGCGGGGCCCTGAGGTGACATCTGTGCAAACGCGCCCCGTGGCGCGTTTTAGGTTGGGGGATTAAGTCCCCTTGAATCCTGAGGGTCCCTAGGGGCCAACTAGCCCACCAGGAACCTCCACTATGCGCCAGGGGGCTGCGTTGCAGAGACGTGTAGAGAGGCCACACCCTTTTACACCTCTCTGCAACGCAGCTCTGTGGCGCTTTCTGGATGTCACCTGTTGGGCTAGTTGGCCTCAGGGACCCTCAGGATTGAAGGGGATTTAATTCCCATCTTAAAACGCGCCACGGGACCTGTTTGCACACATGTCACCTGAAGCCCCGCCCCTCCCTTCACCACTGTCAACGCGCCCAGTGGCGCGTTTTAAGTTGGGGGATTAAGTCCCCTTGAATCCTGAGGGTCCCCGGAGTCCAACTAGCCCACCATATACCTCCAAAGCGCCACAGAGCTGCGTTGCAGAGAGGTGTAAAAGGGGTGTGGCCTCTCTACACGTCTCTGCAACGCAGCCCCTGGCGCATATTGGAGGTTCCTGGTGGGCTAGGTTGGCCCCCAGGACCCCCAGTATTCAAGGGATTCGTTCCCCCTCTGCAAACGCGCCAGGGCGCGTTTGCGAGAGTGGTGAAGGAAGGGG